>OX387926.1:13064793-13448860 GCA_947578465.1 Thera obeliscata
TTCTAAAATAAGAGAATGATAAATCTAAAAAAAATATATGTCGTACATTACTATGCAAACTTCCAACGATTTTTGGTTTGAACGAGATCTAGTCAGTAGTTTTTTTTTTATACGTCATAAATCGTAAACCGCAATTTACCTTTCGACGAGCTACAAAAACCTTTATATTATGTTAATTGATGCTACGGAACCCTTCATGGGCGAGTCCGACTCGCACTTGGCTGCTTTTTTTACTGCTTAGCAACTAACAACCATTTATATGCATTAGCCACCTGTCAGTGGCTTTTGATGGAAGTATCGTGCTTATTCAGCAAGCAAGCTTTCAACAGGTTTGTAAAAAAGTTGCGCTTCCAACACTAGTCATAGAGGGTAAAGGTCGTAGACTTACTACTTGGGTTTGAAGCTTGAACAAACAAAAAAACTTAAATTAAACTATTCATGAAATTCTAAGGCACCACCCACTGGATTACTTCTGCATAATGCATGGAATACAAATTTTGCACATTATAATAAAAAATGCATTGCTATGTGATTCCATTCTCGATGCGACTCTATATAAATCTACATCTCGGATACACCTTGAATTTTAGAACATTTCAATCTCGCATCTAGAACATTTCGATAATAATAGCATTGAAATTATATTGCGTCGCGGTGGGTAATTTTATTGCGTGCATATTCCTATTCTAATGAATCTGTATGTAGGAATTCGATATAGATACTACCCGATCCTGAACGAATCATATACATTTGCAAAATCGAGATAGATATCCGTTCAGTCCGAGGAATGCTCTGAGATTTAGCATGGGTAATTGCTACAATTTCGAAGATCTAAGGGCGGCAGCCACGTCGCGCGTCGACAGGAATAATTAATTTTGATAACAAATCCTTGTGAAAAAACCAACTCGTTACCTTAAAATGTTGAGTATCCTGATCCCTATCTAGAGGGCATTCCGAATTGGAGTTAGTCATCCAGTTTTCTGCGATATGTATGACTAAATGCAATTCAACAATAAAATCGTACGAATTTGAATATTGAATTGAAATTTGTAGTTATCACGAAAAACCCTCAATGTGGAAATTGAACAAGTACCTACAAGAATATCCGAAGGCGCAGCGAATCTCGACACGGAAACTAACTTAAGAATTTAGCATTTCAAGAAAACGGGCAAGAGTCTAGACACTTTGCAATTTGCAAATTTTGCGCTTGCGCATTCAAATGATGCGTGCGATCTTTGGGTTCATCGGTCCTGTCGTCTCACGACTGCTGCTGATTTTTTTCCATCACCAGCGCATGAGCTCAGACGCCGTGATTGAAATTTTCAACGCACGAATCCAACATTTCTATCTACCCAGATAGTATTTTTGCACTGATGCAAAAAGTAGTTGCGCGCTCAAATCGAGCTTTAATGCTAATTATTTTTTTATGTGCCTACCGATAAAAAATCTAGAAATGTTTCTATTTCAGTTCATTCGGCTCACGCTAAAACTAATCGATTAGCTTTTGATTTGAGAAAAGTTTCGTTGTCTGTATTGCCTCTAGTCACGAGATTTTTCAATTGGATTAGACTTTAAATTATTAAATGAAGTAATTATGCTAGGACCAATAAAACAGACGTCTAAGCTAGTCGTAAAAACGAATGTTGAATCAATTAGCCTGAAATAAAATGCTGGTGCAAAGCTGTAATTATATCCAAAGCTCACATACGTAAGTGGTTGGAGCTTCTAGTTTTTGCAAAGTAATAGTCTAAAATGACCGATCATAAAAAGTTTCCATGTAATGATTTGAATCGAGGCGCATTTGCTCATCAAATAGCTATTATGTTTTTTTGGCAGAGACAAAACTGACGATAGAGAAGGCTCGGTCTAGACTTCGGTCATTGCCAGGGGATGATTCGTAACTTTTGCCAATCTATCGGTGCATTTTTTTCTTTTATCTTCTTAGCTAAAATCGATTTCTTTGTAGTTGTTTTTGGACATGCGTCTGTCGGCTGCCGTAGTGCTTTGCAATCTAGATCATGTCTTAGATTGTCCCATTGCTGCACAGTCACGTTTCCTGACCATTGTGTGGGTGCTTATTTAATTTCAGAGACATCTCGATACGAATTTCTAGTTAATTACATACTAAATTATTTTTTGCTACCGTGTGGTCCAATAACCCTGGACGCTTTTTTGATACGGCAACACCTAAATGCCTGCTTAGATAATTGTTGTGTCCGACTGATAGGAAAGCATTGATTGACAACTACAACGTGTTCGTTAATCATTATGCAGATGCCTGTCTAGTTTCCTTATCTGGTTTTTGATACAGGACAGGGGCGTAGTTTTCGAATATGACACGATCATGCACGACCCATCTAGAGACGCGACTGCGATGTATCATCACAATACAATTCCACAATGCCATTATTGGCGTGCTAGGTATTGAATATTATGCACGGTCTGTGCCTAGGTATGGCCTTTGATATTTAAAACATGGTGTTCGTTTATCGCTATTGTTGTTCTCTTCGAAAAAAAACGATGTATCCTTCTAGATTGATAGATTAAAATTGCAGTCTGAACATAAAAATTTAATAACTCGGTTTTATAACTGCAAAAAATTGAATCTCTCGTTTTCGCAAACGTGTTTTCTTTATTTTCAAAGTTGAGTGTTTCTGAGTATAGAAGGCTGCCGTGTCTTCGTCAGCGATTGAACCGGTCATCAGAAGTGGTCATCTGTGTACGTTCGGTGGTATGTTTACTGAAACAACAAACTCTACTGGTGCTTCAATGGAATTTCGCAAGGCCTTTTAATTTATGTTTGTTTGTATAAGTACTTGTTTGCTATGGCTTTTTGCTATCGAGGCTCGGTAGGGTTTACCGATGACACTGTTAAGTCAAATCCAACAACTCTAGTGGCCTTGTGCTTGTATTTATTTACCCATCGTATTCAAATTTCAAGCGTTTTATCCACGGAGTAATTGTTTTCTCCTTTAGATTTCGTTCACTTAGGAAAGTGCATCATAAAAAGGGAAGCTGTTGCAACAATCGTTTTGCTCTGGTAAGTTTTCCGCTGCGCTGCATTCCTAATAAAAAGTTTAATCATCAGATTGCGCAATGCCGGTAAACGACCTCCGAATTTTCATAGAGCTTTGCTGAACACGTGCAACTGACTCTCCGCATTTTTTTTAAAGGCAGTTCCGTGTTATTGTCATTGATATTCGTCACACATCTCCAGATACTCTATGACGTTCGCTGAAAAGTTCCGTGTACGAAATGTACGTCTGGGAACTTCTGCAGTTGATTAATATTATTGCATTCGTTAGTGAGACGTGACCCGATTACGGATGCGCAGGCAGGTCACTAGTTATTCTTTCGTTTTTAGTACCAATCAATCCACTATCTGCGATCTAGTCACTACCTGCTGGATTTCTAGCTTTTTATGCGTCTGTTGGCTGGGGTTAACAAACTTATATTCTGATTGCTCATTCATCTTACATCATTGTGGTTTGGGTAAGATTGAATATTTTCATAAACCTTTCCTAGTGCTGCTGACATTTTATTATTATATTTAACTTGGGACGTATAGATTTATTTTAATTTTTCAATCAGTTTAACGACAGGAACTTTTTGTAGCATCAATTGAATTGGATGTGCTGGTTGAACCCCCTTTGTAGTCTAGAGCTAGATCGAAGTTATATTGCACACAATTGTTTGATCCATTGTGCGGAGCTTTTGAGTCCCTTTCGATTTGAATAAGGCAATTGTGGATCAATCAATCAATCAATCAATCAAATTATTTATTTTATGCCAGAAAATTACACATATATTACACAAGGATCATTTACAAAGAGATAATGACATAAAAATTGGTCGTCACTCAGCGTATGTTATAGTAGCGAGTGCCACTATAACGCTGGTCTTCCGTGACACCAGTAGAGTGCGACACACCGTCGTTTATACACAGAAATTTAACATAAACAAGAAAGATATTAACATAAACGAACTATTGATACAAATAATAATATATATAAATAACAAGACAAGATCGAGGAAGCAGCCAATTTGTTTTGATCTATGCTACTATATCAAATGTAGCGTTGTGGCAAATAGTTTGCCGGTCGCCTTACTTTGTTGCTGCTGCTGTTTTTATCTTCTAATTTCAGCATTATGGCATTATGAGTCATTACATAAAGTAATAACTAGTTGTTTTATAGGTTTAAAAAATGTATTTCCCAGATTACGAGAATATTAAACTTTTCTGTTCTAAGCCGTAGATTAACTTCCATTTATTGCTATATGACGTGACGAAACTGTTATGGTTTCATCTATCACGTGACCGACAGAATTATCAACTATTTTGTACGTAACCGCGTAAAAAATGTAATTTTGTGTAATCAAAATGGCATTAGCGAAACCAGAGTTGTTAGAGCGTTTGTTACTTGCGCCAGAGGCAAATAAATTTTGATATCCGGCATATTTTAGTCATGCACCATTTGTAACCGTAACTTCATTATTCTGATTATGTTCATTACCTATGCGTATCATCTACACTACGAAGACTGATGAATCCTATTAGTTACACTCTACACTGCTACGATTCAATATCAGTATTTTTTTATTGTGTCACAGGACAATTTATCATCAGTTCTTTTTAATCTTTCGCAATCATTACACTTATTGAATCTATTACACGGGTATTTACCTTATTTTATTTATTTTCCTGACGTTTGGGCTATGTTGCAATAGCTGTGGTCGCGGGCGCGATAAATACCCCTGTAATAGATTCAGTATAATTTATCATCAATCTAAGCAAAGCTTGTACTACCTACTATATGAGCAAGATTTTTCAAAAGTATTATAGGTAGGTAATGTTGGTTTCACATCCTCAAGAGTCTGTGGTCAACTACCGGGTTGAAACTAGTCACTTAAGAATCTGTGTTAGAATCGTTATAATGGAATTGGCAACAATGTAATCTGGTAGACGTGTTAGCTGAAAATGCGTTGGCGAGTCGTTGAGACGCTATCAACTAAATCATCTAGCATGCAGTCTAGACTAATAAACTACCGTAACGATACACAATCTTTATATGTCATGCGCATTTCTTTGCTACTTACATGCGCACGCGTGTCCTGCCAAAAATCAGCTTGCACACCTGTTTGTTTATCTTCCAAACCAGTTGCAATAGCTGCAAGCGATTTTAGGCTTACAGAATTCACAAATATGCTTTCGTTTTCGACCAACGAAGTTACTATATCGAAGCTACTACTCGGAGGCGTGGCAGTGTTAAGTCAACAGCTTCATAAGTGAAGGCTGTTTTGTGAAATAAATCAATGTGAACGCATGATGCACGTTCAATATTATTTATTCAATTCAATTCAATTCAATATTTTTATTTCAGACCTTATAAATATTACATTACAAAGTCCATAGCAGGTACATAAGAAAAAAACACACACACACACACATTAAAACCAAATACAAAATAAAATAAAACATAACTATTATAGCCCTCAATACGTCATACTGGTCAAGAGAATAGCACATGCGCTCTTGTCCAGTACTCCATAAAGAGACAATCGCTGTCCAGCCTCTCGGCAATGAGTTGAAGGTAGCTGTTGGAGCTATCGCGCACCCGCCGCATCAGGGACGCAGATCTTTTGCGCAGTATTGCCGCGAATCCGTCTACATGTGCGCCGGTAAACATTCCTGATGCGCTGCAGAAGCGCGGTAGCCCCATCAGCACCCTAAACGCATTGTTATACTGGATACGCAGGGCATCCCAGGACTTTTTCGTATGCTTGACCCAGAGGCTGCACGTATAAAACGACTGGCAGTATGCCGTAAACAACGTCGTTTTGACTTGCCTAGTGCACCGTGCAAACCTACGTGCCAGCATATTCCCTCTAATGGATAATGCCCTGCGTTCCCTCTCCATATCTTTATCATCTGTGAGATCCTCGGTGACCCAGTGGCCCAGAATTATGCTCTCATTTAATTTATTAGTGGCCCAGATTTATGCTCTCAGTTAATAACTTATTAGCAAAAGACAAAGCTTTGGCACCTCCGTTGTGTTATGTATTGACTGAAAGAATCGAGACCGAACAACGGTGTCGTACGAGATATCTTTTTTCTTGTATTACATGTAAATCTTCTCTTTATCAGCGATATTTATTGTGAGCGAGCTTGACTTAAACATTCATGTTTATTGTTCAAAAAGGTTCGTCCTTACATTTCGGGTGGATGTGTAGGCGTCACGGCCCAGTTGTGTTCCTCTTGATTTACTGTAAACTTACCAGTCGAGACCAACGTGACAACTCCTTTTGTTGCAGTTTATATTACCTACCTTAAAACAGGATCGTTCTCGCCAAAACTACCAATATTCCTCACCCACGCGAAGTGGAAGTGTGGCTTCCAAATAATTTGACACGTATAAGGATTATTACTAAACCCGAATAACGAGCATAAAATAAAGGCTTCCCACGCTGTCTCTCACGAAAATCCAGCCGCTTTACAAAGGTGTTACTCGTCTAGATTACTTAAGATAGCAATAAACTCGGGTTCATGAACGTAAAATTGTCGCGAACTCACAAAAAATACCTGCACTTTTTGCAGTAAATTACTTAGAATTTTTCTGAGACTTTGCGGTGCCGAAATTAACATTAAACAGTCCCAACTTTGTGTCATTTTTGACGGCAATAAACAAGGTAAACGCATGGTCTTGTGTGTTTAAATAATTGCTGATCTCTTAAACGGTCTTTTGACGAAAAGGCCCGCTCTGGTAATAACTGTCTGCATAATTATACGGTGCTCTTTTCCACTACCTCATTTAGTCTTAATTGCATGGTATTCCAAAGACCCAATTCAAAGAAGAATGATTATTAAATTTTGGCTCGCATTAACGTTAGCTTGTCAATAAGGCTAATCAAATGTGTTGTATATAATGTTTTAATGATTAATTGAAAGCTGCGGGTAAAAAAAATGCTGACAAATCGAGCTGTTATCTGTATGTACGCGTTGGTGTTTGCGTTTTTTAGCATGTTCCGCACAAAAGAGTTCGGGTAGCCGAACTTTCAAGGACTAATTTTGTTACGCTTCAGGACGTTCGCGAATCGTTTCCTGGTTGAAGACATTAGATTCTCATGAGCTAGCGTCGAGTACCACTTTAATTGTTTTTTTCATCCTTTTAGTCACCATTAAATTTTTGGCGTTCAACTAATTTGAATATGTTAAACCTAGACTAGACATTTCCATGATTTTAATGTTGCTATAAAGTGTAGATATATTTTTTTGTTGCGCTGTCGGTTTTTTGCTCGTTCGTCATTCTTGATTTGTAGAGCCTTAAGGCTTGAACACACCGCCAGCGAACTAGTTCGCTAGCGATGGCGAACTAGCCCCCAAATAATTTGAAGTCTCCGAAATGTACATTGCCATCACAATGGCGCTTTTGGCGCTAGGTCTAGCGCAATTTCAAAGCATTTAACTGCTATTATTTTGTAGGCTAATCTTGGATTAACCTTGGATTTTAAATACGTGTCGCAGTTTGTAGTTCATATAAATTGCCAAGTTAAAAAAAAAATACATTTCTATTGAGTTTTCAAAAAAAAAAGATACTTATTGAGCACTGTGACATGCGCACCTATTTTATCGGACAACTTGTGTCTATTCAAAGTATCTAGAAGCATTTAAAGTGTCTAGGTTTATGACTACAATGCTTAATTTAAAAAAAATAAAAATACATTAGTAAAAATAGCCAAACCCTGGAATGGACCTGGCAGCACTGGCCGCAATTTAGACTGTCAAGATATGAAAGATATTTAGCCCAATCAAAACACTTAACTACTGCTAGGCATGGGAAATAATTACCTGCAGTTAATCGGCTCATTTACAACCTTGAGCTTGTTCAGCTCAAACAACTCAGCGGCTCAAACATCATGTAGTTGTTGTAGAAGTGTGGAAGTGCGAGTGCAGAAGTTAAGCCGCTTACAGACCTTCTGGCTTCACTTCGGAATCATTCAGTTAATATAGTTACCTACTTTAATTTTTTTCACTGAAATACCTAACCTACCTACCAAAGTAGCAAGCAGCAAATAAACTGAATAAATAAAGTCTGTTTAAACTAGTATCGCCACTGTTTGTTTTGAGCCGTTATTTATTAAAATTAAACTGCTAGCTATGCTAAAGTATAAAATGCTATGATGTGCGGTTTTGGCCCTTACGTATTTATTGCAGAAGCAAATTTTCGACATAGTTTCTATTATTGGCTATGCATACCGTAAACCTTATATCTCTTTGTGCTTCTTCCAGAACGACTTCCAATTTGATAAGGGCGAGCAACGCCAGGCTCCATAGCTCGTCTTAATCTAGGTCTTTACCTATGAAATTGTACATTTGAATATTTTTTATGCCATTAAAATTAGATAGGTGTAAGGCTCCAAACCCCACAGCAAGCTCAGCCGTATAATTAGTTGGTCTAACTCCATCACGGCTAAGCTTGCCGCGGGGTTCCAATTCTTCGGTCCAACTTTTTCACCACTTCTACTATCGTCTTCAATTCAAGGCCTGCGCACACCTATGTGCTCTTTACCGTCGTCAGTATTTTCGAAGCATTACAACCTTGGAATTTTCAAGTCAAGAGTGAACAAGTGAATAATAGCTAAGCGTGCTCCACCTTAGGCTGCATTTTCACTTTCCATCAGGTTTGATGGCAGTCAAACGTTTAGCTATCAACAATTAAAAAAAATACCTATATATGTCGCTGGCCATGGCGATCAGTGAAACGCTGTCAAATTTGAAAGCGATATTTGACATCGTTTCATTGATAGCCATTGCCAGTGACCTAGGTGTACACAGGCCTTCATATCGTTGTTGACAACGGTTGCCAGCCGACCACAAGGCTCGTTTTTCAACTCATAATTTGCAGATTTAAATTTAAGGCTTTGCATGGGTGCAAAATACAAAAGCACATTTTGCCCTCCTTTTTTCTACACTAAGCCTGTGCAAAGCTAAGGCGATTGGCTAGTTATGTACATGGAATACATAGTGAGATAACTGGCATGTCGTAGAACCTACATAAACCGTAAAACATTGTCAAGTGCACGAAAAGAGCCTCATTGAGGTGCGTTTATAATTCTTTCACCACATTACTTTTGAATGAACTTTTGTCACCATAGTATTAAGTATGTTAAGGCTGCAATGCTTTTTAAGTGAGAGCTGAAATAAAAAGTTTTGGTTTGATTCAATTTTGGTGTGAGCTACACTGAGCTGCACAAAACGTAGATAATAATGACTCCTTCTGTCTTCGACCATATCACTTTACCAAACTTTGACACAAGAGGTGGGCGTGGCTACGCCGCCGCCACGACCAAAGAAGTAGGAAATATAAAACTTGTTAAACCCATAGAGCAGCAGCATTGTTTTTGACAAAGTCAAACGGCTTCGTAGGTATTGCTTTTACCCAACATGCTGATGCAAACAGGAATGTTATGATATTGACCACTATGTGTGTGTATAAGTATTTTATGATTGCTCATCTGTTCCCCTATATCAAATAAATATAAAAATAGAACTAGTTTATTTTAATTATATGACAGCTGTCAGTTGAAAGCGATTCTATCTAGGACTGAAAAGTATTATTTTCAACCCACTCCTCAGGCAACTTCAGACCTTCTTTCTGAATATGAGTAATGAAAAATATAAAATAAAATGTCAGGAAATTAAAAACAAAAATAAAGTAGAAAATCACACGCAGTTATACATCACGCCCGCAGAATCCCAAGCATTCAGAAATAGTTTTCATCCAGCGATCCTCAAACATCTCACACCCAAGATTAAATGAAATGCGTGGAACAGACATGTTAACATACATAGCATAGGTACATAGCGGTGAAAATCATAACCTTTCCTTTTTTTATTTTCTTCGCCGCAGTCTATGTCTATATCTAGTCGAGTATAAATAGTATAAGGTCGGGCGCGATATAGATTAGATAGATCAGAAAACGTCGAATACAACAATTCAAATTCAATCAGTTTTAAATTTCTAATCCGCACAAGATTTTCGCCGAACACATTTTGTGCTAGACCTAAATGGTAAGAAAGTTGACAGACTGAACAGTATCCTTGGTTCATTAGAATTTTTCTATCAAACGTTTTCTGATGTACTTACTTAAGTACCTACCTATTAAACACCCGGCCTTATACTATTGAATTAGAGCACGGGTAGTCTAGTTTAGAGGGTAGCGAGCAATCCAATCCAAAGATTGACTGGACTCTCAGCTCAGTTGGCAGTAGCTCTGCCTTCTGCGCCGCCTACGGCGACCTATCGTGGGTTCAATTCCCACCGAGAACAAATATTTCTTTGGTGAATGCAGATGTTTGTTCTCTGTCTGAGTGTTATATTGTATTCTAACTATGTGTTAACAAAATGATGTGCAGTAAAATGTATGTACTATAGGAATGAGATAGTTGATTGTAATACATCAACTATCTGATTCCTATAGTACAAGACAAGCTCGGGGATAGATAGTGTTTTGTGGATTGTCTACATTATTAATTTATTTTATAAAGATCGTGGGTTAAAATTTGGTACCACCAATGTATACTATTCTGTCAGTTCATCACCTATCTTATTATATAAATAGATATACTGTAGCTGTAGGTTTATCGACAAGATAAACCTAGCTCTAAGACTTCTCAAAGTGATCATTGATATTATGTAATTTTAAAGGTACAATGAATAAAACTAAACATTTTTACTTTACTTTGACTTTCACTTTGAATACTGCTACTCCATTGTAATCTCCATTTGATAACTCTTTGAATTGCTCGAAATCAATTGTCAATTTGAAAAAACGTCAAAACTATAGCGCTTGCAAAACAGGAAAGTATTAAAAACCGGATTATCTCCGGCTTCCGGCCAAAAACCGTTTCCAGGTTTGGTCAACGTAATATTTTTTCATATAGTAGAATTTTAACAAGAAAACAATATTCTAAGATACCTACAAAATCAACTATTAAAAAATTGTACGAAATAGGAATTAGTATCTAGTGAAGTTTAATATTACTTACTTTATTATTGAGTAGTTAATTGTTGAGTAGATTAGTAGTAGTAGTGGAGCTTTTTGTGAAGTGCTCATCCAGGGAAGTACTACCACCATACCTGTTTCTGCCGTGAAGCAGCAATTCTGTGTTTCTGTTTGAAGGGTGTGGGTGCCGGTGAAATTACTGGCACTTGAGGCTGAACATCTGTACGCGTGAAGCTGATGGACGCAGGGCAGTGCATCGTAGGGCAAATTCCTGGCGTGTGTGACTTACGAGGCAATGCTTTGTTACAGGCTATAGGTACCACTGTTACCACTTACAGGCCTATACCCGAGTGGGATCCTAGCTAAAGAAAAATAAGAACACAAATGAACAAAAAGTAAAACTGAAAAAAAAAACTAATAAAAATAAATCTAACATCAAAATATATGTATTAAAAATAAAGTTTAAAATTAAATTTAAACAAAATAATGACTATAATGTATGAATGTAAATAATAATGATGATATAATAATAATCGAAATAATAATATGCATGAAATGTAACTTAATGTAGTTATGGAATGAATGGGCTTTTTTAATTTTTTTTTTTTATAGTTACCACTTAACATCAGGTGGACCATATGCTTGTTCCATCAGCTAGATGTTTTAAAAAAAAGACGCAGTGCAATAATAGAAAAACAAAGTATTGGTTTTATTATGTTTTATCGGTTTTTAGCTATGTATGCTTTTAGACAAAAAAAAACCATTTATAAAAATAATGCATCTTTTTAGTAATGTTTCAATTACCTGGACATATTAGGGCTAAGAATAAAGTGATGGTGAACTGAACGCGCGAACCTTGTGCAAACAACACCCACACCATTGCCTCCATATTGCCACTGTTATGACTTTTGAGGAACAAGACTTAGCGCAGTTTCAAGACAGTATCTAACACTAATACTAGCTCGCTGCGTACAATGACAGTTCGCGGCGCTGTGTGGGGATGAATGCAAAACCCTACGCTTGAAACTGATCGCCATCGCCATCGCAGTTCGAAACTGTTCGCCGCAATCTTTTCTAAGCTTAATTCATTCACCCGCTAGTCCGGGGTACCTAGGTAGTTTTTGTTCACGGGGATTAAAAACAAAACAATATTTTTGAGGCTCAATCAGTAAGATTTATGTTTCTGATACTAAGGAAAATCGGAATACGTAAAACTTCCCTCACTGTATAGGCATACGCCTATCTATCATTGCGTCCTGAAGTGAGGGTAGTTATTATACCTCCACCTCTCAACGACGATAGCACTCATGTCAATGCTCCATCCAGTCTGCCCACGACCACAGTTATTACAACATAGCCGAAGCGTCGGGGAAAATTATACGCGGTAAACACCCATCATCATCATTATCATCATCATCAACCTATATTAGTCCACTGCTGGACGTAGGTCTCTCGCAAGACGCGCCACTGAGCCCGGTCTCTCTCTCTCTCTCTCTTCTTCTCCAGTGCTTGCCAGCTACATTTCGCAGATCGTCGCCCCACCTTGCCGGAGGGCGTCCTACACTACGCTTACCTAAACGCGGTAAAAATACCCGTGTAACAGTTTAATGTGTGTTATGATCGCAAAAGTTTAAAAAAGTACTATTGATAAATTTTGCTTAGCTGTCCGGCTTTTCGCAAAACCGGAAAACCGGGTTTGCACGCCCTAGTCAGGACGTAATGTCAGATGGGAAACTGATGGGTGGCTGAACTAATTGATGCCCGCGACTTCATCGACTGTCTCCACGGGTGGTGATTATACACTTCCTTGTTTCGATATTATATTTATGCATTCCATCTCTTATAAAAAAGTCCCCAAATATTATATATACATTCACTTGTTCTGTTTTTTCTCCATCAATCAAAATATTACACGCTGTTAAACATTCATATCGAATACCATAAACTTAGCCTTATGATTGTATTTGTTTTTGTATTTATTGATTTACTTTGATTATGACGGTTCATTCTAGGTATGTAAATGCCCTTATTTTATTTTTTATTGATATTTGATCTTATTCTAAGCTTCTCTCCATCCAAAATTTGATTGGAAAATACTGATTTGCAGCGATATAACCGCCCATTATGCATTACTATATTTTTAAATAGTTTCAAATAAGATTCTATCCTATTATTATCTTACACAACATCTTTTTTTGCTTTTAACGTAGTTAAACAAATATTTTTAGAAGGTAATATATTTTTTTTTCTATTAAAACTAATAGGAAAAACAATTTCCAGAGTTCAATAATATTAGAACGAATCCTCAATAGTTCTCTTTTTCTAAATTTTAGACTCTACGGGTCGTTTTCACCGATGACTAATCAGTAGATCAAATATTTGACGATTGTTTAATACACAAAATTAAGAAAAATTAAGTAGGGGGTAGTAAAACATTAAATAGGGGATGCTTTGTCTGTCACGATCTGGGAACTTTCGTTTTTATTAGTAGTGATCGCAGCGTGCAACTGTCAAAAGACGCGGCAGTGTGTGCGGATGTATACAATTCCCTATGTTGAAACTGAACGGTTCGCCACCGCGCCCGCCAGCGAACTAGGTGTGTTCGAGCCTTTAACCTCTATCGATTGTTTTCAATGCGTTTTATTTAAAAGTTTATTATTACTAAATTTGTTTTGTCTGTGGTAATGCCGCTTGCGTATATGAACTAGGAGATTCAATTTGTCATTGTTTTTGTTAGTTCATCTGCATAAATGGCTTTATGCGATTTATTACTATTATGAATCTTAATGGCTTCAGGCCCATTAGTAAATTTAACACCACTCATGTGTTCTTTAGAATATGATTGTGGTTTATGTTTTATTTTGTAATTAACTGATGTTACGAGATATTTATGAGTAAATCTTTGATCTATTGTCTCTCGACTCGACTACTTATTTTTGGTGTTGGATATGTCAAGATAGTCAACAAGTCTTACATTTCTTGGTACTAGAGATTTTATCATACAGCATTGTTAACAGAATTAAGTAATATAAAAAAAATCGTGTGCTTCTGAAAGTTTTTTGCATACGTTTTGAGGCCGATGGCAGGTGGCTGCTTTTATATTGTAGTCTGTTAATAATTAGTAGTCTTTAATAAGAAGTGTTAGCATTTTCATTTTATTTTCCACACACACATTTTATGCTTAGAGCACCAACATAATTAAAATGTACTACGTATGTACCTACCTACCTACTGATTTGACATAACAATAGAACATTTCTGAAAATTTTGTCGTGTTGCTCATATTCTTGGACACCACGTAATTACTTATTCGTTTTGTATTGGTCACTCAGACGTAGACTTTTTCAAGTCGGGTGGGAAAAAAAGTGTCCACTTGTTCATTTTAATTTGAAATTATTTTTATGTATCCTAATTTCGGAACCTACTTTATTTATCTTAATGTGATCGCGATAATAATGGGCTCCTGTTTTACCCATATATTATGGTTCCCACAAATTGTAACATTTATAGCGTCGCAAGTTGAATGCAAAAGATTTTGTGAATTTCTCAGACCATCAAGTGCTTGTTTTTGTTATTTCGACGTTCAAGTTTTTTGCTCTCAACTTTTTAGTTTTTTGTACGTGATACAAGTACTTAAGTAATGCAATGAGTCAGTTACTTTTATTACTGAACTTTAGCACTCGCTCATTATTTATAGTGCTTTGCGGCATTTTCTCATCAGACGTTTTATGTTTTCTCTTCATCATCCGCTTGAGCCACTTTTCTATCTATGTCGGTGAAGTTACTAGCCATAATCCTATTTCATATAGGTTGGTTTTTAACCGATTTTTAAAAGGAAAGACTTGTATTGTTCATTGATAACTTTTTTTAAATTTTTTTTTGATTGAGAGGAGTTTTAAAGTAGATTTTTTGAGTTATTAAACTAATATTTTCCCCAATTTGGTACCTACGTCAGGAAAAAGATCTGCCGTCTAGTTTCTACGAATATCTCAACGTCATTCAAGCGATTATGATTTTGTTTTTTCTTGTTTTAAGTGGGTTGCATTTATTTTCAGATTGAGATAGAACTGCTATTGAACTTATGTGTGGGTTTAAGTTCATGTCTTTCACAGGCTGCACCCACATAACAGGACATTGTGATTTGTGTATCGCTCTAACAAGATGAATAGATGTTTAGTTGGCTTCCATCTATTTTATGTCTTTTTAATAGGTTTTCTTTTATGCATTAATGCACAAAAGCTAGTTAATAAATCTCCTTATTCGAAGTGGTTTTGCAATGGCCCGCGTGCACTAAACTTCGACGTTCGTTAGTTTATAACCTAGTCTGCAGGATGTACTTATCATAGTGTTTCCTGCGTCCTGATTGCAATCGATAATTATTGAGAATGGCTGGATATTAATTATTGGATTATTGAGTTCTGCTTTCTGCGCAGTAGGTGGTGGGTTTGATCCCCACCGATAACAAATAGTTGTTTGGTGAACGTGGACGTTTGTTATCTGTGTGGTTGTTATATTGTATTCTTGTGTACTTAGGTTCACATTAGTAGAAGCTATGCTTAATATGGGGTTAGTTTTGTGTGAATTGTCCACAATATTTATTATCGCGTAGTCTTTCGTCTACAGATGTTATCCCAAAACAACTGATTTTATCTAATTCTCTTTCGATCTTCTAAAACACCCGTTTGGCCTTCAGAAGGTTGTTATACTAGACACTTGCAGATTAGGCCTCATTCTTTGCCATGCCAAACCAATCATGCTGGGACCTTTACGTGGAAGTTTTACTGATTTGCACTCTGCGTAGGGCTGTGCATTTCACGTAATTCCTGGGGTTTTTCCTTGAATCTAGAAATATAAGTCCATAGTATTAAGTTCTGCATGGAGATATCAAAGCTTCTATCCTTGTGAAAGCATTTTAACACGTGCAATTTATTGTTACAGGAAAACATAGACCCATCGCCGTTCAGCCTATCTCCCATATCAGCCAAGTCGGAGAAGCTCCTCAGATCCCCTCGCAAGGCCACTCGCAAGATCTCGCGGATTCCCTTCAAGGTTCTCGATGCTCCGGAGTTGCAGGACGACTTCTACCTGAACCTGGTGGACTGGTCCGCGCAGAATGTTCTCAGCGTCGGTCTGGGCAGCTGTGTTTACTTGTGGAGTGCTTGCACCAGTCAGGTAAGGATATAGATGATATAATTCATCCTTTTAATGGTACTAAAGTACTAATTATTAAGCCTTTTAGCCCATTCCTCGTGTATGTCTTCTTCTTGTTGTCACTTGTTCATTCGAAGTGATGAAAGGAATTTAAGTGCACCTAAAGAGGCTGCTTCCGTGCACTTAACTTTACACATGTTTGCGAACTTTTTAGGTTCTACGATATGCCGGTTTTCTTACGATGTTTTCCTTCAGCGTTGAGGAGTAAGTTTGATCTTCGGATCCCCTCAATCTGAATGATCCCTAGATTCCTTTACTGTCTTCACCAGACTGGAATAAACTGACTATTGTAAAAAACATCGGTATTTTAAATTAAGTCTTTTGTGTACAATAAACTTAAAATACAGTAAAGGAACATGAACGTTCACGCAGGAGGCTGTGTACAGAATGAGGGTTGCACAGAGAGCCATGGAGCGTACCATGCTCGGCATCAAACTTATAGATCGAGTTTAGAAATCCGAAATCCGAAGACGAGCAGAGGTCTATCTATGTATCTGTTTTGATCAAATAAAGTATCTATCTATTTGTTTATAGGTGACACGGCTGTGCGATCTGTCAAACGAAGGTAACGCTGTGACTTCTGTGGCGTGGAGCGAGCGTGGCAATCTGGTGGCCGTGGGCACGCAGAAAGGACACATCAGCGTCTGGGACGTGGCTTCCAACAAAGAGGCGAGTTTCTTTCAACGTCCTTGATAGTTCTATTACTGCATGACGAAGATCCCATAGTCGCGTGAAACTGGCACCTAACCTAACCTGGCTTTAAGCCGTTTCATAGTGATCCTTGAAATTCAGGTAAACAAGTGATTTTTGACTTCGATTCTAAATTATACTCATGTAAAACGTGACGCTCAAATTCAAAGTCGAGAGTTATAATCTTACTAGACTCCAGTTCCAGTCTAGATGCCAGTTCCACGCGTCCACATGAGTTGAGTTATTTAATGAAATTGAAAGCTTTCTCTAGGAATTCTCAGTATAAGATCACGCACTTTTCTACTTAGGACTAGTTTTGACATTATGCATCAGATAAAAATATATGCACCTCTTTTTTAAGCTTCTACAAGGACCGACATTTTTTATTTGACAAATAGCGTTATTCTGTAGATGGAAAAATCAGCCTTAAAAGCCTGCGCACATCTGGGCGATGGCGATGGGGATCAGTGAAACGCTGTCAAATATCGCAGTCTTATTTGACAGCGTTTCCCTCATCGCCATTGAAGAAAGCTTAAATGTGTACAAGGCTTAACTAGAATGTAGAATTGTCTAACCCAGTAGTTCTCCACAGGTGATGAAACTGCAAGGACACATAGCGCGAGTGGGCGCTCTGGCGTGGAACGGCGACGTACTCAGCTCGGGCTCCAGGGATAGGCATATACGGCAACGCGATACCAGAGTACCACGTAAGTTGACTTTTAATTCAATTTCAATAGCCTTTATTAACAATCTTAACATTAGTATTACAAAATAAAAAGTACTAAGGTTGTTTTGCTTTCCAGCATACGCCTCCCCCAAACTCTTCCATAATTGTCGATCTCGCGTTTTCCTCCTCCAATTGTACGCCAGCTGTCTTCTTGAAGTAGTCTTCCCATCTTCGGAATAATAATGTTTATTTCGGAACATATTTACAGTGGTACATAAGGATGCAGCTCAAGTTACCTAAAGACAAAGAAAAATGACGCTTACTACAAGGACATAAGAGCTAGCAGTGTATAGTCTGATGCGAATCCTTGTATACATAAAATTAGGAAACGATGATAACTGCACTAGTCGTTAGACTGTGTCGCAGCTACCAACGCCCTACCTGGTCTACCTCGGGCTCTTTTCCCTTCTCTTTTTAATTAACCGACTTTAATAAAAGATTGACAAGGAGATTCTCAATTCGGTTGTATTTTTGTTTAAATGTTTTCTTAGAGGTGCACTTAAAATCCTTTCAACCTACTGGTCCGAAAGAACTAATGACTCGAAGTTTAAATTAGCGGAAAAAAACACAAGTTTCACTCTAATGGCTATTAATTTATTCTATTGATTTATTTACACCGGTAATGTACCTTTATCCGGTACCTAGCCTTCCATACCTTCGTCTACAATAATATAAGGCATTCAAAACAACAACGGGGGAAATAAAATATTTATTACCGAATGACAAAGAGGAAACTTTTTTGCAAAAAGATTTTAAAATACCATCATAATAATAAATAATACAACTATTAAAACTAATCGCTATAAATATAAAATTGTTGTACCAAAACAAATACCTATCGCTACCGAAATTCCTGTTACTAGTTCAAAAATTCTAGACTTTTATAATGTTCTGCATTGATTAAAAAACGTTGTATTTTTGTATAGGTATTGATTTCGAATCTAACATTTTAAAACTGTAAAATGTTATCTGGTCCCAGACAGATACCAGACGCATTCATGTCTTTAAATCTTGAACGATGTTATAAATAAAGTTGAAAATTCAAAATTCGCGTCATTTCAATTTTAATGTTTCCTATTATTGATTTTAAATGACACTTTTATGTATAGTTTACTAATTTTGTGACACTCTAAAGCTATATAAATAATATTGGGGCCTTTATGTGTCAATGACCTTCTCCTGCAGCGTAGGTATGCATAGATTGTGTAATAGTTCGACTTGCATTTGTGTGGGCGAAGCAAACTGGACTATGTCATAATTATTATTTATGTGATTATTCAAATCTTAGTGTTGTACCTCTTTTTTTCTTTAGTTGTACATGGATCGCTAGATTTATGAATACCTAAGCTTATGTGGTGCTTGGTATTATATGTCTTAATCTTTATTGATTTTGAGCGAATTTATTTAGAAGTATTTTAGCATAATTTTCTTGAAACTTAATCTTTTTTTCAAAATATAAAATTTTATTCGTTATTCTGATGCATCGTGGTCAGTGATTCATGATATTGATGCGGATTTCTTGACACGTTTTAACTTGATTTTTCATGACGCAACTTGTTAGCAGTATTATTTTGATCAAAATATTTTGCATAGGTATCCAATTTGCACCTTATTTGACTTTAGGTGTCTGCGGCCATCCACGGCTTCGCCCGCGTTGGAGTTTTTGAAGTGAAAACTTCTTTAGCGGCGTTGAGCACTTTTTCTGTAATGGGTATAAAATCTTAAACTCGCGTCAGCGCGTCAGGACACGTGACCTGATCGAAAAAGCGTAAGACGGATGGAGAGTAGACAGCTATCCCCTCTCTACGGCGCGGCGAAAATGTATGCCTGGGCCTACTGTTTCGTTTAGGCAGCGCAGGGCGCTTGCGCGAATGTTCGTGTATGTTACAGCGTGCCAAATAACAAACAAGCCCCCCCTAACCATTCCAAAATATCAAACATGCTCAACGTTAATAATCAAGTTTTCACTTCTGCCGGCACTCCCGGAGTGCAACCCGTCTTTTTTTTACCCGTCTTTGTTATTTTTCTGGGGATAAAAAGTATTTTCTTAAAATCGACTTAAGAAAATACTTTTTATCCTAATATAAAAAGTATTTTCTTAAGTCTATAGTCTAATGTCTTAATATAAAAAAGAGGTTGCTCTCAATTCGGCTGTATTTTTTTTAATGTTTGTCGCTGTATTTTTTTTTTATCGCTAAATTTTCCCACTTTAACATTTACTTATCTAATTAAGTGCAGTCGTTCGGAAGTTATGCGCGTACATTGCATTCGCCGATAAATTTTTATTTATAAAGATTTATTTACTAACGAATTTTCGTGGATTTCAGCTGTCCAATCAAATCGTGTTCTGCAAGGGCATAGACAAGAGGTTTGCGGCCTCAAGTGGTCGCCCGACGGCCAGTCGCTAGCGTCCGGCGGCAACGACAACAAACTCTTCGTGTGGTCTATGGTAAGTTAATAAACAAAAGCTGGCACTTCGCCGTGATTTATCAAGTAAGTAGTTTAATCAACTTGATACAGGGGTTAGTGTCTAATTATATGGAAGAAATGGGTATTATCGCGATTACCTTTATTATTTAACGACATCAGTCTGCCTGCGACCACGGCTATTATAAACGTCGGGAAATCGCGATAAATACCCGTTTCTTTTAAATAGTTATGCATAACGATCGCGTTAATTTAAAAAGTGGGTTTAGTGTCTATCCCTAAATTTATTCGGGAGACGGCATTCTTTGCTGTCCATTTTCTTTTCCTGTCTTCTACGTCATATAGACCGTAGAATCGATCCCCACCGAAAACAAATATTTGTGTGGTGACCACAGATGTTAGTTCTCTGTCTGCGTGTTATATTGTACTGGTTCTCATCATACAAGCTCAGTATGGGGCTAGATAAGACCCATATTTTAAAATTTGCACCATAAATAGTAATAATGATCATACATTTACTTTAAAATCAAACCATTCTTTTGGATCCAACCATTTGGACGCAGACTCAAGCACTGTTTTTGAATCGGGCCTAAGTAACTTACCGAAGTTGGGATCAATAAAAGTGGTGTCAAAGTTTGAATAGTACGTGATAGCTTCAAGCAGTATTTCCAGCAGGGTCGTGTTTGCGGTTTTATCCACTCACGCGTTACGTGGCACTATAGTGCCACGATTAGTAAATCGCGAAACGTCCGAGAAAAATCGTGGCACTATAGTTCCACGATTGCTCGGCCGCTACGCGTCCGTGGTACTGTAGTACCCAAAAAGTTCAAAATGAACTTTTCGAATTTCTGGTTGTACATTAACTGGCCTGACACCTGCCTCCATGGACTGCAGCCATAAAACGACGTGTTGCCAGTGAAAAAATATTTTAGAATGATTAAATTTGTAAAAAAGTGAAAATTTTCCGTGCGAAAAATGGCTGCGCAAGCGCAATTTCGTAAATTTTCTTTGTTTTGTTTTTGTTTATAATAAATTAATTGAGGGTTGTTTTGGGATTGTTATGCATGTATTTGTTCCTTGGAAATAAGGCTTGATGGTGATCTAAAAAGTTTTTCGTAAAAATAAGAATAGCCGACAAAATCTCAAAAATTGCAAGGTAGCGAAAAAAATCGTTTTAAAATGCTACCCGCCGCTATTAAATGATTTCTTGTCGGAAAAAAATGTTCTACATGATACCCATACTCTTTTCTAATAGGAAGTGACTGAAATAAGGTAAACAAAGTAGTTTCTTGTTGGGAAAAAGACTTTTTAGTTTCTTTGGCATTAATTCGGGCATGCGCAAGCTTCCGGAAGCGACGTTTTCTGCTTTTCGGACGCGTTTCGGACGCGTGACGCATTTCCAGGTCCAGCAGTGGGACGTTTGAGTGGATTATAGGATGGGAACTTAATTATCTTGCACTGATAAGCATGCCGGTATCCTCAAAATGATGTCCATTAAAATCCTTGTGGTAATGGGTACATCCGAATTCCGCTGAGAACAATTGTTATCTCGCATGTGCAACCTATGTTTTTTTTAATCTACAGCAGTTGTTAGTAGCTCTACCTTCTGAGAGGTCGTGGGTTCGATCCCCACCGAGAACAAATATTTTTATGGTGAACATAGATGTTTGTTCTCTGTCTGGGTGTTATTATTGTGTTTTAAGTATGTATTTACAAAAAAACTTATGCAAGTATATCAGCAATCTGGTTCCCATAGTACAAGCTTTGCTTAATTGGGACATAGATAGTGTTGTGTTGCGCGGTTTATCCGCAATATTTGTCTATGGTCCACTGCCCTGCGTCCATCAACTTGAGGCATACAGATGTTCAGCCTCACATGCCAGATTGCTGATATTATACTTATGTACAAGTATAATATCAGCAATCTGGTTCCCATAGTACAAGCTCTGCTTAATTTAGGGCTAGATAGTGTTGTGTGGATAGGCATGAAGACAGTAATCAAGTATCGCCAAAATATTTATCTGATCTAATGAAAAGGGATTCAAAGATTTTGAAACATGTATTTATGCTCTTATTAATGTCGAGATTGACAATTTATTTGATAATATAAATCTACAAAATACAACAATCCGCCATGATAGCTTAAACACCGGTCAGAGCGAATTACGTCACGTTTACGTAAACGTCATTCTGATTTAGTACAAAAGCACCAATGATTACTGTTGAATAGATAAACGTGACGTAATAACAGACGCCATGACACCAGCGAGCGTTTTGGCGTGAATTTGAAAATTTCAATTTAAATGTACCTACTTCAAAAAAAAAATGTATTCAAGTATTATATCAGCTATCTGGTTCCCATATTACAAGCTCTGCTTAGTTTGGGGCTGGGTAGTGTTGTGTGAATTGTCCACAATATTTATTTATTTATTTATTTATTGCACAAAAACCTTAATTTTCTACAGAAATATGATATATTTTAGACATAATTGATACTTCTGAATATGATAGAAGAGATTTTGAAAATTAGTCGTCAGGCCTATTGTCTACAATATTTATTTATTTAGGCAATATTAGCCACGCAGAAGCTTCTATTACAAATAAATTTCATTTCATCTTCCAGCACTCAACATCCCCGGTCCAGACTTACTCAGCACACGTGGCGGCAGTAAAGGCAATCGCCTGGTCTCCCCATCAGCATGGCCTATTGGCCTCGGGAGGAGGCACCGCTGACAGATGCATCCGCTTCTGGAATACCCTCACTTCGCAGCCTATGCAGTGTGTTGATACAGGTAAGAGATCTCTTAACTCTACTTGTGAAGGGCACGTCTTGGGAAGTACTACCACCATGCCTATTTCTGCCGTGAAGCAGCATCGCTGTGTTTCGGTTTGAATGGTGCGGGTGCCGGTGAAATTACTGGCACGTGAGGCATCTGTATGCTTCAAGTTAATGTACGCAGGGCAATGCATCGTAGGGCACTCTCCTGACATGCGTGCCCTACGAGACAATGCTTTGTCACGGAAGACCAGCGTTATAGTGGCACTCGCTACTATAACAGATGCTGAGTGACGACCAATTTTTATGTCGTTATTATTTGTAAATGATCCTTGTGTAACACTTGCGTGGCATAAAATAAATAACTTGATTTGATTTGTTATTGGTTCACCTTTAAGTTTTCGGTATTGGTATATGCTTAATTAATTCTTTTATGAACAGGATCCCAAGTCTGCAACCTGGCGTGGTCGAAACACTCGAGCGAGCTGGTATCAACTCACGGTTACTCGCAGAATCAGATATTGGTCTGGAAGTACCCATCTCTAACACAAGTAAGTTACCTTTCACTGCTATGCCAGTATGACACTAAATTGAAGGTAAATTGAGGTATTATAGTTTTTAGAATTATCTTTATTTTTTTTTACCTATTTTGTCCCACTGCTGGACAAAGGTCTCCCCCAAAGACTTCCACTTATCTCTCTTATCTAAAATAAAATTTTTCCTTTTTATAACGCTTTTATTAGCTTCACCTGTATGTATGTATGTATGTATGTATGTAACCGACCTCTTTGAGCTCGATTTTGTCCTACTTTGAACGATCAGATTTGATTCAAACTTTGCACACCTGTCAAAGGTCGATGACAATGCAATAATATGAAAAAAAAAATAAAAAAAATGAAAAAAAATGAAAAAAAATAAAAAGTAAAAAATAAATTATAGTTTAAAAAACTAAAAAAAACGCTTTTATAACTAATTGAACTAAAAAGTTAAAAATAAAACTGTAATAATCAATTGAAAAATTTATATTATTGTACAAAAAAAGCGTGGGGAGCTTGATTTTGATTGTTGTAAATATTTTATCAATAGTTTATTATATCTGAAGTTATTATAAAAAGCACCCCACGCTTTTTTGTACAATAATATAAATTTTTCAATTGATTATTTCAGTTTTATTTTTAACTTTTTAGTTCAATTAGTTATAAAAGCGTTTTTTTTAGTTTTTTAAACTATAATTTATTATTCGAAAGGCTCAGTTACGTTTTTATAGTCTTCTTCTTATCGTTTCACTGGTTCTTTCGAACTAAGTGTGGTGAAAGGATTTTAAATGCGCCTCAAAGAGGCTCCTTTCGTGCACGTGACACATATTTTCGAATTATTTAGGTTCTATGACATGCCGGTAACCTCACGATGTTTTCCTTCACCGTTTGAGAGCACTGGCTTAGTGCACATAAATTTTTGGCAGAAAAACTCATTGCTACACGACTGTATTTGAACCCACGACCTAAGGATCGGAAGGCGGGACCCTACCACTAGCCCAACAGCGCTCTCCTTTCCTCTCAGCATTTTTATAGTAGTAGTAGTAGAGCTCTTTGTGAAGGGCTCGTCCGGGGAAGTACTACCACCATGTATATTTTTGCCGAGAAGCAGCATTGCTGTGTTTCGGTTGAAGGGTGTGGGTGCCCGTGAAATTACTGGCGCGTGAGGCAGAATATCTGTATGCCTCAAGTTAATGGGACGCAGGGCAGTGGACCATAGACAAAGATTTGATATTTGATACCAATAGTATTGTGCAGTTCTCTTTTTGCGGGCCATTTTACTGATTTGGATCAGTTGAGCTATCTCTAGATCGTTTGTAACGGTCTGCAGATAGCTCAACTGTTTCCTGTGTATTTTGTACATTTGCTAAATATTTGTTTAATTGTAATTTTTTTTAAACCAATAGAGTTCAGTTCTCTTTTTGCGGGCCATTTTACTCATTTGGATCAGTTGAGCTATCTCTAGATCGTTTGTAACGGTCCGCGGATAGCTCAACTGTTTCTTGTGTATTTTATACATTTGTTTAATTGTAAGTTACTTTGTATAAATAAAGTATTTTTCTCTTTTATTTAAGGTGGCAAAACTAACTGGTCACTCATACAGAGTGCTATACCTAGCTCTGTCTCCAGACGGGGAGGCTATTGTCACGGGCGCGGGCGATGAAACTCTTCGCTTCTGGAACGTTTTCTCCAAAACGCCATCGCACAAAGAAAACAAAAGCGTTCTCAATCTGTACACTACCCTCAGATAGTCTGTGTTGACAGAGAAAGGAGATTAGTGTTGCCAGGAAAAAGTAATGGCGGCGAAAACTAAACCTGTGCTGCCAGAATAAAAAAAGTGCTGCATAGAAGAGCGAACTTTAGTGTTGCCAGTGTTGATGTGCAATTTGAGTGCCAGAAGTGTTGAACTAATGTGCTGATAAAAAATAAGCTGCCGTGCTTTGAAACTGTCTTATCCTCTTGTCTGCTTTGTCAAACTGAGACGCAATATTGAGTTGCTAGCATTAAAAAAGATATATGAAACGATAGATTAAACAAAATAATATATTGTTGATTTATAATAAAATTAAAGCAGCGGCTTTTGTTTTGTTGATAAATCGATGGTCCTATTTATAAATTGTAATAATTATATTAACTTTTAGTTATATTTTGTTTTTGTACATGTTAGTTTATTTATTTAAAATGTTACTTGGTGTGATTTAAAGAGGTAGTTACTGTTTTTTGATTTATTACATTTTCATTCAGTCAAAACTATACAAAAAAGAAATATGAATGAATAACAAATTACTTGAAAAACAGTAAAAAATATCGCCCATTTTCGATGATTTCTGTTAATAATCTCAAGAATACTTTAAAAACTGGAAATGAGATAAAAAGAAACGGAAAGATAACTATAAATCGTCGAAAATACAAGCACCAAGTCTAGTTCCTTATTTTCAGAAATATGTACACTGGTTTGTGTATTCAATATACATAATTATTACGTTTTTTATAATAATTTCGAGTTGACTTAAATTTGTTACTACTAATCAACTTTAAATGGGCCTATTCTGTTATTTTAACAGCTTGAAAATTATTTAAAAATTTCACTATAGGCTCTCCTAGGTTTGTATTGCTTTGTAGACGTATTATAATATCGCATAGAGATCGTTGATAATGACAAATAATATAAATATGTATCCGTCACTTTACCATGTATTTTATTAAAACACACACGCGTTTAAACAGTAACATTTTAAGCATTCATTTGAAGCATATTCAATATTTTTTGTAACTGTTCATGTAACAATTTAGTTGAAACTGTTCAGGTAACAATTCAGTTGAAACTGTTCATTTGCAAACGTTTAGTTGAAACTGTCCAGCCGATCTACCCTTGAACGCGATTCCGATCCCAATTTTAAGTTTTGACGGAATCTTGACAGAAAACCCATAGGATTTCTGTCAAAATTATAATCAAACCGAGATTAGGATTGAAATCGAGCGTCGGTGGTAACCACTCAGGTCATAGTTTGGTTATAACTTCAAAGTATTTATTTGCAAACGTGTAGACAACATTTTGGTTGTTACTATTCAAACCGTTTAGTTAAAATTCTGTTGCAAGTTGCAACTGTTCAGGTAACAATTCAGTTGTACCTTTTTGGGTAACATTTTAATTGTTACTATTAATTTGCATATGAATGTCTCATTATCTATATCTATGCGTTATTTTATTACCATTTCAAATTGACTATTAAAACATTAGCGATTAATTTTTGTACCACATCGCGTACCACTTGTTCGTTATTGACTAATTTATAAATCATTAATTTGACTTAATTTTCTGTTTCAGCTATATTTTGGTGTAGTTTTCATAAGAGAGAGTGAGACAAGCTCTGTTTTGTCATGTGCATGAGCCAGCACCATTTTTTCCAAAATTTGTTAAAAAAGGTTGAATCACTCTCTCAAATGATAATGTTCCTAAATGGTGGTATTCGCGGTTATGAGGAGAAAATTCTACTTTCTAAGCCAATTTCGATCAGGAAAGTATGTTATACGTTTTATTTATGTAATTAAAAGTAAAATTCTATGTGCGTCTGTAAATTGTACTTGCCTGAAGGTAGCATTTAAATCTAAGGAGTTTAATAAGCATTTAATTAAATAAGGTAATTTGTAAACTTTGGTTAATTTATTCATACTAAATTGAACGAGCGTTCCTGTTCTATCAAGTGCTTATTAATTGACTTTAAATTAAAAATTCATCTTTAAAAAGGACTTTGGTATAAAAACTCCTTTATGATCTCAAAGTTAAAAATTCTGCATTACCTTATTTATTTCTCGCAACATAATACTTTGCATTTTCTGTTAAAACTAAGTGTCAATTTCATTTGAACTAAGGCCTCAGATCAACGATACATCTTATGAAATTAAATCAAACGGTTATCAATGTCACGAAGCTTTGCTTAGCTTAATCTATTGATTAACTGTGTCGGTGAACTTTAGTCTTAGGAAGTTAAATGCACAGAAATGCTCCTAATTCTGATCTTAGAATAATTATGTATTAGATAAGATTACTTAAATTACTAATTATGTGTGTAGTTTTCTAAATTGTATGGATTTGTGCAATGTAGATTAGTTTTTTGTATGTACTTTAGTTTTTTTGTATGTACTTTAGATTTCATAGTATACCGTTTTATAGCGTTCTAACATAACAAAAGGCTTAATAGACTAGATCCACTATCTGTTTGCGAAAAAAGAACAACATTTTGTCATGACCTCTTGACCCGTCAAGGTTCACAACTTCTTGATCGGTCAAGATTCACACAACATCTTGATTGGTCAAAGTTTGCACAACCTCTTGACCGGTCAAGGTTCACACTCTTGACCAGCCAAGGTTCACAAAACCTCTTGACCAGCCAAGGTTCACACAACTTTATGATTAGAAAAGGTCCACACAACCTCTTGATTGTTCAAAGTTCACACAACCTCTTGACCAGTCAAGGTTCACACAACCTCTTGATCGGTCAAAGTTCGCACAACCTCTTGACCCGTCAAGGTTAACACAAAATCAACCCTGTCAAGGAAATTATAAACGTTATGGTATTTGTCATGTAAATTTAAAGCAAATCTAAATTGTAGTATGTACTTGCTTGAAAATTAAGTATTTCATCAATCGTTTGAGACCAAATATTTTTTATTTGTTTGTTTTTTGGTGTGAAAAATTGTGATTAGGTATAGAAACAGTCATGTAATTTAAATTTAATAAAAAATCCCCTAGAGCATGGGACTAAATTATGTAATGGTGATAGTGGTGATTTTTATGAAATGTGTTTTTTGGCTAATTTAGTTATTTTTTTGTAAAACCGTGAATTTGATTTCTGTCGTCTCCAAGTTATAAATCTTTTTGGTACAGTCTAGGAGGGTTTTACAGCAACCACACTAAAATCATAATATTTCGCTTTAAAAAGTAAATAGGAAGTCTTTTCACCTTTCAATCATAACGATTCATATGTAATGTAAGTCTTTGTTATTTTCCTGGATTGTACCGATAATGATTCTACATTTTCTATGTGTTTAAATTTTTAAAAATGTTTTTTGTAAAACTAGGCATTTTGTACATCAGTCTTCGTAAAACTCTGACAGACTGATCAGTTCTAAGCAACCAAGAAAAACATGCAAGAATCGACTTGGTTTTGTACTATTTCTTTGCGTGCGGTAAACTGGTATCGATATTTGTCAGAGACTTTGCGAGTCTTGTGTACAGATGTCTGGCTCGAACACACCTAGTTCGCTGGCGGTAGCGAACAGTGAAACGCTGTCAAATATTCGCTGTCAAATCTCAAATCTGACAGCGATATTTGACACCGTTTCACTGATCGCTACCGCCAGCGAACTAGGTGTGTTCGGGCAATTAAAGTTTCATACTTTCATGATAACTGATAAAAATATTTCTTCCTTTTTCAAACCTTTACTTGAATTTCTAATCTGTTCCTTCTTGTCTTTCGTATCATTTTTATTTCCATCCATTTTTAGCGTGAGGTCTTTAGTTTGTATCTTGTGTATTTACTGAGAAAATGTTATTTATTACAGAGATATATAATATATTTAACTTTTGTAGAATAGACTGATGTAGTTTTGAGTGTTTCTTTGTAATTAATAATGTAGAAAATTATAGAAAATAAAGGTTTTGTGTGAAATACTTTTTTATTATTTACCTTACTAACTAGAGATCGTTCACGCCCCACTACTTCACATATTATGTATATTCCATACAAGCAAAGCTGCAGGTTGAAGTAAGCTTAAAAATATTTGTGGGCAAAATAAACGTCAGTGGGTACAATTTTTTATTAACTGCTGAATTATGATAACACAAATAGGTCCGTCCCGCTCTAACCTTACCCAGTTCGTACGCTCAGGCCCAACTGTCTCGCTTCAGCACCAGCGGCCACTAACGGCTGAAATTAACAAGCAAAGCTGCAGGTCGAAGTAAGCTTAAAAATATTGGTGGACAAAAATAAACGTAAGTAGGTAAAATATTTTATTAACTGCTGAATTAAGATAAAAATAGGTCCGTCCCGCTCTAACTCACCCAGTTCGTACGCTCAGGCCCAACTGTCTCGCTTCAGCACCAGCGGCAACTAACGGCTGAAATCGACGAGCACCGTTCCGCAAGTAAGACTGAGCCCTATTAGTCTTAGCAACCTCTTCAATCTCAGGAGCGAAGGCATTTTTGTACAGCCTCAAAACTGGGGTCAGAGCGGTCAGGAATTTAGCTTGTTCTTTTAGAAGAGGGTCGCTGCTCAGTTTGACTGCATTGTCTATAATCAAGTTGCATTCGTAGGAGTAGGGTTCGGGGCAGATTGACTGTTGCTGTTTTATGAAATCTCGTATCTGAAAGGTTTAACAATATAAAGCCAAGGATACACTAGGGGACAAATGTCCCACGACACGTGTCGCCAGCGACGTCGGGTGATGTAGCGCGACGTTGCCGGACTTCGCTCGATATGTCTGGCAACCTATGTTGCTGAGGATATAAGACGCGCGATGTCGCCAGATTATGTCACCCGAAATCGGCCGGCTTCGCTTGACATGTCGCCGACACATGTCGTGGGACATTAAATGTCCCACGACATGTGTCGGCGACATGTCACACACTAGGGGATACACTAGGGGACAAATTTTGTCCCCTAGTGTATCCTTGGCTTTATAGTAGGTATTATTTTAAGTTGTACAAAGAGGCCTTACGTACAGCTTCACTCAGTCCGACTGTGTGTCTACCTGTATTTTATTCGATATTTGATTTGTTCAAACTTTATTTTGGCAAGATTTTGCCCGCCGAGTGAAACCTGCAGAGAGTTTAGCAGAGCTTTCAGAAAAAACGGGTTCTTTCGCTACATGTCAAGTGAGGTTGATTTATTTTAGGAACCCATTAAATAAATAAATACATATATTAGTGTTGGCTTTCGTTTGATAGGTCTATTAAAAATATCATGAGGTTTCATTAGATTTTATACCTTCCTACTTACGTTACTTTAGAAATTCCTTGGTTAGTAATAATTAAGTTCATTCATAAACGCAGTTCTACCACATACCAATTCAGTTTGACTAATAGTCCTTTTAAATCTTGCCCTGACAGATTTTGCAACAGATAATGGGTCGCTCTCTGTCTCTATTATACTGTTTTCCACGGTCGGGATGTACAGCATGTTGTAACTGAAAAACAAATGAAGATACTTTTATAGGAAGTACCAATTAATTACTCCTAGCTACAACATTTTGGGCAGACGATGTGATGATTTTGGCAGTTTCCCCTTTGGTTAGAGTTGCTCAACACGAAACACTCACTACTTTTACCCCACGCGTTATGACCTGTGTTTGTGAAAGTCATCACGTGTGAGAGTCACCGAGTGCTCCCCGCTCGTTCATCATGTACCAATTACCATTACCAATACCATTATGTGCGCAGTGTTTTCTGTACTACGCTAAGCTCCGGAAGCTAGAGGCATTAAAATATTCCTTTAGCTTTGATGCTTACTTTTCTTTGGTCCTTAAGCACGCTCGTGATGTTGGAGCATTTGAAAAAGGAAGGTTCAAATTTCAACCACACTGGTTCAACGGAAACAAGAATCTAGAAAAATACCGTAAAACGTGCCTACTTTGCACCTTAATGGGTAAAAATACTCCAATTTTTTAAAAACAATATTTCGTTCATAACTCAAAATTTACAAAGTAATTCAAAAATGTTTGAACGCATTCGAGTAGTCTTTGAACTTGTTGGCAACACTGAATACCCACTTCCGGTATCCACCATTTTTTTCTCTCATTATCAGCCATTCTTTCAGAGTGTAACAAAAAGTAAAACAAAAATAATCGGTAAAAGTTACTTCCGATCGAGATAACCGCTTATATGTTTAAGGTAAAAGGGGGTTTTATTTAACTAGGTATATAATTAGCTAGCGGAACAATAAAAGTTTCTAATTTTACTTATACATGTTTTTTTTGTTTCGACCATAAAAACTAGCTAGAAACACCTAAATCCACTACTTTATGGTTTTCTTCAGGAGCATAGTAACAGTCTGGCTGCTATCTATTCACCAGATCTCAATAGTACACTTTTTTTGTCCGGAGATAGTGCAGGAGCATTGTTCCCCAAAAGGGTGGGTAAAATTGCTCAAAATTTAGCGTTTTACATATACTTCAGAACTCAATAAAAATCATTTTTACTAGTGGAAGTCTATAGCCTATAAGGTCTTTTTTCAATATACATTAAAAAACAAGCTTTAATGTAGAAGGTTTTTAAGTAATCACACTTTCTCTAAATTTGGAGCCAATTTTGGAGCAAAGTAGGCACGTTTTACGGTACTAACGGAGTTTGATTGACCAATCCACTGATCAGTTGATTAACTGCATGCACTAAGGAAATATATTGAACAGCTGAATTGTTTTCTGGTGACCCATACGCTTCGGCACCCACTGGCTTTGATCTGAAATTGAAACGAACAAAGGTGTTACTTACCTATAGTTTCAGTTTTTATTCGTTGAGCTGTGAACTAGTTTTAGATTTTATTGACGTAAGTACCACGGCGAAGATGAAACATTAAAGAATGGTCCACAAATGCACATAATGCAGAGACGACTGGAGAGAAGGAAAGAAAGATTGAAATATTATCTTATACCTGACAAAATATTTAAAATGAAATTACCTTGTCCCTACACAAAATATTATAAATATTTTACCCAAACTGTAGAAAAATAACTCACAACGTTATATTTTTATCAAAAAGTAAATGAATTCTTTCTTACAATGAACAATAATACGACGCCACAACTTCTAATTTGGGACTTCATCATCTAATTCTGAGAAGTGTTAAGTGGGCGATCCATTGGCGAGCTAAAACCGACGAGCCTGCAAGTTAAAGGTAGGTATAAACCGCCAATGGAGCACCTACAAAAGTTTTTGAGACCTTTAGCTCGCAGGCTCGTCGGTTTTAGCTCGCCACTTGATCGCCCACATTACTTACATGTGTTTCCAGAGCTCATGAGCTCCTTCCTCGAAGTCCTTCAACAGAGTAGTGTACTTTGGGACGTTCGGAAGGGATAGCCGAGCTGAAGAATAAGGCAACTTGTCTGCCAAGTGCGCATATTTCGGTAAAAGCTGTGGTTTTTTGTTTCCGTTGTAGTACGGGTAGCCTGATCCTGGATAACTCGCAAACGCGGTGGCAATGCAAAAGGTAAAAACAGCTGCGAAAGATATCATCTTGCCCTGCAATTTACATTTTATTATTTAAATAATTTCGTGATGATACCTAGTATATTTTTTTTAATAAAAATACATAGAGCTGGGCGATGTAATTCTGTTGCAATCAAAAGTGTGATACTAACAAAGAACAGCGACCACACAGTGAAAATTTGATATATCCATTCATTTTTAGTAAAACATTTACTTGCAAAGATTAATTCTTATCAGCAACAAAATCCATTGACTCAATAATACACGTCATAATTTTTTTTGAAAAACCATTTAGGTTCATTTTTGTCAAAAGTAAAAGATTTTTGAAAAATATAAATATGCTTTACTTCTTCCATGACTTTTCCCTAAATCTCGTGGTTTCGAACTTGGCCATCACCACCCTTCTCAAAAAAAATCGGTTGTCTGTAAAGTATCGGTTTACCTACTGACGATAGTTGAACGTGACAACGCCATACAGCTGTCCACGCGGACGCATCGCTCACTCAAGTAGGAGAGAGACAGATGTCGAACGCTGCCGAACGCGGAGGCCGTGCGTGCCTCTTTGTCGCTCGTTCCGCGCTCTCGCTTGCACTTCAAGCCTTAATTGGAACGCCTCAGAGCGAGGTAACGCCACATGACGTCATGTTTTTTTGTGCGTGCAGCCGACTCCATCGAGTTATAAGACGTTGTCACGTCAATAACCGCCACGCGCTACTTTTAGGAGCGTTGACGCGCTTATAAGCTCGTATAAGTACTATATAGGTACAATTAATTATAATTCACTTACCATACAACGGCTAAATTCTTTCTGAAATAGGTCGTCGAGGTCTACCTTTTATAATTATTGATTAAACCCTTATCGTCTTACCGCATAAACAGACATTAACGTACATAGTTTTAATTACAAAATACAAGTAACTATTACATTTGATGTTGTCTTATTTAATTGAATCTTGAATGCTACGGAAATCGGCAGTCGGATTGCTTATCGCCTTGGTACAAAAATAGATCCACCATGGCAACAGCAGAACCGCTAATTGATGTCGTCATCACTCAGAAACGAGTAATCAGAAAAAAAAATGCCGTGAGTAATAGTTATTTGTTGTAGGTACAAGAGTGTACAGGTGCTTTTTAACCACGTGCTCAATTTTGATGCCTGAGCAAGCGAAGGATTAAATTAGCATCTTGAGCATTAGTGAAAGAATCAAAAGAGCACGACTGGAAAAATCTTTCAACTCGAGTAAAACTCGTAATTATTCATCCCATCTCAGTAAAGGCATTACTAAAATATAAAAAAAAAATGGCCCGCGTAAAGCAAATAAAAAACAAAGAAGGTTCCAAGTACAAGTTTATAACAAATTAAAAAGGATGTTGATGGAGGAAGAAGTAAATAATGATTTTTTGAATACACAAACTTAGTGCAGACAATATTTTAAATTTAGGATGTTTCGTGCTCCGCTCGTCACGTGGGTCGTCTCAGTAAGCAACTTTTGGCGAACCCGTAGCCACACTACGGCGTAGCTGTCGTAGCGGCCCCGTAGCGTAGCAAGTCAAACTAAGCTACGATTTCTCTCTCCACTCACACGTTTCATCGTTATAAAAGGTATCCAAAATCTACCTAAATTCTGTGTCATCATCATCATCAACCTATTGCAGTCCACTGACTCCACTGCTCGACAAAAGTCTCCCATGGCGTACCACTGAGCCCGGTCTTTGGCTCTCCCCATCCAGTTGCTGCCCGCCACCCAGCGCAAGTCGTCTATTTAGTTTAAACTTGGTCCTAGTGATATGAAGGCGACTGACATCTTTTGGAAATCGAAATCGAAATCTATGCAGGCGTACGCGTACGCGTATAGATTTGCTTGCCAACGCACACATTTATACACAATCCCTGGATGATGCGTGTGATGTGTTCCAAATTCAAAATTACCTATTATAAAATACAATCAGACTTATAAACTTGGCAGCCCTGTACTTGGATATCCTGGCCGGTATTTGGATAACTAGACAAGCCAGTATTGGATATCCAGGTACGCCAGTATTTAGATATTTTGGCAAGCAACTGTTTTGGTATCCTGGGAAGCAAGTATTCGGATATCCTGGCAAGTTACTGTTTCGGTGTCCTAGGAATTCTGTATTTTGGCAAATTAGTATTAGGGTATCCTGGAAAGCCAGTTTGGCCATGAAGTCGGTTTATCAAGTTTTTTAAACTGAACTTGTTTATGTTTTTAACTTTAAGTAATTTAAGTTTGTTTATGTACCTATTTAGGTTGTCAAGTTGCCTTTCATGCAGAGTATGCAAAGCTAAACAGGGTTTTATTTTATTACTAGCAGCTTCGCTGGCCCCGTTCCCGTTACTTTTTTGGACAACAAGTATCCTATGTCTGTCTCCTGGATCGAAGCTACCTCCCCACCAATTTTCAGGCAAATCAGTCCAGTAGGCCTACCACAAGCTCTGTCTGGCTCTGTCTCTGGCTCTGGTTTTAAGTTTTGTTGTGAGTTTGTGTGAGTGTCGACTAAATAAATTCTACGTCGAAACATCACACACACAGTATAATACACTGGTGAGCACTCACACCGACTCAAAACCAGAGCCAGAGACAGAGCCAGGCAGAGCATGTGGTAGGCCTACTGCCGTTCACGTTCATGATTTGATGCATTATTCTGCAAGTAACTCTCTTCTTAAGTAAGAACTAATTCTTTGTAAATACTTGTATACCTAATTGGATACTGTCGGTACCCTTTTCAGCAATAGAACTAGGATTATGTGTGTACTTATTTCTTTCTATGTGTTTCTGTATGTGTTCTATGTTTTATTTTCTCTTATGATTTCTTGTGTAGACGTACCTTTACTCAATGTTCTTCTCTATCTGTGGTTTCATTTTCTTTAGTTGTGTTTTTTGAGCCAAATAAAAAAGTTATCTATCTATCTATCTTTGTTATTATATTCCCCTTGTCAAGTTAGATATTACGTAAATACATAACTTAAGTAATTTATTATAATTAATAGGCCATTAAACACCCACGGCAGAGCAATTAATCAGGGTAACATGAGTTTAGTTGTTTAAGTTAAATGAAGACATTCACATGAGAACATCATCGCCATGATGAGAAGAAATACCTACGAATACCATGATCATCACCATCATCATCGTCCGTTCTAGAGAAGTCTACTGCTGGATATGTTCCTTCTCCACACATTTCCAGGAAGAACGAATCTGAGCCCTCTCCGTCTACTGACGTGTTCGTGTTTCGTCTTCTAGTTCGTGCACCATAATCTTCTTCCTGTCCTTAGCCCACTAGGTGGGGTCAGCACAACTTGTATTTTTCTTCTATTCTCCCCTGTCATTCGTCATGCAGTACTCACTTCTTGGATATATAATCTCTCACACACAATCCGTACATCCTTTCTTAGGCCTTCCTCTATCTTTAAATCCATCTAATACATTCATACCTCACACGTAGTTGAATTTTGTTGTTTTGCTAATACCTACTTGTAAGTATTTAATGTATCTACCTACTTTTTAGGGTTCCGTAGCCAAATGGCAAAAACGGAACCCTTATAGATTCGTCATGTCTGTCTGTCTGTCTGTCTGTCTGTCCGGCCGAGTCACAGCCATTTTTCTCCGAAACCATAAGAGCTAGACTGATGAAACTTGGTGAGTAGATGTATTCTGTGAACCGCATTTAGGTTTTTACACAAAAATAGAAAAAAAACTATAGATTTTGAGGGTATACTTGAAACTGAAACTCAAAAATGTTTTTTTCATCGAACCCATACGTGTGGGGTATCTATGGATAGGTCTTTAAAAGTTATGTTGAGGTTTCTAATATCGTTTTTTTCTAAAACTATAAATTTTGGGGGTCCCCATACTTGAAACTGAAACTCAAACATTTTTTTTTCATCGAACCCATACGTGTGGGGTATCTATGGTATCTATGGTAGGTCTTCAAAAATGATGTTGAGGTTTCTAATATAGTTTTTTTCTAAACTGAATAGTTTGCGCGAGAGACACTTCCAAAGTGGAAAAAAGTTGGTCCCCCCCCCTCTAACTTCTAAAATAAGAGAATGATAAATCCAAAAAAAATATATGTTGTACATTACTATGCAAACTTCCAACGATATTTGGTTTGAACGAGATCTACTCAGTAGTTTTTTTTTTATACGTCATAAATCGTAAACCGCAATTGACCTTTCGACGAACTACAAAAACCTTTATATTATGTTAATTGATGCTACGGAACCCTTCATGGGCGAGTCCGACTCGCACTTGGCTGCTTTTTTTTACTAATACCACGAGGTGACGCGACATGAACACTGCGAGCGCGTATCTAAATCTTTGCGCCGCAAGTCTTCTTTGTACCATTTTTATTTAAAATCTGTGTCGAAAAACCTAAATATTGGGGTTTCTCTCTCTGGCCACACTGATCTGCTGTCGTAGTTAGCTGCGCCTTCACCGCTCCAACTGCTGTCTGGATGCTGAGCCAGTGAAGTCTTCTTCTGCTTGAACTGGACCTCAACGGCCGCGGTCCATCTCTGCTCTTTGCTAAGGCCAGTGGCATATTACTGTTGGGCTTTGCAACGTGTTCGGAAGCGAATAAGACCCCCCCTCCCCTAAATTCTACCCTGCGTTTTTTACTAAATAAGTTGTATCTGGCTTCCCTTTTAACAATTACTTATTACAATTTTGTTACTAATAACAATTTTGTTTACTTTATCTCTCTTCTTTCATTTACTAGCCTACCCTCTCAACTAAAGTAGGTTAGGCAATTCAGAGAATAACTTACATTGGTACACGTTTATGTATAATACGCATGGTTCATAATAGTAACACGTCAAATACAATTACTTGTTTTATTGTAAAATCAAGCACAAGAACATTTATGCAAACTCTATACTCAAGCTCCGGGTTTCAATGTCCTGGGAGGGTAGGATGTTCAACTCCAGAGTGACCAGGATGTGCAGCTCCAGGTAAACCCGGGTGTCCAGAGTGACCAGAGTGTTCAGCTCTTGGATGGCCACGGTGTTCAGCTGCTAGGTGGCCAGGGTGTTCAGCTCCTAGGTGGCCAGAGTGTTCAGCTCCTGGGTGGCCAGGGTGTAAAAAGTCAGGATGCTCGTGGAGGCCAGCGCGTTGGGCTCCTAAGAAGCCAGAATGTCCTGGGAAACCAGGGTGTCCTGGGTGGCCAGGATGTTGAGCTCCTGTGGAGCTTGGGTGTCCAAGGTATCCTGGGAAGTCAGGGTGTTCGTGGAGGTCAGTGCGTTGGACTCCTATGAAACCATTGTGTCGATGGTCTGGATGCAGAGCTCCTGCGTTGCCAGGTTGTTTAGGTATTACGAAGCCATGTCCTCGATGTTCTGGGTAGCCAAGGTTACCTGTGTTGCCAGGATGTAGAGCTTCTGCGTGGCCAGGGTGTTTAGGTATTACAAAACCATGTCCTCTATGTTCTGGATGTTTATTTATTACAAAACCATGTCCTCCATGTTCTGGATGTTTATTTATTACAAAACCATGTCCTCCATGTTCTGGTTTGCCAGGTTGCAGGTGCTCTGGGGAATGTGAGTGTTCGGGGAGGCCAGTACGTTGGGCTCCTGGGAAGCCAAGGTATCCTGGGAAACCAAGATGTCCTGGGACGCCAGGGTAATTAGCTGGTGGGACGCCAAGGTATCCAGAGTGTCCTGGGTAAATAGGGTAGTCGGAAGCTAGTAGGCAAGTGCTTTGAGGCCTTAGAACACCAGGGCGGCCTAAAAATCCATGGTGTTGGGTTTCGAAGTTTGTCCGTAGAGGTGGTGATTTGTGATTGTTGCCAGCCACGACCGCGCAATAGCCAATAAAAGCTATGATGCAAAACATCTTGCCCTGTAAAAAATTATTAATGTTAGCATTTTATAATAATATCTTTCATTCGTAATACCATGTTTTTTTCATACAACTAAGTTGACAAACAAACATACGGCCCACTTGATGGGAAGCGGTTACCGTAGCCTATGGGTGCCTGCAATACCAGAGGCATCACAAGCTCGTTGCCGAACTTTTAAAACGCCCATTTTGAAGAACCCCATGCTATAGTCCTTAGGGATAACCTCAGCGGGGAGATCATTCCACAGCCTGAGTGTTCGTTGTTGTAGGGGGTTCGGCTTTTTGTGTTTTACAACCGGTGGTGGTGAGTATCAGGGGAAGTCTGAAAGTAGCAACGGTGACAGAAAAATTGAGGAGCAACAGGCTGGCGTGGTACGGGCATGTCATGAGGAAGGATGAAAGTCATGTGACTATGAGAGTGTGAATATAGATGGATATTTGGTTAGAGGTATGCCAAAGAAAAGGTTGATGAACAGTATGAAAGATGACATGGATAAGAAATAAGTGGATACAGAGATGACGGCTGATAGTGGAGAATGGAAGAGGAGGACATGTTTTGCCGACCCCACCTAAAGGGGGATAAGGGCAGGCAGCTGACTTCATTTAGGACATTTCTGTGGGATCATTATGAAAGTAGCCTTTCACATACAAAAAAGATTTTTTTAAGGCAAAATATATGCAAAATTATTCAATAGCAAACATTAAAAATAACAAAATGGCCAACAAAATTTTGAAGAAATTTCTATGGGATCTATCTGATGGTAGGTATATCCTTTCAGATACAAAGAATAAATAAACAAATAAATATGTTAATAGTGTGGAACGCGACCGCAGTCGTGTGGGACACCACTTTAGTCTGACATAAATCTAGAAAAGCCTACGTACCTACGTTTCTAGAATGCAGGATATATCTGTGCTAAATTGTATTTCGGATAAGTGGAATAGCTATGAAAACGTTGCCAAACGCACTTTAGAAATTATAAATTGTTATTGACTTACCGGGAAAGCGCTAAATCCGAATTGAATTACCTATAATCGTCAACTCATAACAGTTTTCTTTTTATACCTGCTTTTTCTTATCGTTTTTAATAATTGACGATCAATAATGTAGTGGTCATAATTATATTCAACTCGTATAATTTAATTGAATTATGTGTTCTTACTAATAACTTGTAGTAGAGTTATAAAAGTGAAAACTATTAAATAATTGCCATGCGTGTATCGATCCATGTGCTGATAAGATTTCCTAGCATAAGTTATAAGATAGGCTAGCATTATTTTATTTATTTATAGATAGATAGATTAATACTTTATTGTACACAAAAGAATACATTTAAAAGAAACATTACAAATAAAGGTACAATGGGCGGCCTTATCGCTAAGAGCGATCTCTTCCAGACAACCTTTGGATGGAGAGGATTAACAAAAATTAGAAGAACAGCGGTGTAAAACCTGATGTACCTAAAATTTAAACTACCTATTATAGCATATAAATAATAAAATAAAACATTAATATATAATTATAGTTATAATAATATTTATATTATATTTATATCGAAAAAATAAAAATATATCATCTATTTTAGTTTTAGGCTTCATTCTAGCTAAGCTAAGTACTCGATATGTTAGTACCAATAGCCTGCGAGTTATTTTATAAGATCTTAATATGGACGTAGGTATGTATAGGTTGACTACGGAACCCTCAAAAGAGATACGGGTTAAAGTAACATTATGAAATATTCAGTAGCACTCTTTTAAGAAGACTCATAAATAAAAAAAATATCTGAGAGGATTTCGTGTTTTTTTGTCTTGAATTTATAATATTTTCATTGAAAATTAGATCTCGAAGGGGCCGCCTTTTGTAAGTGAAACAATATGTACACTTTTACATTTATAAATCACTCATTCTTTAATCTAAAATCTAAATTTTAAGTAATAAATCTGTGCTAGGATTGGGTTTCATTATTATTTTAAGACATATGCCATACTCTTACTCTCTTTATAGGTAATGGAAGGCGTGAAAATCATTGTTTTCAAAGCGATAACCATTACGCCCTCCTTTTTTAAAGTTCGGTAAGTAACTTCACATACTTAGGACTAAGTATACTCGAACTAAGTGGAAAGTTACAAGACGCAGTAGACGAGTTTGTTTTAAACTACTATGACCCCTCTGGCGAGGAGTGACCTTCGTCCCAGTTGTAACTCACGATAATGCCGATCTCGATCGACCTCTGACAAAGGGACCACTGAGAAATTATAGATCTAGAACTAGAGGGAACCAAGGGCAGCTGTCGTATTTCAATTCATGTTGGGTCAGTGGATCTCTCTAAATCTCTGTCCGCAGTGGCAGTTTTTTTTTACATTAAAATTCAAGGCGTTATCCTCTTCAGAACAAATTGTCCATCGCTAAATAAAAAATAAAATAAAATTTGATAATGCAAAAAAGTGGATTCGTTTAAACGGGGTGTACAATGTACACTATCTGGCCGTGCATCAACCGGACCCTTTATGACTGGTCCTAAGATTCTTCTTCTTCTTAATGAATGGCTTCTGTCCATTTCGGCTCAATTTTGCCAGTGTCGAGTAATGAGGATATATTACATAGATAAAATACTTTTCCGTCAAGTCAAGTCAGTCATAGACAAGTCGGCCCTACTTGGCTTTGAAAACAAAATGATGGTCGTTTGTTTTCAAAACCATCAGAAACCTTTTCGATCATATCAGAATATCACATAGTACACTTTCATTCCAACTGCTAACATTTTGAGCTAAGACCTCAGGTAATGTTGGTTAAAATACCACCGAAATTACACAACAGAACTCAAAATAACACTAGAAAAACAATTAAAATGGAAAAGCAATGTGACTTCCCAAAATGACAGAAAACGAATCCCTGGTCCTAAGATAAGGGGCACGTTGGTAAACTACGATTGACACATGCCTACAAAAAGAAGCACTTTGATAATACCGTCCAATTTCACCCTGAGTTCCTATGATTGCTCTTTCGCAACTTACAAAAGGAATTCGATGGATTAGTAGAACTTTTCCCGAGAGTACGATAATAAAGTTTATCTGTTACGAGGATGAACTAACATTGTTTATTAATAGAAACTTGGCTAATCAATACTTTACTAACCAATAGACTAGACATAAAGCACACACGTATTTTTTTACTGCGGTTTTTAGTGTAGGTAGACTCAAATCTCTTTCTTTTCGCACGTTTTTTAGGCTACAGTTTTTTTTCCCTTAGTGCTTAGTTAGTGGTAACCTACGTAGAAGGACTTTTCTTACTTCGTAACCGGGTTATCATGTCGTAGAAGATGTCCAAACATTTTTCCTCTTCGATTTTGTATTGTCTCAAGTATAACTATATTAACTATATATTGTCTCAACAAAAAAGGATTTGTGTTCATCTATGTATTACAAAAAGTAATGTGAATCGATGTTTGTGCTTCATACAGGAACTAAAGATGGGCGCTAAAACGAAAATCAGTTAGTTAAACAGACTTTTTTAGTTATGTAAACTTACAAATACAAACACTTTTCGTTTAGTGATTTTCAATTATCTCATGAAATTAAAGCTTATTTTTTTCACCAGAAGCATGCATAATGGTTACAGAATCAAGAAGTAGAAAAATATAACCTGACCAAATTAAACCACACTAAGCATACTTATTTAAATTTATGCTTAGTGTTGAAAAATTTAACTTAGTTTGGGTTATAAAATCTAAGTCTGCTTTTTGCTTTTGAAAAGTTAAAAGTTTTATGAGTTGAAAAAAGCAGATAAGTGTAAAAGCAACTAACTAACAACGTTCATAAAAAAAAAGCGTACCTAAAAGTATGCATAAAGTTAGTAAGAAATTTTTGGCCGTGATTCACTTCTTTCACTCACAAGATAGTGAATTCAGTCATACTTATCCAAACATTTTTATAATACAGATAACGCTTGTATTGAGTGAAATGTCTGCAAATATTTATTTAAAAAAATATGTCTGTTCAATTTTGCATCTCCAACCTTATTTTATTTCTATTCTTCCGATTCAAATGGTAATCAGGTACTGTAGCGAAATAACTTTCTGAATGGGAATGAATAAAACAGGACTGTATAACTCACCTATAAATTCTAAAACGTTTTTCTATTGTAAGATGGTAATAGGTAGGTAGTTGCTATAATAATAAGTGATCCATATTGTGACGTGTCAATGAACCTCTTATATCATCCGATAGAGGTGCATTATCATCATCAACCTATGTTTGTCCACTGGATGTCTCTCCCATGATACCCCACTTAGTATAATTATTTTTACACATTTTTGCTTTGGTATTTTTTAAACCGTCACATTACCTAAATAATTACAGAATCATAAACTACCACAACGAACTTCGTGGTAATGGCTCAGAATTGTTACCTGAAAATGTATAAGGGAGGTTCATGATAAATCTATTCCTTCACTTCTAAAGTATCTTGAATAATGACATTAAGTTAGTTTAATATTGCTAAACTTGGGTTAAGTTATGAGGATAATAAGCTTTAAGTTATAACACAAAGCATACCTACTTTGAGAGTATGTTTTACAACTTAGGGTATAGATACTTTAGCTTATGTCTTCTCGTGGCATTTACTTAAGGCACTGACAACCGTCAAGATACTTGTTGCCAAATCAAGATATAAAATCAGTGGATGTGTAGGTAGTTATAAAATTTGCAAAAAAGTTGCTGTCAAATATGACAGCGATATTAAGCAGCGTTTCAGTGGCCGCAGAATGCTCAATGTTCGCAAGGCAAAGGTTGAGCAAAAATAGAATTTTGGTCCAATCAAGTTCTACTATAAAATACAATTATTTTTATACTTGAGTGAGTCAAACCGTGGAGAGTACTTACCTAGTTATTTCGTGACCACGAACTTCAGTTTGGCATACGGCCAGAATATCCAAAAAAAGTTGCCTATACCTAGCTATCTACTTACCTATACCTAGCCCACCGCAGTGCATCAATAAAAGAATAAATAAATAGATATAGGCTAACGACTTTCACCTCAGGCGAACGGTCGATTTCTTCTCAGATATCTGATATACCTACCTACTTATGTTACATTATCCTTTGGTAAGAAACAGGTACGGCCTTATTATAAAACAAGGACTAAAGATAAACCAAAGATGATACCTTAGTTAGACCATGGTTTAGACAAAACCTTATTACAAATCATAGTCTATCTCCAAAACCAGGGTTAAACTATGTTTGTATTACAAAACAATGCGGCGCTCTTATATTTACGCAATATTCACCACGGCACGTTTATCAAAACTTTTTTTTAATTTTAATTTGAGCTTTCTGGGTTAAAGTTTTCTGTAATATTCCACTATCTTTCTTCATCTTCTTTCTTTATTCTTAATCTGTAAGCTTATTTAAGTTAAATCTTACTGCATTCATTTAACATCGATTTTTAATTAAAGCTTTCATCATTTTTTAATAATAAGTTGATGATACACACTAGCAAACATTTAGCAAACATTTTTTTTAAGGAAGTCAAATCTTCTCCTGCCTTGGCTTTTACCGAATGCAACTAGAATGTAAAAAAAAAAGCGGTGTTTCTCACGACATGGAATAAAGGATAGTTAGTATGGGATAAGGTTCGGGATAGGGTGATGATGATGTTAGATTTCGTGAATCTAAGATATTTCCGAATTACAGATACGCTAGTAGTTACTATGACACGGGGTGCTTGCTACTAACTATTATCTATTCTGTGACGGTTCACAGAATAGATATTACAGATACGCTAGTAGTTACTATGACACGGGGTGCTTGCTACTAACTATTATCTATTCAGTGACGGTTCACAGAATAGATAATAGTTAGTAGCAAGCATCCCAAGGCGTTTTTCGTGACTGTAGATTTTATGAACTAGCGGTCGCCCGCGGCAGGCTTTGCCCGCGTAGTAGGCCATTGCTAACATCCATCCTGTGGAATGTTTGTTTTATTTACCTACATGATTTTGTAGATCTACTGCATTTAGTTAGGTATTATGAGTAAGGTGGGCACTGATGCAAACGAGCTTACCTGATGGTGGATTCAGAAGCTGAATACCTATGTTTAAAATGATTACCAGCTCTTAGGTAGGTAGGAGTTCTGTGTGTAAAATGGGACTTCTCAGCAAATAGGTAGATAGACTTGTCTACCTACATAGAGGTACCTTTTCATCATCATCATCATCATTAGGCCTACCTTATTTAGGTACCTACCTATTAAGAATAAGGTAGACAAGGCACTGATGCCAACGAGCTGCGGCAAATTCATCATCCACACTTGATGTGCGGGCTGGTTTCCGCAAGGCCTCTAGTGGGCCCTTATTGCGTGGCGCTTGACACGAACGAGTTGCTCGAACTTTTGTAGGTTCTACAACACCCCGGTTTCCTCACGATGTTTTACTGGCATAGTGCACATACATTTTTCTACAGAAAAACTCATTGGTACACGACTGGATTTGAACCCACGACTAAGGATCGGAAGGCGGGTCCGCTACCACTAGACCACCAGTGCTCTCTGCCAACGAGCTTACCTGATGGTGGATTCAGAGGAGCATGTAATCATAATACTTAATCATTGTATGTATAGGTAGGCGTTCTGTGTGATAATGGGACTTCTCAGCAAATAGGTAGGCATGTACTTATAGGTACTTTACTTAGGTAGGTAACATTGTCATCATCATTATTATACAGATTTGTATTTTGTAACAAATAAACTCAAAAACTACTGGACTGATAAATTTCTTTCGCCTCTTTAATGCTGAATTATCCCCGAGTAGCATAGTTACATTATATCTAGTTTGAGCAAATGAAACCTACAGGAAATGAGTCTCTTTCACCAATAACTTTACATCTGTAGTTTAGTAACTACTGAGTAGTTCGACAGTTGGTACAAATAAAATGAAATGAAATATATTTATTTGCAAGAAGTATGGTACAATTATAAGATCATAGGGTATGTAAAAAAGTGGCTCACATACTTCATCGGCGACCAATATACAAAATTCAAACAAAAAGTAGAAAATATAAGTTAAATTATAATAAATCAGTGTGAGAATAATAACAATAATCAATTCAGAATAATAATTCTTAAAGAAAATATAAAATAATTTAAATGAAATCTTTAACGCTATAAAAACATTTATACAACATTGTAGATTATCTTTAGTAGGTAGTTACTCCATCACACACATATAGCAAGTTTCTTCATTCACAATCTGACCTATCACACTTTTGGCAGGGTTATAAACACGCATCACACACCCACTAAAGTCGGGTCTACCACCTTCTAGCGCTAAGTTTGACACACATCTTCAGCCCACTGAAGATGAAAGCCCACGAGGTGGTCTGGCATGCGGCAGAGGTGTCCAGCCCTGAAGAATTAAATGTTCTTCTCATTATTGATGACTGCCCAGGAAATGGTAAATACTCTTCAGATGATAATAATAAGACAGATGATTAATTACCGATGCTGTTGCAGCCATCGCATTTCTGTCTTATTTAATATTCCGGTGGATTTTATTTCGTAAATATTAGCTCGTATCTCGAAATAGCCTAGCAAGAAATATAGAACAGTAGCAAGCAGAAGCAAGCATGACATTGACCTCTTGATATTTGACAGTTTGAGATGTCAGTTTTGACAGTTTAAATATAAGATTTACGCACACAAATGTAGATATACATACGTATACGCACACATACACCATAGAAATCTGCTTCTTCTTTTTTCGTGAAAATAAGATCGGCCAAAACAATGACTAGTGAAGGACTTCATAAACCATGGTCTAAATAATATCCACAGATTAAATAGCCAAATGGGTATAAATCGTTCATTCCTTCTGGTGCCACACCTTTCTTTTACGCTCCTCTGACACAAAGCTAAAGTCATAAGATCATACTACCTCGGTTTTCGTCATATTTTTTTCAGTAATTTTGGCACCTTCCCGATACCTAGGTATACTAAAGGGTGCCAGGACTGTAGCAGGAGATATAGTGAAACAACACCATGCATAGAAGTACTGCAAATTGACCATGCGAATGAATTAGCGCGAACTCTTCTGCCTACAAAAGTTATGCATGGTAACTTACCTACTTCATGTCGAAACCACTTGCATTTCAGGGCTCAAGGGGCTTCCTCGAGAATCGTGAGACCACTCTTCACGCAATAAATCTACACTTTTGACGCCGAAACGTTTTGTAAATCGATATTACATATAAAATCTTCGTCACATAGATCAAATGGATCGATTCGTTCACGCTGTCTACTAGGGCGCTGGCCGGTACATCTCCAGTCCATCTAAATCTTCGAAACTCATCACGATAATATTAAAATTATTCATTTTCAATGATACCTAACCTCTAAACAATCCACTACTGGGCGTCAATTCCAGCAACACGGTTCGATTGAGTGATCGTCGAGTGATCACTGAATCCGCGTTCCATTTTCAAATTTTTCAAACAAAAATTGACAACTCACATCGATTTACGCGATCGCTTGAGTGATTTCTGTTCTTAGAATCGACACCCTGATGACATGTCATTTGACGGTTTGACGTTAGACCATAGTTAAACTAGGGGTCTCTCGGGTTTATCTTTTAGTCATAGATTAAACCTGGTTTTGGAGATAGGCTATGATTTGTAATAAGGTTTTGTCTAAACCATGGTCAAACTAAGGTATCATCTTTGGTTTATCTTTAGTCCGTGTTTTATAAAAAGGCCGAGACTACTTAGTTCCGGTTTAAACCTAGCCTAAGTCATGTTTTTGTAATAAGACCGGTAAAGTTTAAACTGGGATAACCAAACTTATAACACTGATTATCTTTTTGAAGTTTTTTATAATTATTTCGGTCGTGAATGCATTTTGTAGTCAAAATAAAATGCTGTTGATGCATCGATCGATTCAATAAAAAAATCTGTAGCAAAATCTGGATTTCTACACACAGACTGCATATTCTATAGAATCAACGAAAAACATACTTATTATTATCTGTGCACTTTTGTGACACGCCCAATGCACAATATACTTAACAATATAAAATCTGTATTCTGTGTCCAATGACCATGGATTTTCCATTGGAGTGAACTCCTAAAATAGATTTGTCTACATCAGACCGCTTTATATTATTCAGAACCTGCTTTAATATGCTGACGTGGATAACAAACAGCCTTCATTTATAAATTTAATTTAATTCTTTAACCGATTGCTTTGGGATTCGTTTTTTGCAATTTTGGGAATCACATATAGCTTTTTCATTTACTAATTGTTTTTCTGGTGTTATTTTGAGTTCTGCAGTCTGCTGTGTAATTTCAGTGGTATTTTAACCTTTAACATTACTTGAGGTCTTAGGCACAAAGTGTGAGCAATTGGAATGAGAGATATCCTGTGATTTGATTGATGACTTTGACTTTGACTTGTCTATTGACGGACTTGATTAAAAACTATTTTGTTTATGTAATATATCCTCTATTCCTTTTTTCTTCTTTTATTTCTCCTTTGCCACTTCACACTGGCAAATTTGTTCCGGTGAATCCCGCCCGAACTTGAGCATTTTATTTCAACGCAAACTCTGCAAGTCATGATCAATTTGCCAACAGCAACAAGACTATGCTTCGAGTAGCTTTCTGCCTTTGTTGTGCCAGACCCCAGCACCATCTGTCAATGCAAATATTCCATTGTCAGCTTAGCACAGCCTGCGCTTTGTACCATCAGCATCAAAAGTAGATTGCCAATTTCAATAATGAAATCCTCTTTTTAACCGGCTACAAATAAACAAGACGGAAGTTCTCGATTCAGTTGTTTTTTTATGTTTGTTATCGAAAACTTCTTCATTTATGAGCCATATTAAAAAAAGATGGGTGCCTGATTACTATTTGTTTTTTATTTTAGTGGTTAATATTTGATCGATCGATTAGTCCGTGAATATGTGCATAAATTAGTACAAAATAAATGTCGCGATCAAATTATAATTTTTGAATTGTCTAATTTTTCAAGCATTATTACATAATTTTAAAAACTACATACATATTTATATTCAAACTAAATATTGTAGCGCGTTCATGTCTTTTTATGAAAAACTTTTTTTTAGCAATAATATTGTTTTTTTTCCAAGGCTCTTGTTTAGTTACTTGCTCGTTTGAACACGCCCGCTGAATCGCAGACCAGCTGAGATGAGGGTGGAGGTCATCGACCCCGATGCGAAACGTATTCGGAATGTCAAAGTTGAACGTCGATTTCATAATGTTTGTTTGTGGGGGTGGATTTCGATGAGTTTTGCAACGGTTTGTTTTATTTTGAACATGTAAGACTAATATAACGTAAAGCCTTCCAAATATGTCGCTGAAACGCTATCAAATATCGCTGTCATATTTGACAGCGCTTGATGAGTCATGCTTTACGGCTTAAGAAGTATATACTTAGGTGCGATTTTCATAAATACGTTATTACTTCATGACTAATAAGTACCTTCTGTAGATAGAATCCACATGACAACTGGCTTATAAAAAATACTGGCCACTGTGATGTGGTGTAACCTAGTAAAATTAGTTTTTAAATGATGGATTTTATTTTGTCCGTCACTAACAAATTGGTTTGAATCTATCTGCAGACAGAACATATTGTAATTGTATTAATTGTAAGTATCTTTGTGTAATTTAATAATTATCAATACAAATTGGTTCAAATAAATAAATTGACTTGAATATCCCTCGTCTGACGAAACGTGTTAAAATAAAAGCTTTTTTTGCAAAAACACAGAGGTAGAAAAAGCGGACAGACAGTAGGTATATCAAAGATAAATACACTCTAAGTATAAAATTTAAACTGTTAGCTGGTTTTTGGGAATAGAACAACACTACTGAGACCGGGCAACGAGACACATCCCTAGTCGGGATATACAAAGATGGCGTCGGAAAGCCTAGACTATTTTTTTCCGTGTTATAAAGAAGGCAAGAGTTCTAACAGCTGTGTGTCCTATGTACCTACTTAACATAGGTGTTAATAAGGCGAAAACTATCCAGAACAATCCTTAGATAATAAAAATCTACATACATAACCAGTAATATTTAATTTGATTATGAGCCAAAACTGAGTCTGGAGTTACCGCATGCAGTCTAGAGGTTAACTTCCAAGTTCAAAGAGCAATGTCCAATGTTCTGAAGGACTTTGGCATCCGTCAAAGCCTCTCATCTAAAGACTTAAAACCCGATAACCTTGTTCTTGTTGACTGTTGATTTTAAATTACCCTGTGGTTAAGCAAAAACACGCTCGGCAGAGCCTTAACTTAAAATAATTCGTTGGTTGTAAATTAAAACAATTTTCTTTGTATAAAAGTTAAGCTTTTGGACAGTTTGATAGACAGTGATAACGATAAGATTTGTTCGTCAACAAGCAAGAACTTCGTCGTCTCAAACATGCTTGGTTTGAGCATTATTTTGATAACCTTCTTCGAGATTAATCGAAATTGTTGTACCTGCGAGCAGCTGCCAGCAAAAGTTGTATGAAAATCTCTATACTAGGAAAATCCACATTCTATTGAGCGGCCAAATAAATTACATATCAAACTCATAACTCTCGTGTAATTTAAAAATGGAATAACCAAGGAGGTAACAGAACAAAGGTTTATTTTCAAATAAAAAGTTTTGGCTAGTTAGTTTGGTAGTTTTGGTTAGTAGTAGTCACATCGTTTTAATTTCCACGCATTGTTCGAGAAAAGTACTACACTCGCCTGACAACTACGGCATTGATGGATTCACGAATTCACTTTACGTTTTACACGTTCATCCATCAATGCCTATTTTGCGGGCCGCTGCAATAATTACTGTTACTGACATCCTGCTTGTTTTTTTTGCCGATTGCGCCGATGTTGCCACGTACACCGCGCGTTACAACTCGAAATATCAATACGAAACGAATTTTCGTCTATAACTTTTGTAGATATACTCAGGCTGTTAAGTCTATGGTTTTAAAGTATGGTTTCGGCATTCCGAAAAACCGCAATCTAAGTCCCACCCCCGTAAACTGCACTTAAACTGTGGTCGTTTGAAAAAGTTTGTGGGGGGAAAGAAATCGGTGAAATTATCGAGCTCATAAAATGAGATCGCTATGTGGGGGCTTATTGGGGATTTATCTGTAATTTTACAATCGTGTAGCTTTTAACTGAAACGAGCTTTCGAGGGTTTGAGATAAAAAGTAAACAGGCATTTGAATGAATTATATCAGGGAAAATAAAGCGTAATGGACAAGCGGCGGTGGTCCATAAAACGCTGTCAAATAATTGCTGTCATTTTTGACCGCGTTGCTGTCATATTTTATTTATTTATTGGAAAACTAATAACTTATAAACTTAATAATATGAATGCGCTAGAAACTAGTGAGCCAATTACAGGTTTTCACATTTCGGTTATATTTGACAGCCGCGTGCTGTCATATTTGACAGCAATCGCCACCGCAGAACGCTGATGGCCCCTTCCCACCAGTGTGTGATATCGCGCACGGAGGCGGATCAGCTCGCACGACACACCATGGGAACGGTCTCGTGCGCTGAGGTGTGCTGTAGCACAGGAGCCCTTTCTGTGTGCGTTGCCGTGCGTCGTCGTCGGCTGTGCGTAATGATCTGCAGAACCACGCACCGTAGGAAGGCAGCATTAGATGTGCACAAGGCTTAACTCATGCCATACGGGACGCTTTAGTTATTCTTGATGGAACTACGAGTATTAGTAGTAAAAATGTTCAGAAGATTTTTGATAATGAAAAAAAGGTTGAAAACTTGTTCTGAAACCCTTTTCTAATCGCAGTACGCGTCTACTGACGATTTGCCCTATACAATAGATATACAACTTCTATCTGCTAAAACAAATATAAAAACTAGCGCGCATTGCAATATCAATTTGCAAACCTTTGAAGTGTACCTATGTTTATTTTTTATTTATTTTCAAACGTGTCAGCGAACGAGGTCATGCTCCAGGAATTCTACATTGCGAGGAGTGCACTGTGATTTCTATAATCCATTATGGATCCTACAGGTTCTTTGAATATCAATGCTTAAATATTATATGATAATGATGATTTCCTATTCGTTTTCGGCTTCGGCGACGGTAAATGGATGGATGTATTATACTACTACTGATGATACTAACCTATCATCAAGAAGAAGATCGTCAGCCCAATAATAATCATCTCTGGGCATTATGAGACCTACGGATCTCCTATAACATCTGATGGTTCACCGCCTCGTCCCACTGCGGGCAAAGATGTTGCCAACTTTTCCATTCATCAGGGATGGAAAAGTTGGAAACATCTTTTTCCTTGCTATCTTTTACCACGTCCCCTGGCTGACTTGACTGACCTCTCAGCTCAGTTAGCAGTAGCTCTGCCTTCTGCGCCGTAGATCGTGGGTTCGATCCCCACCGAGAACAAATATTTGTGTGGTGAACGCAGGTGTTTGTTCTCTGTCTGGGTGTTATATTGTATTCTAAGTATGCATTTACATAAAATATTTATCAGCTATCTGGTTCCCATAGTACAAGCTCTGCTTAATTTGGGGCTAGATAGTGTTGTGTGGATTTTATGCAATATTTATTTATTTACGTCCCCGTCTACTTTTTTCCATAGGAAAATAGAGACCCAAGGGAAAAAATAAGCTCAGGCATAATTGCGGGCGTAATAGGCATCACAATATTGAATTAAATAACAACCATAAGCCTTCTTGTAATATTATAGGCCCTGCCTTCCGATCCTAAGGTCATGTCCATTGACTTTTTCTGTAGAAAAATGTGTGCACTATGCCAGTACCTACTCTCTACCGGTGAAGGAAAACATCGTGAGAAAATGTCGTTCGTCATGTCTTAGAATCTAAAAAGTTCGTTCAATCTCAGAAGAGCCATTGTCCAGATCCATAGTGGATCTAGTGAGAATTTTCTCTATAGATCCAGTTTGTTATTATGAGGATCTACTGAAAAGTACTATTCTCGCTAAATCCGTGAGCAAGATGTGTCATGTCCTCATTCACCACGAGTTACAAACAAGGAAACTTTCGAAAGTCTCGAAAGTGCACGAAACGAGCTTCTGAGGCGTACTTAAAATCTTTCAACCACAGTGTGGTTTGACACGAGAAGAAGAAGAAGCCTTTGCGGTAGCATTTGTTCACTTAAAATCTTTCAACCACAGTGTGGTTTGACACGAGAAGAAGAAGAAGCCTTTGCGGTAGCATTTGTTCACAATACTTTTATTCGAAACATTATACTATTTTCACAATAGGTCATTTACGATAGTTTGTATGCCAGGAACATAAAATCCAGCAATTAAATACGGTGTGACTTACATAGTAACAAATAGGATAACTTCGTTTTGAAATGTCTATAATTTTGAGAGTTTTGTATAACATAAATTAATAAACATGATTAAATTAATTAATAATTCAAAAACGAAAATGACAACGTTGAATGAAACCAACCGCTAAAATTAGGAAGGGTAAAACTAGCTACACTAAGCTAAAAATAACCATTATCATAAACAACTTTTCAAATAAAATAGATGTAGGTACTCGCAAATGCTTACTTGTGGAAGAATTAAAAAGTTAAAGGGGGTTACCCCCCTCCATCTTAGAGTCTGTCCAAGCAGGATGAAGTGATGAGACAGCGAGCTCTGTCTATCTGCATGGCGGTGGAATTGGAATTGGATTGTGAGCGTAGCGAGCCAAGTTATTAATACAGACGTTGCAAATTATTTGAGTATCCTGATTTGGTAATGAAAAATTACAAACGGATTTTTTGATAAGACTTGATAGGTTTCCTTTTTGATGGATTTGCATCATGTAGATGATTTATATAGCGTCAGGAGAGTAAACATGATGTCAAGTGGATATAACCATCGCCTATAATGCTGCCTTCCTACGGTGCGTGGTTCTGCAGATCATCACGCACAGCCGACGACAACGCACGGCAACGCACACAGAAAGGGCTCTTGTGCTACCGCGCACCTCAGCGCACGAGACCGTTCCCATGGTGTGTCGTGCGAGATACCTTACACTGATCCGCCTCCGTGCGCGATTTCACACACCGGTGGGAAAGGGCTATTACAAAGCATTGCCTCGTAGGTCACGCATGTCAAGAACGAGCCCTTATTCTATTAATAACTTGCATTTGCATTTTTAGATGATTTTTATAGCGTCAGGGGAAACTTGTGATTACTCAGGCCCTACTTGCGGGACGCTATTAGTGCCTGGTTCAGGGCTTTAGATGGAATAGGAATTTGCCCTTCCCTACATTATCTAAATACAATGTATATTCGAAGTTGGATGTGGGTTAAGAACAATAAATTAGCTTTAAATCAATATTAGAAGCATTTGACATGGAAAATTGATTTATAATGGGTGTGCTCAATGAATATAAATTTATCTGTCAAAAATAAGCTCACGCGTTTATTCCTAATGACGGCCCTTCATATGTTTTGGTTCTTGATCCTTGACGTTATCAGAGATGCACGTACAAACATTCACTACCAATTGAAGTGTACCTACACACTAGGTACTGCTTCTAATACGTATGTAGGTATTCATCATGAAATAACCATCAAAATGGTAGCTACTTTTTGGATTTGAGTCATAACTATCCAATGTTATGCGTGAGTTATGACGCAAATCCAAAAAGTAACTACTATTTAAAAAAAATGTTTTAAGTAGGTAGGTACTCTTGTAATTGCGGTAAATGGTAATCCTGTAAATGGTACTGTATATCTGACATTATTTCCTGAGATTTCTTTGAGTCGTATCGTAACTAAAGATACTATTTAAACAGAACACAGTTCTTAATTGAATTTAGAAAATTAACTTGATTAGTTCAACCCTAGTGGAAGCTAACCCAGTTTAAAAGGTGTGGTTCGGATTGAGATCGACGCATCGCGTGGAGGTAGCGAGTTAATAAATTATTCTTTAAGGTACAATGATAAAGGAAAACCTAGATAATCGAGCATAGCGAGCGTTGATGTGGCAACTTGGACAATTTGTTTTTTTTTAAGGCTTGAGTTATTAGTAGAATAATCATGAACAAAGACTCGACTTATTACTGTTTCATAAAAAAGGAACAACATTTTCTTTTTGAAAATGGAACCAAAATCCGCGATCTCTTTGGTGAATGCATGCAATGCGTTGTGGCTACAGGCGAAATAAATAAAGACATTGGCGCGAAATCACCAGCTTTTCTCATTGAATTTGGAACACATTTTGAAGGCATTGGCCTTTAAATAATTTTAGGTATTATGTTGTACGTAAAATGCAACGATTTCGATAAGTTGTCGGTCGGCCGCATTATGTTAGTACGCATAGTTTTATTTGTAGTTTAGTTAGAAGCTGAAACAGACACTAGTAAGTATACTAGGACGATGTATTTTTGGTCTTTTTTTTCATGACCAAACGAGTCTTCCAAGTTACTATTGACAGTACTCTAAGAGCTTTTTCAAAGGGATTCCAACACATACTTTTGAAACATTGTGCTTAGGCTTTGTGCGAAGTTTCCCTTTGAGTCTAGAGAGAGATAAATTGTTAAAGCCATTCGCAATGGCCGACGTCAGGGCTGGACTAGGCTTAGGATAGCATCCCTTTAGTGTAAAAAAAAACTAAGAAGTTTCAAAGTCTCTTATTTCTTCTTCCTGACCATATCCGACTTTACGTGGGGTCGGCATAACATGTCTTCCTTCTCCATTACTCTGTCAGACGTTATCTCTGCATTCACTCTTCTCTTATCCATGTCATCTTTCTATAAAGTTTCGACTCTATGAAAAAAAAATATACAAACTTCAGGCCCGATTAGGTTTAGTCTGTGGTTTGCCCTTTTCAAGACAAGGTATTATTTTTTTATAGGTTAGGTAAGTAAGTATTCCAAATTTAAATTCAAACTGGCGTTCCATAATTGGGCTATCACACGAAGTGGCCTGAATTATTTATAGTGTACCGTACGTACCGCATCGGTAATAAGCTAGGGACAATCCAATCGATTTCCACCGTATTTATGTTTGCTAGACTAGAGAAGTAATGAATTTCTTGCCACTGATCCTTTTTTAGTCACCCTGTGCTATATCTGATAGGAAGAGTCTTTGTTGCGATCTCAGCATGCACTTTTATCGTTTTCGTTGTTTGTGTAATAGGTATATTAAGGTTACACCAATTTGGACCGTTGTAGTTCCATTATAGAACTACTCCATCATCTCCCGTGAATTTGGGAAGCTTATGTCACCGTTTTGTCGTAGGTACAGCCATAATTATAAAAGGTTCATAATTTAGTGGTTGTCTTGGGAGTTCATTTATTATTAAAGATTAGTGAACAAAAATATAGTAGGTATTTAAATGAGAATGTAAATGATATAAATGAGGTAAAAGGTATAATTGATGTAAAAGGTATAAATGAAACTCCGAATCAAAATTCTATACAAATTTATTGAAAACGCCAGTGGCATTGCCATTTAAAATGGAATTAAATCGGAAACTGCTGAATAGTTTTCAACGTACGATGAATATGTGATGCGAACGGACTAAGGAAAAAGGCCGTGGGGCAAAACGGGTAGGAGGTACGTATTGGCCTAACTAATAAGCTTTGCTTAGGCACAGACATAAAAATATACTACTGTGCTGTCTGTCATTACAATCAAAATTGTTTTCATACAATTATGTAAACAAACAAGCTTACGGCCCTGCACCTGATGGAAAGTCTCTCTCGGTTTCTGTAGTCTATGGATGCCTGCAATACGCAGTGGAATCACAAGCGCGTTGTCGACCCTTTTAATATTTTCAAATGCTTTTTTCGAAGAACCCTATACTTACTATTAGACCTTAGGAAAGACCTCAGCAGGGGGCTCAGTCATAGCCTGAGTGTTCGCGGGAGGAAGTCCATGTCCTACTCACAATACCTTCAGTCAGCAATGGGTCGACGACATCGGAAAGGTCGCAAGAAACACCTGAACAAGAGGCGCGCAGGACGTAGAGGAGACTGGGAGAAAATGAAGGAGCCCTATACCCAGCAGTGGTATACCGGGTTAAGATGATGATGATAAATATTGAGCCGAGCTTGTACTATGGGAACCAGATAGCTAATAAAATCCTTAAATATTTTTTTTGTAAAATAATAAATTAGAATAGAACATAACGCTCAGATAGAGAACAAACATCAATGTTCACCACACAAATATTGATTCTCGATGGGGATCGAACCCACGACCTACGGCGCAGATGGCAGAGCTACTACCAACTGAGCTGAAAGGCCAGTCAAAAGGATGAGTCCATCAGTACGAACTTTTTTGAGTACGCATCTGACGAATATATGTTTGCCTGTACCTATTGTAAGTGTATTTTTCCGTATTGATTTTACGAAATACTCCGGCAATGTAAAAAAAACAAACTTTGTATCGTGCTACAGATTTATAGTCCGCTAGGTTTAGTAACTCGGTCCACGTAAACTTCGTTATCCTAGTTAGAAAATTGAGTTTATCATCGTAATAAAATTGTTTTGCGATTGGCTCAGCCCGTGCGTCCGGCCGCTTCGGATATATACGCACTGGGGGTTGAATATTATCGCAATTATTTTTTTTTCTGTAACACTTATTTAAAAAGAAAATTTCAATAATTTATAAAGTACCTACACACCAAAAGCCAACCAGATGCGTTCTCAAGTTTTTATTTTATTTGAATAGTGTTTAGTTTTTTGAATGTAAGGATGAGGGGATGAATAAATGTGGTATAGTCTAAGATCCCGCTATAGAAGGACCTTCACCGAGCTGGTTATTTAATGAAACGTATTTTATATTTAATTAAACATGCCAATAAATATATTCTATATGGGTTGCCTATCAAATTTCAGTCCAGGATAATTATGATTAATTAATAATTAAAAAAAAAATTAAACCTTCCACTGGTTTGTTTATTAAACGAATTCTATACCAATCGAAAGTATAGACCCCAGTATTTTTATTCAATAAACATACCGGTGCAAAATGCTAGTATCGATTTACCTGTTTATACCTGGCTACCCGAGAGTTGTGACCGGGAAAAAATAGGCAACCTAACGTTTGCATATTCTATGGGGTCTATACTTTCGATTGGTATAGAATTTGTCTAATAATCAAACCGGTGGAAAGTTAATAAAACAATTTTTTTTTAAATTATTAATTAATCATATCCTGGACTGAAATTTGATAGGCAACCCATATAGAATATATTTATTGGCATGTTTAATTAAATATAAAATAATAACCAGCTCGGTGAAGGTCCTTCTATTCTATGGCGGGATCCTATACTAATAAGAACAACTTCTTTTTTCAAAAAAAATGTTGTTGGACTTAATAGTTGTAGATGCAGCAGCCTTCTTTTTTCTGACAATAAACGGTGGCGGGGGCAGGGGGTAAAAGAAAGTCAAATAAAAAGACAGGATCCTTTCAATATTTTATTATAATTTTATCAATATTCATTATTTTTGAATAAAATGCATTGATCGGTACATAGGTGTACCTTAATTACAAAATGTTTTAACACTTAAGTATATAATCTTACACTTGATCGGTTTTAACAAAGCCAACATAATTTGCAGTAAGTCAACCTCCTTGATAGTCGGCCTAATTAGACATTAAAGTTCTTTCTCTTTTGTTTCTTAAATGATAGAACGAGACGGTGCCTACTCTACAAGCGTATTTTATCAAAGCCGATGGTATGAAGCTAAAAGGAGTAATTTTATTGAAAATCATAAAAAAATATTAAAATATGAAACTATAATCTCGCTCGACTATGTAATATGTGCAACGAGTTTGAGTGTTATTTCAAAATAAATATATCTATGGCCCGTTTCATTTTGATAAAAGAGAAAAATGTATGTATGATTGGCCAAATTACTATAATTTTAACTTACTACGAGATGACTCAAGAATTGCAAAAAAAAACATTGGGTTAGCATTCTTTTTCAGATTGCAATTTTTCTCCTCAGGCAAAAATGCCGCTCCTTTGCCTACCTATCATTTGGTTATAAAGAACAAAGATCGATTTACTACAAGTAATTTTAATCCACTTCAGTAATTATCCGACTGGTTTTGGGATATTCCAGAATAGCCTTTTCACGCTTGAACGCACGGAAAATGATCACCCGACTTCCATGTTCAAAAATACTTATCTAAGTATATTATGTAGGATACAGCGCACTATAGGTAATGTGTGAGTTTTGTGCTTAGCTTTGAATTTCGAAGTACAATGATTGGAAAGTAAACGATGGGCGTTCAAAACCTTTTCGGAATGACAAATATTATTTTTCTTGTCTTTTAAATCATTTTTTTTTGAGAACTAATCCGAGTATAAAAATGAGCTATAAAAGTCATTATTATAATACAAATATTTCAAGCCTACTTGATTGAATTTAAAATGATATCAGTGAGGCTTTGGCTGAAATTCAGAGATAATTTAATGTCCGTTCCTTTCTCAAAAATGTGCTTTGCTGAGCATCCGAAAGAATAAATTGATTTTTCATTTAATAAAATCAAAGGCTAGGTGAATCTTTACTTATTTTAGCAGCCACTTTTATGAAGATATTTTATTATCTGTAGGTATTATAATCTGTGGAAATAAGTGGATCTGTGGTTTTGAACTAATACATTTACTAATCAGTGGAATTTATAGGTTACTTTAGTCTAGTAATTTATTTTCACTAGTCCAGCGTAAAAGCATAACATTTTACTACCTCAAACAATCATCATTTACTTTGCTGACTGTACATATCAAAAATTAATATCGAGTAGAAAAACATAGCTATTCGGTATTGTTGCATCAAACAAAATTACTTACCCCGAGTTTAATTTTATGCATTCAGAATTTCAACCCTACTCGTTCAAGCTAGAAACCCCGCTTGTAAGGTCATAACCCTATTTAATCGTTACTGTCTACCTGTCGGAGAAACCGATTAATCGAATGAAATCGATTTATTAATCGTTCTAGATATCAGCTGCGTAGAAGCAGCGATTTGTTACAATTTTATTGAAACTACACCGATAAGACCATTTTTAACACCGATCAATAAAACAGATGAATCACGATAAGCTGAAGCTACGGTCTCCTGAAAAACAGAGGCCGTTGAATAACGCCCGTAAAAGATAAAATACATAAGCTGATTAGCTTATGCCACTCGTAGATTGAAATTCTTATTGAGATTATTAAACTTCACTCGCACTCGCATTTGAAAATTATGGATAGCTCGCAATTGACGGCCACCGCTTTCAAAATAACCGTGGCTTCTTGGACTAATTTCACTATACACAGTGGTGTCTAGACGCTACGTACACTTAGAAAATCTACATTAATTACAAATGGCTAAGAATCGAGACTTTTCGAATTCTTTAGAGATCTAGCGCTTTGGTGAGTCTTATTCTTTTTATTAGATTTGTTCTCCACTGCACTGTTTGTATCACTGCCGCTAGAGGGCGCACTGAACACTGAGTTTTTGGAACTTGGCGCACTGTTCCCTGGCGACACTCCGCTATCGGTGCTGACGGAAGCAGGACTGGGGCTGTCACTCACGTTGTTGCAGACCGTCAGCTCCTGGCCGGGCAGCGACACAATCTGCCCTATCGGCTTCTGCCTGACTAGATTTATGCTTTGGCACATTTTCCCATCGTCCTCCTTCTTGTACCTCGTGAGCGTTCCTGCAGAGCCCGCGGAATGGGCCCGGTACATCGGCATGAACTGCGATTGAGGGTAGTACTGCATCTCGGGTACTTGTCCGGGCACCCAGGGACCCATCGCTGGAGGCGCATGTGTCCACATCGGCATCTGAACCATGTGTGCTCCGTCTGAATACCCTGGCGCGACTGGCCTGACTCCTACTGGAGATGGCGCGCTATAGGGTCTCATCACAGGATGGTATTGAATGTACTCCTCGTTCTCGTACATTCTCGGCTGGTTCGCGTATTCCACGTTGGGAAACACAGTGTGAGGACCTCTTTGGATGTATGTGAATATTTGCTGCTGCGCTTGCTTCATAGCAACGTACTGCTGCAAATGCATAGCCGTCTGCTGTCGCTGCTGCGCCAGATCTGGGTTTATATTCGTCGTCGTATTCCCGTGGATGTAGTATATCGATTGTGAATTGGATTGCGTGGTCGTCGCCTGTCTTTGAGTATTACATGTAGAATCTACGATATTGTTCTGAGGATCTTGATACTCCTCTGGAGGTGCAATGTACTTTGGAGGCGACGGTGGCGTCACCTGCTGTGACATAGGATAGCTCAGGATCTGTGCTATGTACGGCTGCTGTTTTGCCGAATGTGCTGGACTATGAGTTTGGAATGTAGGGTTAAACGTTATCTGAGACATGTCTTGGCCTGACCCCGTCATATCCATGTCTCGACAACCATCTTTCTTTTGTTTTTGATTATAGGGAGCCACTTTCGGGTTGTTTTTCCAATTGGCTCCGGCACTCTGTGGCCGTTTGACGGGTGATTTAGTGGGGTCTTGCCAGTTATCCCCGTTGATATGTCGAGGGTCTTGGTGCTGTGATTGTGCGCTTTGTGACCTGCGCGGTGGAGGTGGGGACATGCCTTCAGCTATGTGTGGAGGCCTGTAAGTGTGGCACCGTCTGCCAGAGCCGGGACTGCCGCTGCCGTGCCGCTCGGGGGGTAGTGGACGAGGCATGCGCCTCCTGGCCGGCGTGGGAGGGCTCAGCTGGCACTGAAACGATTGAGACGCCAGCCGCCATTGCTCCATCAAATATTTTCTTCGCTCATGCTCTAACTGCACTTCAGTCTCACTGTTTGAGTCATAGTCTTTACCCTAAAAAAAATAATGCTTTTGAGTACCAATTTATCGTTTACTAAAAAGTAAAGAGCTATAGAAATATTCATACCCTCTCAATTTTATCATCAAGCATCTTGAAGAAATCTTGTTGGCTGACGGACACCTCCCTGCAAGAATAACAGCATAAATAAGAATTCAAACAAATAGTCACAACTATTGTAAGTCATGCAGTCGCATAAAAATTGCAAAGTTGTGGAGTTTTTCGTTCTTGGGATCTCCAGCTTTGACAAGTACTTACACAATTGGCTGGTGCGACACCAGTGGCAGGATATGCTTCCCATGGTCTTCATCTTCGGTCTCGTCTGCCTGCGTGCCTGCCGCTGCTTCTTCCTCGTCTGTCTCCTTCTCTGTTGCACCTGTTCAAAAAAACAAATGTTATTGAGAAACTTCTAATATTGATAATTACATTTCTAATATTGATATTTGACTATGTAAAATTGAATTTTGTACAATTATTATTTAATTTGTGTTTATTGATTATTTCTTGTTTGTCTCTTTCAATTGTATGTACTTATTTCAAACATGATTGTATGATCGTTCATGAATAAATTATATGAAACTGTGCTGTGTTCTCTGCAACACTTACTGGGTTAAGACGTATGTAGTTGCTACTTCGAGTTGAAACTTTGATACAGCGACATTGTGAGAACTTCATGTTTCAAGTCTTAGAATCCATCAATCGATTCAAAGTTTCAATTCGGTAAGCCCACGTAATTATTACTTGATGATTACTTAACGTAATAACCTACAGGGGAGGAACAAGTTACAAAGGGAAAGTTAAACATTCTGAGTATCCACGTGGAAAAACGGATACTGAGTATCATGTCATGTGTACCAGCTTTACTCCTTCGATTAAAGCCGGTTGATCCCTGAAGAACCACGTGACGAAACTGCGTAAAATACTGAACGTTTCGGTATTATTACCACAGTCCTACAGAGCGCAGAAAATATTATATTCTGTGGTATATTACAGACACAGATAAAATAATACGACTGACTTGTACAGGGTTATTCATTATTAGCTGCAAATACTCAGGAATTAGGTTCAACAAATAAAATAAAAAATATTTATAAAATGATTTTTTTTAAGTTTTGTTATGAAAATCCCGAGAAAATCGATAAAGGAATCATCGATTTTCTCGCGCCTGACCTATTTTGACCTTTGATCCGCGCCCGCGCGCCGTGAGCGACACTCTGCGTTCAGTCACTGCCTGGGTGGGTCATCGTCCTGTTCTCCGTGGCAATCATTATGCAATAGCCGTAAAGAAATTAATAAAAATAAAATTTTGATACAATAACATGAAAAAATTTTTGATCAAATTTAAAAAAAATAATTTCATAAATATTTTTTATTCTATTTGTTGAACCTAATTCCTGAGTATTTGCAGTTAATAATGAATAACCCTGTATATTGAATGACTTTGGCAAAATTAACCGAATGAACAGATTTCATTTATTAAAAAGAAGAAGAAGCGGAAATAATACTAGGAGAGACTAGAAGTACAGTATACATATATTATATGCTATGCTAATCTTCGCTTAATAATCAACGCAAATGGCAAACATTGACCATAGCGGTAACAAACGATGACAATGAAAGTTGAAAGCTTTTGTGGGCGACAAACTGGAACTTCACTGCTATTTTGCTATTTTTTAATACACACACCCTCATACACCCATGCACACTTGCACACCCCGGGGTAGGCTTCTCTCTGTGCTAACCAGACTCTCAAGAGACTGGGAGAATCATGGAGGCCTACCCCCAATGCGCTCACACACACACCCACTCAACACACCCTCACACGCACATTCATTGCACACATACACACATAAATCACACAGTCGAACATTCATTGCACACTATATATTAAAAACTTAGCAGTTACATCCGAAAAACATTAAATTGTAATTCTTGTTGCCTAGCCGAAACACGGATCCCTCGCGTCTAAACACAAGTTTCATACTTAGTTAGAGCGAGTAGTCAATGTATAGACTATACACTAGTTTTATATATTTTTTGTATTTTAAGGTGCACCTAAATAACCAATTAGAAACCCTGCATATTATATACTTTTCTTTGTAGGTTTAAAGACATTTATTTCTCATAAAACATAAAATGTTCACTTAAAATGAGATTACACAGCTTAATATTAATAATACATTGTTTTGCCTCTTGACGGCTGCCGTAGCACACGCTTACTTGATACACACATAAACTGTTGGCTACAGTGTGGCCACATATTTGCCTAGCCTTGATTTGAATAGTTGTATGTTATCGCATTCTTTAATGTCATTAGATAATTGATTGTATAGCTGTACTCCCTCAAATAATATTGTTTTCTTTCCGTAGTTTGTTCGTACCTTATTTAAATGTAGTTTATGCTTATTTCTTAGGTTGTGTGTGTTTTCTTTTTTGTGTAACTGGATATTTGTTTGAATGGAATTATTAATAATGTTTTTAATAAGAACGCAAGTGGAGTAAATATAAATTTTATTCAAGTTAAATAATTTAGTTTGTTTATATAGTTGTTTTGTTGGCATTAAGTAATGATAGCAGTGTAAAACTTTAATTATTTTATTTTGGGTTCTTTGCAACGGACCAAGGTATGCCACAGCGGCGGATCCCCAAACTTCCATTAGGTAGTCAAGGTGTGACTTCACCAGCGAGTTGTAGATCATTGAACGCACTTTAGCTGGAATGCAATATGCTATTCTACGCAATGCTCCTAGCAATGCCGTAAGTTTGGTCTTTACGTGGTCAATATGAAAACTCCATGTTAGTTTGTCATCTATCCATAGTCCAAGATATTTTTCTTTACGTGTTTGCTTAATGATGTCATTATTTATGGTAAGAGGAGTAAAATCTGGTATTGGTTTATTTTTTGCTGCAAGGATCATAAATGAGGTTTTTTCCGTGTTAACTGTGAGAAGATTATACTTGAACCATTCGTTTAGAATATTTAGGTCATTTTGTGCGTCGGCTATTATGTCATGGATCGATTTATCGAAGTAAAAGAGGCACGTATCGTCCGCGTACAGTGTTAGGTGTCCAGTTAGTCCTATTGCCAGTTAGTACCTTAATTCGTATATTAAAATAGCTGTACTTTTGTAAACTTTTTTGTGGAAAATAAATGTTATTATTATTATTATTATTTGAACTTTTGTTTTGCAAAGGATCATACAAAAAACGGCAGGAACCAAGCCGTAGTTGGTTGCCTGTTCTTCTAGGTTTGGTCGCGTGGAACTGACACCTACACTCACCCAGTTTTAAGACGTTTCAAAGTGATCCTTGTGTTACAATTGAATAAAGAAATTATGAAATTGAATATTGTGTTTTTTGAATTCGATTATTATGATGAGAATAGGAAGATAGGTAACGATTTGGGGCGCAAATAATACACAGGGTAGAACGTAGCAGGTGGGGTGGTATTGAATAAGGGTTATATGTTTTTGATCAGCCTGTGCCTGACAGGGGTGCGCCATTTGTCTTGTTATTATTTCGCGTCTGTTTCGCTTAGAATTATTACCCAGCTCTCAATTTAGTTAGGCTTTAGCTTTGGAGTCTATGCCGCTATTTTCACTAAACCAAATGTGAAACTGTGCTGGGACTATGGTTTATAAAACACACACAGTGGTGACCTTCTGATCTTAAGGTCACCGGTTCAAATCCGGTCGTGTACTACTAGGGACGTACCTGAATACACATACAAACACACCCAATAATATTTAATGCACAATACATGGTTTAGTTTAGGTACATACATAGCCTACGTATATACCAATGGATTTTTATAATTATGTGCCCAATACTAGTGCCCTCAATTGATGAAGAAAAACATCGTGAGGAAACCCGTAGCTTAGTCAGCTCCGCAAACATTGACATGTCCTTCCTCTAGAAGTCGAGCTGACAGGATGGTTGGTTCTGATCAAGTTTATTCCACTCAAATCCTTTTCCTAGCTCTATAGCGTTCCTGAATAAGTATTGTTAAATATAGACCCTGCATTTTGATTACAAATCTTAAATATCGATAGATATTAGATGAACAATGGAGGTAGATTCCTTTGTGTAGCAAGGACTTCTAAGGTCAGGTTAAAAATCTCATTCTGAGCTCAGCGGTCTAATAGTAGCTGAACGCCTATTAGTAGATATTCGACCGTTATGGTGATAAATGGCTTTAGAGCTGAAAGCAATTTCGAGTATTTGATTCTGTAGCTCGGTTTTGTGCTGAGTAAATGAAGAATGAAAATACAGTTATTTGATAATTATGTGTTTGACATAGGTATACAATTATACACGTAATGGTATTTGTTATACAAGAATGCAATAGTACATTGTTACCCGAGTGTTGAAAGTCACGTTTTTTGAGTCCCGAGACGGGTTTGGCGCCAGAGCGTAGCGAGGGCGCCAATGGAGCTTGAGGGACTTAAAAGACTTTCACCCGAGGTAAACACTGTGCTTTTCATTACGAATACAAGGAAAGTAAAAATAAAAACATGAAAGAAAAGTTAGTGAAAATGAAGATTGAATTGCCGCCTTCCCGGTTTTTTTTTTCTTTTTCTCTGGCGGGCCTTCGGCTTCGGCTCGCCAGCATTATTCAGCCATTATTTTCATTTTCATAATTTAAAAAATGGTAATTTGTTTGCTCAAATCTATGTTATTTTAAATAAATAGTTGAAGCTAATTGATGAGTTGAGTCTAATGAGTATTGAAGAATATATACAATGAAGCGCCCTAATATAAATATACAATGAAGCTATATATATTAATCAAGTAATTTAGTAGATATATTATTTATTTAATACTATCTTTATGTTATTTAAATTTAAATTTTACATTGCGCTCTAATTAGACTTTTTAAACTTCTTACCGTCGTAATGGGTTTCCAACCTATACTTGCTGAATAAAAAGTTGGAATTTGGTTCAACAACCTCCTTGCAATTAGAAAGACTTTAGAAAGTTAGAACATGGTTGAATAAAATAGAACTTGTTTTTTTTTATAATTTGACAGCTGTCAGTAGAAAGCGATTCTCCCTAGGGCTGAAAGTATTACTTTCTATTAGGCCCCTCAGGCAACTTCAGACCTACTTTCAGAGTATGAGCAATGAAAAGTTGCTTTTTAACCGCGTGCTCAATTTTGATGAGCACGGAAGGATTCTAAAATGGATTTCAAAATTTGAATCCAAGTGTTAGCGAAGGAATTAAAAGAGCACGAGGTGAAAAATCTTTGCACTCGAGTGCAACACGTAAGAGGAAGGCCAAGAATCAGTTACATGAGCCAGATAAAAGAAAAAGTCGCTGCCATGTCGTATAAGTCAAGGAAAACATTCGAAAGACTTAATTGGAGAAAACTACATCAAAACCCCGACAAGAGCTAAGTTCTTAAAAAGAAAAAGATCAACACGTAACTTTTTATCTAAAAGTAAATTCAAATAAAAGTAATACACCAAAAAGGTTCCCAGTCTAAGTTTTTAACAAATAAAAATAAATTAATGACCAATTTGGCACCATGGAGGTAGAATTAATGATTTTTTGAATACACAAACTTAGTGTAGACGATGTTCTAAATTCAATTTTACTTTATCCTCTAGCTAGCAGATAGAAACGGCTTTTGCACTCAAAGAGCCAAAATACACATTTCGAGATGGGAGGATGAAAAGACATTTATTTACACAAATAAACTTTACAATTAAACAAATATTTCAAAATGTACAAAATACACAAGAAACAATGAAATAAAATTATTATTTCACGGGGCATCACGCTCAAACTAAGCAAAGCTGATAGAAAAGGCCATGTTTTTTGGGTTTGTCCTTGGTGGGAATCAAAACTACGTAGAAACACCATTAGGCTGAGAGGACGAAGAACATATTTTTTTCCTTATTCTAGACTAGGCGTCTCGTCCACTAGGTTGGCGATTAAAAGAGTAAGGATAGGGTAACGTATAGGGCGCCCACCCACCAGATAAACCGACGACATTGTTAAGATCACTGGAAGTCGGTGGATGGAAAGGGCTCAGAATCGTTCTTCCTGGAAACGTTCATATTTTAGTTTTTAGTTATTTTGTGGTTGTAATGTGTTTTGTGCGTTAATAAAATAAAAATAAAAAAAATAAACGTGTTGGGGAGGCCTATGTCCAGCAGTAGACTTCTTCGGGCTGAAGATGATGATGAAGATAAGGTACATCTCTATATTTTGCAACATAAAACGAATTTAAAAACACTAAAATCAGGAAACCAAATCAGGATACCGGAACACAATACAACTCACCTATCGTAAACGTAAACTTCTACCGCGAACTATCCGCCACCCACGCCACTGACCTAGCATACTACTAAGTTAGTATAGCTACGTCATTGTATATACCACAGTCAGTACGCTGGCAACACTGAACAGATGGCCATCAATCAAACCGCTCCAGCAGTAAAGTTACAGACAAACATGTGAGTTTATTGTTCCGAGCAGTGCAAGCAGTGGGTCAATACGATAAGTAGTGAAACTTTATAAAGACTTTTTTGTTATATTTGCTGATTACTTTATTAATTTGACTGAATTAATTTATTTATTTCTTAATCCAAATGTTTGTGCACTATGCCGGTACTCTCAAACGGTGAAGGAAAATATCGTGAGGAAACCGGCATGTCGTAGAACCTAAAACATGACGCGTCAAGCGTCACGCAAAATGGGCCGCCAGCAGCATCTGTGGGGACAAAGAATTTGCCTTTTTTTTTGACGTGACAACGTCATATATGATATATGTATAATTCGATGGAGCCGGCTGCACGCACGAAAAAACATGACTCTTGCGGCGTTACGTCGCTCTGAGGCTTTTCATTTAAGGCTTGAAGTGCAAGCGAGAGCGCGGAACGAGCGACAAAAAGGCACAATCGGTCTCCGCGTTCGGCAGCGTTTGACATCTGTCCGTGTCTCTCTCATAATTGAGTGAACGAAGCGTCCGCGTGGACAGCTGTATGACGTTGTCACGTTCAACTATCGTCAGTAAACCGACTTTACAGACAACCGATTTTTTGTAAAAGTAAGTGTACCGACCTTTAAGACCGTCAAAGCACGTCACCACTATCTTGTAAGCTCCATGCTTTATGTTGAAATTGGTTTCCGATAGACGTGGCGGCCATTGCTGATTTAATTACCAATTAATTTCTACCTGGAACTCATTACTATTTAGTAGGGAAATATTACGAGAAGAAAATTCTTCCTGTTATTGTAGCGCGGGAATTTAGCTATCTAGCGTTGGATAGAGTTCAGAATTCATTGAACATCCTTGTTGAAAATGACCTTTATGTTTGAAACTTTAAAAAAACCTGAATTTTCATATTTTTATACGACTTCAAATGAAAAATGGAGGTTCTCTATTCGGTTGTATTTTTTTTATGTTTATTAAAGCATATCTTTGTCATTTACGAGCCGTGAAGCAGCATCGCTCGCTTTTGGTTAACCGTTTAATATCCGGTGGGTGAATGCTTGATCACCTCTTGTCTTCACAAAAAAACACAGACTTAAAACCTGAGCCAGAAACAGAGACAGACAGAGCTTGTGGTAGGCCCACTGCTTGGTATCGCCTCATTTTAGGAAACTCAGACTTAAAAGCCTATATTTCAAACGCTTAAATAAATAAATAAGCACAAAATTAGAACTTCAAAGAACATGTTTAAACGTGGAACATCTTCAATGCATCGATGCAATAATTCATATTAAATATATTATTGGTCTTACGTAGTAGTAGAGCTCTATGTGAAGGGCTCGTCCGGGGAAGTACTACCATCGTGCCTATTTCTGCCGTGAAGCAGCATCGCTGTGTTTCGGTTTGAAGGGTGTGCATGGGTGCCAGTGAAATTATGAAACGTGAGGCTGAACATCAGTATGCCAATGCTTTGTTGTATGTGAAGGTTGCCACTTAACATCAGCTCTTCAAACTCAGCAACATAACAAAAAAAAAATTGTGTATAATACACAACACTTTCTAGCCCTAATAACTTGTACTATGGGAACCAGATAGCTGATATAATAATTAAGTATATTTTTTGTAAATACATACTTACAATACAATATACCACACAGGCAGAGAACAAAATATCTGTAATATATCCTTTTTTACTATAAAAAAACTCACTATTCTAAAGCATTAGCATTGCTATTCAGCGTGGCAATGCCGTTAATAATAAGCGTTAACCATCACCTATATCAAAGCATTGCCTCGTAGGGCACGCAAGTCAGGAACGTGCCCTACGATGTAGGCAGGGCACATCCCTGTCCCTCATCATCATCATGTGCCCTACCCTGTGTGCATATGATCAGGCTCACGTGCCAGTAATTTAATTTTTTTGCAAGTTAAATGCCATGTTAAATTTTGTCCACCTTTTAAAAAAATATCACACGATTACGGCCATTATACTTGCTGAATAAAAAGTTAGAATTTGGTTCAACAACCTCCTTGCAATTAGAAAGACTTTAGAAAGTTAGAACATGGTTGAATAAAATAGAACTTGTTTTTTTTATAATTTGACAGCTGCCAGTAGAAAGCGATTCTCCCTAGGGCTGAAAGTATTACTTTCAATTAGGCCCCTCAGGCAACTTCAGACCTACTTTCAGAGTATGAGCAATGAAAAGTTGCTTTTTAACCGCGTGCTCAATTTTGATGAGCACGGAAGGATTCTAAAATGGATTTCAAAATTTGAATCCAAGTGTTAGCGAAGGAATTAAAAGAGCACGAGGTGAAAAATCTTTGCACTCGAGTGCAACACGTAAGAGGAAGGCCAAGAATCAGTTACATGAGCCAGATAAAAGAAAAAGTCGCTGCCATGTCGTATAAGGAAGTCAAGGAAAACATTCGAAAGACTTAATTGGAGAAAACTACATCAAAACCCCGACAAGAGCTAAGTTCTTAAAAAGGAGAAGATCAACACGTAACTTTTTATCTAAAAGTAAATTCAAATAAAAGTAATACACCAAAAAGGTTCCCAGTCTGAGTTTTTAACAAATAAAAATAAATTAATGACCAATTTGGCACCATGGAGGTAGAATTAATGATTTTTTGAATACACAAACTTAGGCCCGTATTCCGAAACAGCGCTTGAGTCTGAGTCGAGCCTCAAGCATAGATTTTATGACAGTTCTCCATTAAAAAGTGTCAACAATCTGTGCTTGAGACTCGACTTAGACTTAAGCACTGTTTCTGAATACGGGCCTTAGTGTAGACGATGTTCTAAATTCAATTTTACTTTATCCTCTAGCTAGCAGATAGAAACGGCTTTTGCACTCAAAGAGCCAAAATACACATTTCGAGATGGGAGGATGAAAAGACATTTATTTACACAAATAAACTTTACAATTAAACAAATATTTACAAAATGTACAAAATACACAAGAAACAATGAAATAAAATTATTATTTCACGGGGCATCACGCTCAAACTAAGCAAAGCTGATAGAAAAGGCCATGTTTTTTGTGTTTGTCCTTGGTGGGAATCAAAACTACGTAGAAACACCATTAGGCTGAGAGGACGAAGAACATATTTTTTTCCTTATTCTAGACTAGGCGTCTCGTCCACTAGGTTGGCGATTAAAAGAGTAAGGATAGGGTAACGTAGGGCGCCCACCCACCAGATAAACCGACGACATTGTTAAGATCACTGGAAGTCGGTGGATGGAAAGGGCTCAGAATCGTTCTTCCTGGAAACGTGTTGGGGAGGCCTATGTCCAGCAGTAGACTTCTTCGGGCTGAAGATGATGATGAAGATAAGGTGCATCTCTATATTTTGCAACATAAACGAATTTAAAAACACTAAAATCAGGAAACCAAATCAGGATACCGGAACACAATACGACTCACCTATCGTAAACGTAAACTTCTACCGCGAACTATCCGCCACCCACGCCACTGACCTAGCATACCACTAAGTTAGTATAGCTACGTCATTGTATATACTACAGTCAGTACGCTGGCAACACTGAACAGATGGCCATCAATCAAACCGCTCCAGCAGTAAAGTTACAGACATGTGAGTTTATTGTTCCGAGCAGTGCAAGCAGTGGGTCAATACGATAAGTAGTGAAACTTTATAAAGACTTTTTTTTTATATTTGCTGATTACTTTATTAATTTGACTGAATACTGAATTTATTTATTTATTTCTTAATCCAAGGGTTTGTGTATTAAGCCAGTACTTTCAAACGGTGAAGGAAAACATCGTGAGGTAACCGGCATGTCGTAGAACATAAAAAGTTCGAAAACATGACGTGTCATGCGTCACGCAAAATGGGCCACGCAAATGGGGATTTGCAATTGATTTTCTCTTTTATAAAAGTTAGTGTACCGACCTTTAAGACCGTCAAAGCACGTCACCGCTATCTTGTAAGCTCCATGCTTTATGTTGAAATTGGTTTCCGATAGACGTGGCAGCCATTGCTGATTTAATTACCAATTAATTTCTACCTGGAACTCATTACTATTTAGGAGGGAATTATTACGAGAAGAAAATTCTTCCTGTTATTGTAGCGCGGGAATTTAGTTGTTAATGACCGATTGATAGAGTTCAGTATTCATTGAACACCCTTTTTGAAAATGACCTTTGTTTGAAAGTTAAAAAAAAACCTGAAATTTCATATTTGTATACGACTTCAAATAAAAAATGGAGGTTCTCTATTCGGTTGAATTTTTTTTATGTTTATTAAAGCATATCTTTGTCATTTACGAGCCGTGAAGCAGCATCGCTCGCTTTTGGTTAACCGTTTAATATCCGGTGGGTGAATGCTTGATCACCTCTTGTCTTCACAAAAAAACACAGACTTAAAACCAGAGCCAGAAACAGAGACAGGCAGAGCTTGTGGTAGGCCCACTGCTTGGTATCGCCTCATTTTAGGAAACTCAGACTTAAAAGCCTATATTTCAAACGCTTAAATAAATAAATAAGCACAAAATTAGAACTTCAAAGAACATGTTTAAACGTGGAACATCTTCAATGCATCGATGCAATAATTAATATTAAACGAGCTGGTATGCCCGAGCTTTGCTCGGTTTTTTAATAATATTTTTTGATCTTACTAACAGCGCCATCTACTGGAATAGCTAAAATAAGCTTATGTATAAGTTGATTAATAGATAAAGTTGATTATTAAAAACAATAAAAAAAGATTTTCTAAAAAATTATCCCAGCTATATTAATCGATTAATCGCCCCTGAAACCTCCTGCATACTAATTTTCATGAAAATCTCCTGAACTTTTGTCTCGAGTGTTTACGTAGAAGTTCAATGGATGGCGTTCTTCGTGACACTAATTCGTGATTACGATTCGACTACTCGGCAAGAGATGGCGCTAAATTTTTTTATTATTAAAATAGCTTTTAACCTGAGTCTTTTCTGAAAATGAAACCTAGCTAGATCGATTTATCGCCCCCGAAACCCTCTGCATACTTAATTTCATGAAAATCGTTGGCTCAGTTTCCGAGATCCTAAATATATATATATGTATATATATTATATACAAGATTTTCTCGTTTAAAGGTATTAAAGGTATAAGATATATTATTGGTCTTACATAGTAGTAGAGCTCTTTGTGAAGGGCTTGTCCGGGGAAGTACTACCATCGTGCCTATTTCTGCCGTGAAGCAGCATCGCTGTGTTTCGGTTTGAAGGGTGTGGGTGCCGGTGAAATTACTGAAACGTGAGGCTGACCATCAGTATGCCAATGCTTTGTTGTATGTGAAGGTTGCCACTTAACATCAGCTCTTCAAACTCAGCAACATAACAAAAAAAAAATTGTGTATAATACACAACACTTTCTAGCCCTAATAACTTGTACTATGGGAACCAGATAGCTGATATAATAATTAAGTATATTTTTTGTAAATACATACTTACAATACAATATACCACACAGGCAGAGAACAAAATATCTGTAATATATCCTTTTTTACTATAAAAAAACTAACTATTCTAAAGCATTAGCATTGCTATTCAGCGTGGCAATGCCGTTAATAATAAGCGTTAACCATCACCTATATCAAAGCATTGCCTCGTAGGGCACGCAAGTCAGGAACGTGCCCTACGATGTAGGCAGGGCACATCCCTGTCCCTCATCATCATCATGTGCCCTACCCTGTGTGCATATGATCAGGCTCACGTGCCAGTAATTTAATTTTTTTGCAAGTTAAATGCCATGTTAAATTTTGTCCACCTTTTAAAAAAATATCACACGAATACGGCCATTTCTCTTCAAACACAATCCCTCTGTTTTCACGCCCACTTTGTCCCAGCTTCATGTTTCCAAAGGCGTGCCTCGAATGACGAGGCGGTTGGAAAATACAAGGACGTGTGTTACATCCAAAATGTTGCAAAGTTTTGTCAAGAACTGGGAGCAAATCTGTCGCATCTACTTTTATGCGAAGCGGCTCGAGGCGGCGTCATAGCTCAGTTGGTAGTAGCTCTGCTTTCTGCGTTAGAGAATAAATAGTTGTTTTTGGAATTTACTCCTTAAGAATCGATTTTTTTATATAAGGCGCCCGGTATGAGAAAAATGTGAGGGGTAAAATCTACTGAACAAATGACCTCGTTACCTATCGCGCGCAACTTTCTAATTTTGTGTGAGCAGTGCAGCTAGATCGTGGGTAGTGTGTACCCTTACTTTGCCTATACTTTATAATGCTTTCTCTCACTCTTACTGATGGCAAAACATCTTATAGTGGGGGTACGCCCTACGCACGATCTGGCTGCATTGGTATAGAGTATGCTGCAAAGCGACTATATTTATATGTTATTGAGCTTGATGCGTCTGCTTTGACAATCGTACTTAAGGAGTAAACTCCAGTCGTGCGTCGGAGCTGACACACACAATTTTTTCATATAACTAGCTGATGGATGAAACATATGGCCCACCTGATGTTAAGTGATAAATATACATATAAGTATAATAGATAAACATAATACTATGTAGCCCCAAATTAAGCATACATTGTACTGTGGGAACAAGATTTTAGAATGTATTATTATTATATATTTTTTCTAAATACTTACATACTTAGAATACAATATAACACCCAGCCAGAGAACAAACATACAGATGTTTGTTTTGTGTGAACACAGGTTCACCACACAATTATCTGTTCTCGGTGGGAATTGAACCTACGACCTACGGCGCAGAAGGCAGGGCTACTACCAACTGAGACAGTCGAGAGTCGAGACTTGAGAAAGAAGACAGAGAGAGGACAAACATCTGCGTTCACTACACAATTATCTGTTCTCGGTGGGGATCGAACCCACGACCTACGAGTTTTTGTGCATTCACTCGTATGCTGATTTCAGGCACTACTATGAAGCCTTTGAGTTGGTTGAACTTTGAACTGCCAACCGTGAACTATGTCTGGCGTGCTTCCAAAACTAATCAAGCTGCGAACATGGAGGAGGGTTAAAACATTCTCGTTAGATTACGTTCTTATTACTGAAAGTCATTATGATATATTAGTATATAATAAATTAGTCATCTATATACAACGTGTTACAAAACACCCTTAAAAATTGTTAAAGCCAAAGGTTTTTCAACCCTACTTGCGAGACGCTATAGTGCCTGGGACAGGATTTTAGATGGAATATTAGGCCTGCCCAGAACCTATAACATCCTGACAGCTTAGACGCTTAGCCGGCCTATCCTCAGGAAAGACATGGTCAATATTATGCAGAGCTGACTAAGCCGCGGGATCCGCGGGACTGAATTCGAACCCAATCAGAAGGCTAGGCTTCTCCCACTAGGCCACCAGTGCACTAAAGGAAGCAAAACTGTGTACACTTCTATATTGATTGGCATATTTAAAAATATAAAATGAAATTTTTAAAAGTTTCCGTTTAGGTTTTTATTTTATTTTAACTTTTCGCCATTTTGAAAAATCAAATGTAACTGAATAATGAATACTCCTCCCTGACTGAATAAGCAATCCTGTCGGCGTCAACACGAACGGTAGCGATGGGCGAATCCGAGAGATACTAATACTAATGTTTCGAAAACTCATATCTCTCGAACTATTCGAAAAACGCTGATACTAATATACTAATCTAGCTAAAAGTAGCTTATTATGGGTAAAAGTGTTCTGTGAGCAAGCCTGACTGTATGAAACGAAAGAATGAGTATTGAGTATGTATACTAACGAACGACTAACGAACGACTAACGAAACGAATCAAGAAAGACACTACAGTCCGGCAAGTATAACTTGGCGGGTCTGAAGCTAGCCGTTTGGCCAATCTTCCATCAGTCATTGGCCAATAACGATCGAACAGCTCACTTCAGACCCGCCAAGTTATACTTGCCGGACTGTATTACCTTTTTTATTGAATGATATTAACATTCAATAACAGGTAATAAATATCAATCAAGCGTTCGAGTGGTGAATGAAATGAATAAACAGACAACAACATCGAACGAATGAATGCCTGCCGCTTAGTCGAACGAAACAAACGATAGAATTATGATAGGGACGGGAAGCATCATAATAAAACCTCAGTAATCTTGGATCAAAACGATTTTTTTAGTTGCCCACCAAAGGATTAACAATGATATACTTAGGCAAAAATAAAAAAAAAATTGCCTAAGAATTAGTAAGTTAAAGTGGCAAAGTGCAGGTCATATAGCTCGAAAAATCAATAACTGTTGGGGAAAAAAAGTTCTCGAAAAGCCGCTACGAACCGGATGATGAAACATAGGACGCCTACTCACTCGATAGACCGATGACATTATTAAGATTGCGGGAAGTCAGTGGATGGAAAAAGCTCAGAATCGTTCTTCATCGAAATATAGAGGGAAGGCTTATGTCCAGCAGTAGACTTCTTCAGACTTATGATCATAATGATGATGACCTACTTATAATTCCTTCCATGGCACATGAACAATCAGTTCCAAAAAACTGAAAGATAGAGAGATAGAGCCATAGACAGACGACCGCCACAGCCAGCGTTTTCAACATAGACATTTCATCAAATGAAATTTTAGTCGTTGCCTATATATTTATTATTATTATTATGTAATAAAAACAAAAAAAGGATTATTATCAAAATAACTTTTTGCAATGAAAGTCACATGTCACATCCCTAGCCCTTGAACGGTACTTTAGGCGAACGAACATTGCGTGAGCGAAAATGAATCAACCAAACTAAGCCCCGCCCCATTCGTCTCTCGAAAAATCTCTCGAACCATTCGAAAGCGGAAGTCATTCATGGACTAATTTCATATTCGAACAGAAAAATTTGTACCGAAAGATCTTTCGAACGCAGTTTTCATTCGAAAATGCGCATCGCTAACGAACGGCTACGAATCTCATTGTTCAAGTCAATTGCACCCTCGCGCCGGACCAATCACTGAGGTGTATTGATTCGCTGTACAAAAGTAAAATTACCCCACTACCTATTTTGAAATTGGAATTCAAGTCAGAAGGTGAAGTTTGATTTCAAAAGAGGTGGTCCACTTTTGAAATCAAACTTTTTGATTCTTCATTGTTTTATTTTTAACGTTTTTTTTTCTCTCGATAAATGTGTACTATGCCAGTACTCACAAGCGGTGGAGAAAAAAATATTTTGAGGAAACCGACATGTCGTATAGAATCTAAAAATTCAACGAAAGTAGCCCCTCTGAGGCGCACTTAACATCCATTCACCACATTGCAGTGGATCGAAAGAACCAGTGACGCGTTAAGCAGAAGAAGGAAAACCAAGATGATGTATTATATTGTAAATTAATAGCCAAAGTATTTGGACTACAATGCCATATCAACGACTTGGTAGGAACCAAGCCGTAGATTGTTGCCTGTTCTAGGCTTGGTCGCGTGGAACTGGCACCTAGACTCACGTATAGCTTTAAGACGTTTCACAGTGATCCTTTTGATATGAATAAATACATATTTGACTTTTAACTTTTCTTCTTTCTAGTTGCTTCAATTTTTTTTTCTGTTGGAAAAAGTGGTATACTTTTTGTAGGCATAGATCCGTTTTGTTTTTGGTCATAACTTTTAGTTCCATAGTTGGTTGCCGTCACCAAAATCGATATGGATGTATCATATACCGCATTGTTTATGACCATGTAGGTAGTATTTACGTCATCCCCTCGGTCTATAAATAGATTGTTCTTGTCAGCTGGTAATATTGTTACTTCCAATAAAACCACTCTGCTACTAATAGCCACGATGAGCCGGGCATCGTGTTATAGGATAACTCAATTGGGTGGTAGACCGTTCATTTCTGTGCTTACTCGTTTTACAGTAAAGGAGGATTACTAGGATCTACTATTCTCTTTTGATGGTATTTGATTTTAGAACGTCAATGGTTCAAATTTTAAAATTAGAAAAAAAAGAGGTCGTCTATAAATACAGATTATAAATATGATATACCTACTTTGTATACGGCAGGAACATTAATTTCGTTTTAGTTAAAATCCGAAAAATATGAATATGCCAGCACAGTTTTTGCAGAATCTTTAACTGTCTAAATCGTTAAAAAGTATAATTAATCTAAATAACGTATTAATGTATCCATTACAGCTTGACACTTTATGTAAAAGCTAGGATTTAACACATAAATAATCTTATACCTTTAAACGAGAAAATCTTGTATATATATATATATATATATATTTAGGATCTCGGAAACTGAGCCAACGATTTTCATGAAATTAAGTATACAGGGGTTTTCGGGGACGATAAAACGATCTAGCTAGGATTCATTTTTAGAAAATGTCCCCTTAATCGTAAAGTAAATAATCAACTTTATCATAAAACCATAACTCCTAGCGCCATCTGTTGATTGAGTCATGAGTTAGTGGAACAGAGAACGCCATCTATTGACGAGTAGTGGAGTTTATTATTATGTCAGAAGTAAAAGCGTGTTGGCTGCTCTGTGTATGTCGGTAAGATCGAAAAATATATTTTATCAGTATGTAAGTAATTCGTATTTAAATATAATTCACAACAACAGTTTACCAAAAAAAAAATACCGAGCGAAGCTCGGGCACCAACTGCTAGTAATTGACTAAAAGAAAAAGGCATAGGCTGTCACATTTTTACAAAACTTTGTTTTTTGTTTTACGTTTCAATTAGTAGGTTTATTAGCCATGCCATTTTCGCATCCAGTTTTATTAAAATGCCATTGGCGCTATCAAGATTAATATACTTGAATTGAATACTTGAATAATTAACATATTCAAGGTTTGGACATAACGCCAGGTCAGTGGAGGTGTGACTGGGAAGGAAAGACTAATGGTGTTAAAAGCTCGTATTTCATATTGAATTATGGGATAAGGTGTGTATTCTGGTTCAAAAGTACAGACCACGAATGGCTGGGGCATGGTGTCAATATGAAAAATGTTTATTAAGTACTTAGGTACTTACCTACATACAATTGCCTTAACATTATTATAACTCCTAGGTAATTTATTTTATCGAAGTTGTTCGTATCTCATAATGGGGTATTAAAAGAAGAAAGAAAAGTTTGTGTCTCTTATTAAAAACCCCTTTTGAAGGATCAGTGTTCATTTTACGAAAAGACACGAGATAAGAAGGAAATTAATTTCGTCGGCAAATCCGACCACTCGTGAATTGAGACTGAAAAGACCGAGAAAAACCGAAGAAAACCGAAAAAGATAGCTTTTAGGGTTGCCACTTGACATAAGGAAAATAGGCTCGACTAAAATCCTCATATTAAACATACTCTTACAGTTTTTGTAATGGAAAACGACGGTGTCTACGAGTGGACAAAGGCATAAAACAAAGTCTAAACAAATATTTATTGAGAGAAAGTATGAACCTCCAAATATTAAAAATAGCGTTGTTTTTTAAACAATGAAAAGAAAGTGCATTAAAAAATGTATGCAATTTTTTTAGAAGTTAATGCAAATGAATTTACGCTGAAATTTTATGGCACCATGAAGATCATAATACGGATCAAAGATTCTTATACGACGTTGCCAAGTAAATCAATAAATATTTGAGAATACCAACTTTGACCTTCAGTGTAAAAGTCTCAGTTGCAGCCCTAGCTCCGGAACAAAGGCAGGGATCGGCCGCGATTATCTGGCTCAGATAAAAAGCAATTAGGGCAGCCCTAGTGAGCCTTTATGAGACAGTCGAGCTACATCACGGACACCTTTATCACGGCCTTATGGTATTGCCGACGTTATTGCGGTGTGTAATTCAGTGGGACTACTGGAGATCTCGGTAACTCTTCTTACAAAAATCACTGTATGTACGAGCAATTGCAAACTTAGAGCAACGCAGCAAGCATCGGAGAACGAAATTCAAAACTCGGAGAAGAAGTATGAGATAGAGAGAGCGAGAGAGAGAGGCTGCACGCTACACGTTTGCCAGCGTCTCGTAGACTTGGGAAACTGCTTGCGCGTTTCGAACCTCCTTGCAACATCTTTTAAAGAGGTTATAAAAGTAAGCAAGGAGTTTTGAAGTCTTTGCTTGATTGTCAGTCAGCCAGTAGGGTCCGGTAAATGTACGGCCAGTTATTGTACATCCCATTAAAACGAATCCACATTTAAAACTTTTCGTTGCAAATTGCTGTTCTATAATTCAATTATTACTTTTGTTTATTAAGAGAGTAGAGTTTTGTAAGTACACGAAAAAGGTCAAGGAATTTGATACTTAAAGATACACATAGGGATTATTGGGGATTACAGTCCTAAGAAGGTAGAAATAGGACACCGTTTTCATTTATTCCCGACGGGAAAAGGAAGTAGCAAGTTCCTCTCGGTAAGAAATAAATAATATATCGATATATAAAAATGGTAGAAAGAACTGGTTAAATCAAAAGAATTTGCTTCCTGTGCGATGTAAATAGATTTTCCAATTTATTTGAGTAAATATTTGTTTGAGATTTCAAAAACTTGAGAAACCGACTTCATAGCCAAATTGATGAACCCATTTTGATAAAATTTATATGGGAACAATGTAAAATCTTTCAGATAAAAAAAAAACAAATCATTTTTATAAATTACAAAGTTAAGGGATAACAAACATAAAAAAAATATTCAACCGAATTGAAAACCTCCTTTCCTTCCTCCTTTTTTTATAGTCGGTTAAAAATAGGTTGGTAAGGTACTTACATTACTTTGGATATCCCAGTAACCAACTGGCAAGTATTGAATAACTTATGAAAACCCGCGCGGGGAATTTTTGCGGGAACAATATTTCATCGTCCAATGAATATTTCCCAAGACCGTAGCGTCTGCGGTAATGTTTTGTTTACAGTCTAGGCTAAAATTACCCGCGGTATTTTGGGTAATCAAGCACTTAGAGATTATGAAAAGTGTTAAGAGGGCATCACACAGGCGACTTTCCATACAAACGTAGTCCCCTATTTCCTCCCTGGATAATGCCTCTAGAGTAACCATTTTGTCTCATAAAATCCAGATCTGCTATATACGTGTTCGTATGTTTTCCTTTTTTTCAGAAACTTATTGATAAAGAAAATATGACCCTCATATGATTTATATGAAATATGAATTGGAGGTGATATTTTCTTTATCAATAAGTTTCTGAAAAAAGGAAAATATACGAGCACGTATATAGCAGATCTGGATTTTATGAGACAAAATGGTTACTCTAGAGGCATTATCCAGGGAGGAAATAGGGGACTACGTTTGTATGGAGAGTCGCCTGTGTGATTCCCTCTTAAATGTTTATGAAGTGGCGTAAATTATGGTTTGTTTTATTTTGGTGTCAACGGTAAATAATGGTCGTCGTTTGGCGGTGAACCGTTTTGCAATTATTATATTTTTTTGTGTATTTTTTAGTTATAGAGGAAGTTATAAGCTAAGTTCGTTCCTTGGTTGATAATTTTTAGGACCTTTGTTTTTATAAGTAGGTACTACCGTACTACCTGTCTGGACAAACGTAGCCAAGGATCGCGATATTTGAAAGGAATGGGGGAGGCCATTGCCGAGTAGTGAGACCCGGTGGGCTCATAATAAAAATAAATAATAGGTATTGTAACTTACTTTATTTTCTGCGAATTTAGAACCAAAATGTATTAAATAAATAGAAAAACCCATGCAAGGCTCAAAATAAAAATAAATATAACCATCTACATACATTGTGTTTAGAACAAAATTGTATTACATATTTATATAAATATAATTTAGATAATTGTTTTTTTTTTAATGATAGATTGATTGTATAAATAGAATACGAGCCGGTATGACCGAGCTTCGCTCGGGATTTTATTTTTTTGTAAATAGTGTTATTTAAAAAAAAATTATTATTATTGGCCAATAGATGTCAGGAAGAGTCATAAACTTTAGTGGCTTATTTTTATTTAACAACGCCATCTGCTTTCCAGCTATTCCTAGCTTGCAGTTAGTTGCTCACAATCGCCAATAGATGGCAGGAACAGTCATATATTTAGTTTATGTTAGATTATTGCAAAAAACCATTTCTCGTCATTTTCTGAAAATGAATCCTAGCTAGATCGTTTTATCGTCCCCGAAAACCCCTGTATACAAAATTTCATGAAAATCGTTGGCTCAGTTTCCGAGATCCTAAATATATATATACATGTAGTATATATACAAGATTTTCTCGTTTAAAGGTATAAGATTATAATTGAACATGAATGCCATGCACTGAATCCGTTACCTAAGGGATATTTTTTTGGAAGACCACAAAAGTAGTTTTTGCCCGTCAACAATTTCCCATATTTTTACCTTTCCCACATCTCGTGGCATGTCTGACATGTTTGCACACGTGAGTAACAAAGGAATGTTAAAAGACCATGAGGAAAAGAAATATAAAGTGGCGGAAAATGTTATAAGAAAAGCTTATCGAATAATTTACTACAGAAATACATTTATGAAAGACCGTACCGAGTGTTTATTGGCTTTCTTATCAAAATAAGAAACAATATTATGAGAATCTTATAGTAAGTGGTTAAATAATTGGTCATCTCTCATAGCTCAGTTGGTACTAGCTCTGCCTTCTACGGTGGATGGCGTGGGTTCGATGTCCATCGAGAACAAATAGGTATACTTGTGTGTTGAACAAAGAGGTTCGTTCACGGTGTGTATTATTGTATTTACAAAACAATGCAAACAATTATCAGCTGTCTGGTTCCCATAGTACAAGCTCTGCTTAATTTGGAGCTAGTTAGTGTTGTGTGGATTGCATACAGTATTAATTTAATTTATCGTTGGATTGGAGAAAACATCGTTGTTTCTAGAAATATGAGAAAAGTTATGTATGTCCAGCTTATTTCCGTTGGTAGTTTTTTTATTATGTTGTTATTTAAGATTTATGTTTTTATTTTTCTCTGTAATTTTACTTTTTATTTTTTTATTTAGTGTGTGTTATGCTTAGACAAATAAAGTTTTTATATATCTTCTATCTATCCAGCAGTGGAATTTAAGCTATGATGATGATGTAATGAAGCACGTATAAAGGAGATTGACCCAGCTCATCACGAGCTCTGACTAGCTCATGAATATTGAGCTCACGTCCGACGTCTGTCTGTCCTCAGCGTGGACGAGACAACACATGGACCAAATCAAACGCCTAACCCTCGGACACAAAGGTAATCGTGTCTCGCCTTATGTCTCCAAACGAAATTATAGGAGCATATCCCACAAGATAAAATAAAAAATCTAAATCAAATAATGTATTTATTCAATATTATCAGAAGGATCACTTTGAAACGTCTTAAAGCTAGGTGAGGTGCAAGTTCCACGCGACCAAGCCTACAGGGCAACAAACTACGGTTTGATTCCTACCGTTTCTTTGTATATTGTACCAACTGTACTGTTTTGTGTTGCATGATCCTTTAACAAAACAAAACAAAAACAGTCTCACGACTGTAAAAGGCACGATAGACAATAATATTTTCATCAACCTATACTGTCCCACTGCTGGGCAAAGGTCTCCCCCACTTTCTTCCACTCTTCGCGATCCTCGGTCAATTGTACCCAGTTGGTGTAGAAGGAATCAAGGTCGTCACGCCAGCGTTTCCTCGGGCGGCCGCGACGTCTTCTACCCTCTGCGGGTATCCACCCTGTGACTCCATTAGCCCATCTCTCAGGGCTCATGCGGATCACGTGACCCGCCCAGTCCCATTTCAGCTTTGCCACCTTCTTCTTTCTTATTTCGTGGCTGCTTAAAATTATAAGGGGTCTCAAAGGGAAACTTTATTTAGTTTGTTACACAAAGTGGCTCCTTTTTAGTTTATCAAAAAAAATGAATACATACACACATCTAGAGCTAAATCAAATATACATTATAAAAAAACAGGATTAGGGAGGGTCATAGACTTATAATAGGAAACTTGGGTTTCCAAACTCTTTGGAGAAGACGTATTAAATAGTACTAGCAGTTGGTGCCCGAGCTTCGCTCGGTATTTTTTTTTATGGTAAACTGTTGCTGTGAATTATATTTAAATACGAATTACTTACATACTGATTAAATATTAATATTTTTCGATCTTACCGACATAATAATAAACTCCACTACTCGTCAATAGATGGCGTTCTCTGTCCCACTAACTCATGACTTAATCAACAGATGGCGCTAGGAGTTATGATTTTATGATAAAGTTGATTATTTAGTTTACGATTTTCACATTTTCTAAAAATGAATCCTAGCTAGATCGTTTTATCGTCCCCGAAAACCCCTGTATACTTAATTTCATGAAAATCGTTAGCTCAGTTTCCGAGATCCTAAATATATATATATATATATATATATATATATATATATTTATACAAGGTGCAGTTTTGAACCTGCAAAACATTTCAGGAGGTTGTTATGAGACTCGTAAATAATCATATAACAATACGATACCAAGTCAATAATCAATAATACTTTTTCTTTTCGATTTTTCAATTTTATTGATTTTCAGAATAACCCTCTTCAAAAAAACAGAATCACCCATTGCGATGTATCGCGTGTCATGTCACTGTGTGCGTGAATGCGATGACCAGTGACGTCAGCCTGTACGAGTCTCCGTCCACATTTCTATGAAACGAACGCGGCACATACGTTAAACTAAAATGAAGGTCGTTGCTATGGTTACGGGGAGCCCCCGCGATTCTCGTCATACCGCATTTCGATTTAGACTCGAAAATCTGTTACTGCGCATCGAAGGTTCAACCAACGTGCCGCGATCTGTACAAGTTGTTGTAGCTACAGCAACTTATAGCAAATAATTTTACCTTAGATGTAGTTCGAATTTTTAACTGTATGCAGCTCACTGCATGGAGTGCCAGTGAATCACGTAGGGCGACTGCGTATCAGACCTCAACAAACCAGTTACTTGATAACACGATACCCATTTGTTATTTGCTAATTGTCTGACTTTCTGGCTTTTGACTACCCGGAAGCAACGACCGTACGGCAGGGCTGTAAGGTCGTTGACCCGTACCGACCCGTGTGGTACCTAACGACTGTCCGAGAGCTACAAATCAGTTCGAACCAAAGGCTTTAATTAAGTGCTTACCGAAACACGGGATTTCAATGATGACGTTGCCGATTGGGGAATAACTCCGCGAACATTTCGATGGCTCGAGATACATTGTCTCCACTGATGGCATACCTACAAGCGGACCATCTCCACCAACTCTACATTGGAGTATTGGTCCGTCATCTTTACAATTAGGTAGTAGGTACCTATCCCGACCGTTAATCGAAGGCGCACTTGAGGGGCGGAATTTGCAAGCGTATGCACATACCGGCGTCATCAAATACACTAATAAATTGAGCCGATTGATGCGTTTGCGATGGCCGCGGGGGCGTGGCGGGGTGGCGGGGGGGAGGGAGCGGCCGGTGATTGGTGCTTTGGTTTGGATTTATGAAAGAAATGTCGGTTGCGTTTGTTTGTGTGTGTGACAGCGCAGTTTAAGGACACGTACAGATTGGTCGCGTTTTAAAAAGGGGAGTTCACACTTACCGATTTACGTAAATAAGAATAAAATGAAAAAAAAATACCTGCCCATTTTATTGTTGATTCGGGTCGAGAATCACTAACATAATTACCTCCTAAAATGTTTTGCAGATCCAAAACTGCACCTTGTATATATATATATATATTATATATATTTAGGATCTCTATATATATATATATAATATAGGTATATATTTATATGTATATATATATTATATATATTTAGGATCTCGGAAACTGAGCCAACGATTTTCATGAAATTAAGTATATAGTATATATATATATATATATATATATACCACCACTGTATATATATATATATACATATATATATAGTATATACAAGATTTTCTCGTTTAAAGGTATAAGATAAGATTAAGGACAAAATAAAGTTTAAAAGTTTGAACTCGGATGTTGGAGTGTTTGAATAATGAAGAAATTGAGTATTTTTGGTCCAAGCATTGCATTGTCAGTGTTCAAGAAAGGAGTGTGGCTCGTTTCGCAAGGATTTCTTACCTTTGTAACAAGCTAGGCGGATCTCAATCCCAATCAATACGTGACTTTTCACGCAGAAGCAAATATATATTATACTCTTTTTACGACTGGTGGTCTGAAAAACTCCAAAAATAGTGAAGCGTCCCGTGAAGGGGCACACATTGAAAGTTGCCCCTGGGAGCCTTCTAGGAGTTGATCGCACGCTTTTATGATAGTGTATGCTGTGATATTATACCCGCAATTCTTATAATAGAAACATGAAGTTCTTGAGAGCTGGTTAGGCCTTTTGATACTGTGATAAATCGTGTGATACTTCCTGGCCAGGCCATAGCTCTAACTAATTTTAATGAGTTTTTTTAGTCAAACCAATTATGCTAGAAATTTACGTTTACCTATATACCATTTTCCCTCTAGAAAGCTTATTTTATTCACTGAAAAGGCATTCTAATATAGTCGACCGATTTGAATTTAGAACACACCGATAGAGCCGACCTCCAGTCGATTCCTTGTGCAAATAACTCCTATTTAGCATTAGAATTAAAACTTTTTTGTGTCGTCATTTGAAATCCTTTAAGGCTCGAACACACCTAGTTCGCTGGTGGTAGCGATCAGTGAAACGCTGTCAAATATCGCTGTCAGATTTGAGATTTGACAGCGATATTTGACAGCGTTTCACTGATCGCTACCGCCAGCGAACTAGGTGTGTTCGAGCCTTTACTTGCTCGTGATTCATCTAATGAGCTTAAAATAAATCCGTCTTTTATTCATTAATTATGTACTGTTTTGAACGTTCATAAAAAAATGTTTGACCTTCGTAACTTTCATGAGAAATTGGATAAAATAAATCTACAATCTACAAATGCAAATGCCCGATTAAGGCACGTATACCCTTACCTGATTTCTTGGCACTGTTCCCCTTTCCATTTTTGTTCTTCCTCGGGTAAAGGTTGATCTTGCTCTGACCACACCCCATCACGGCCTATTCCACCCCAGACTTCCACATCACTATAATTTTATATCCATTTATCATGGAATTTTACTACACCTAAAGCTAATTTTTATTTCTTAGGCTTCGTTTTTTTATTTGAAATATTATATACACGAATTTTTTACATAATTCAATGTTTTTTTTTAATTTATCGAATTATATTCACTTCCATTTCAGATGCTTTTGCTTTTTTTTGTTTTATTTGTTCTTTCGGGCACGGCGTGTATGGAGGACTCCATGCTTCTTGTTCTGGAAAAGAAAAAAAACTAATAGTTTTTGTATAAGTTTGCAACTACCCCCATAAAACGATCGTAAAGCAGTGCGTGACTCTTAAGAGGCCGGCGGAGGGCGATTTTTCATACAAACGTAATACCAAAATTATTACTAGTTTAGGCAGATTTTCACTATATTATTGTAATAACTGTATTTGTATAGTATTTATCTAGGTTCCTGAACAGTTTTAATTTTAAATTACTAACCTCAAATAGATTCATATTTTATTTAAACACAAACTTAAGAAAAAAATAAATAACAATATCAACTTAAATAAATAAATTAAAAATACCTACACTAATCTAACAAACCGCTACCTGATGGCAGCGTTCCCAAAATGCTGGCAGCATTGCCACGTTGTATGGCAATGCTTAATTTTTGAGCCAAGTATAAACCAGCATTTTGGTCACGTGTTGCTTCGAATTAAATTAACGCCCATCACATTTTGCAATGAAAAAAATGTGTAAAATGCGATTGGTGTTTATTTTGGTATTACGTTTGTATGAAAATTCGTCCTCCGCCGGCCCCTTAATGCAAGTTTCTTGCTGAATTCATTTAGAGCAATAAATAAATCAATGCATCGTTTTAAGCGAGTGCTAACAAGTTTCAAAGATTCCTGATTATTTTCTAAAATTTAAAAGCAGTAAAAAAATATTAAGGGGCCGGCGGAGGGCGAATTTTCATACAAACGTAATACCAAAATGATTATCTAACTTAAGCAGATTTTCACTATGTTATTGTTATAATTGTATATTATTTATCTAGGTTCCTGAACAGTTTTTATTTTAAATTACTTAACTCAATGAAATTAACGCCAATCACATTTTGCAATGAAAAAAATGTGTAAAATGCGATTGGTGTTTATTTCATTTGAGGTAAGTAGTATAAAATATAATCTGTTCAGGAACCTAGATAAATACTATACGAATACAGTTATTACAATAATATAGTGAAAATCTGCCTAAACTAGTAATAATTTTGGTATTACGTTTGTATGAAAATTCGCCCTCCGCCGGCCTCTTAAGTGAAGAATTTAATAACTTATTGTTCTTGAGTGAAACGTTGAAAATAAAAGAAAAGGTCGCTGTCATGTGGTATAAGGAAGACAAGGAGGTCACATTCGAAAGACTCAATTGGAGAATAATGCATCAAACCACGACAAGAGATAAGCTCTAAAATTTAAAAACAACAAACTATAAAGAATTCAAGAGTTAACAAACGACATGCTTATTGATTAAATTTAATTTTTGAATTCAAGAAACTTGCTCCTGCAATTAATACAAACGTTTTATGACGGTTGTTGTTTTAAAACTGGGCAACATGAGGCAGTTGGAAAGTAGATGTTTCAAAATGCGCCGAGTCTGTGTACACTTGTTAGAAAAATGCCGAAATTAATGAAGATTATCAGAAAAATACTAAGTTCGCTACTTTATAAGCAAATACGACGGACCAAAATGTTTACCTACTGGTGGCTGATCTTTAGTAGAGGTGAACACCAAAAAGCACTGCTATGACAGTTTTACAGAGACTGACACAAATACGTGTCAGTTTCATGCCATTGACAGCGATTTTTTGGTAGAAAGAAACGGTTGTGTAACGTCTATGTCGTGTCTCGGTTCGCAATGTTTTTGGAGCGTTGTCTTGCTCTCTTTGGCCAAGAAAATCTCTTTTCGAGTTAAAGAAGTAGAACAAAAATAAAAAAGCAATTTAAAGCGAATACTAAATTGCTTAGTCGTATTTAATATTGATGTACACAGACCAGGCGCAGACTTCATAGTTTTATGAAATATCTACTTTAGAATTACATTTATAGCATAGATAATATAATTTTCTTAAACTTAAGCGGGCAGAAAAAAATAGGTAAAATAATTCGTACTTATTTGTAGTTTGACCGCCGCGGGTGACCGTTTTTATTACTAAAGTGTGCATAATCGGATATTTATTAACACAAGATAGTTGCTAGCGATTTTCAATAAATAAGTTCAGTAACAGGTATAACTTGTAGTTAGTTATAACTTACAATAGGTAAAAAAGTGGGAGCAAGAAATTATTTTTATTTAATGTTTTACATTGATTTTAGGTACAGTCAAAGTCAAAGTCAAATATATATTTATTCTGTAGTACCACAAGTGTAACTTTGAAACGTCGTAAATCTAGGTGAATCTAAGTGCCAGTTGCACGCTCTCGTAGAGAGTATTATATTCCTTGGTTGCACGCGACTAGAACAGGCAACAAACTACTACAACTGGTTTCTACCTTTTTTCTGTCAGTCAGTCAGTTAGAAAATTAGATTTTTCAGTCATTCCCCATTTTATCTGACATTGGTAAATGTCAAGGAGACTAACAAAACAATTGCATCAGGCGAGTGTGAATGGAACTGCTGGAAGGGGAAGACCTAGGCGCATGTATCTCGATCAGATCGCAGACGTTTTAGAGAAAGGCCAGGTTAGGAGTACCCTAAACCGACGAGCATGTATGAAGAATGTTATGAGAGAGAATGAAGCGAAAGAGGTGTGTCAGGATCGTAGCAAGTGGAAATCCGTGATCTCTGCCTACCCCCATGGGAATAAGGCGTGATTTTATGTATGTATGTATGGTAAATGTAAGTTAAATGGCATCGTTGGTTTCCAGATTTTTGTGATAATATAAAGATGGTGATCTCGATCAGAAGTGAGCTGTCTTACACACCAGTAATATATTTCAACTTTTCTCGCTGACTGTACCAAAAACCGTCATCTGGACCATAATTAATAAGGGAAGCTATAGTCTCACAAAAAATATGAACATTTCCTGTGTGAAGTCATTATTTTGGATAATATTTCAATCGTTGAAATAATACAAAGCATGTGGTGCTTAACAAAGTTTGACACACATTTGGGTTCAACACGGGGGTATAGATAGTGCAATCCACGAAGGCGCGCCCCACTATTCCTCCTAACCGTTTATAGTATATGTGTGCAAGCTTCCGTCAATGTTTGAGTGTTATCGGTACACACTAATTACCTATGAGTGCACACGCACACTACAATGAATAGACTATACGGTTCGCGACTGCCGCTAAGAGCAAACTCCCCGCACCCCGCGAGGGGCGCGTCTTCGTGAATTGCACTATCTATACCTGGATAGCAAATTAATTTCTGACAGTATTAGACCCTAAATCCACTGGAGTATGGTGGATCCGACGTCACAGCAAGAATGCAGCCACATTGATATTATATCAAACCAAAATAAACTTACTGTCTTCATTTTATTTGACTTCTGACGTAATTTTCACTTGAAACCCGAATGTGATTATATTTTTGCAAGTAAAAATTTGTGCTCGAGTAAACATTTTCAGTAATTATTTACTTCTCTCGAATATAACATCAAAATGTATTGTATATCGCAAAAATCTAGATAAAATTTATTATAAAAAATTTTCGCCTTGCTGTATTTCTGTATTTCTTATTGGACTATTTTACTAAATTGCCAAAAATAATGATTAATGATTATGAAACGTTTGAAGTTCAGAATTTAGCATTCTCTTAGAATCTTAAATTCTAGAAGACCTAAGAAAGGATTTCTTAATAAACCTTACCTTAGTTTAAAAAACCTTAGAAACTGACTTTATGGCCAAACGGCTGAACCGATTTAGATGGAGTTTCTATGGGACCAATTTGTAAGTAGAAAAAGAAAAAGCAGATAAAAAAGATTTTTACAAATCGGCTCTTAAATGACAAATTTATGCTATAGCAAGGATAAAAAAATAAAAATAAAGATAAACATAAGTAACTAAGTAGAGAGCCTCCTCCTTTTTTATTTGAAGTCGGTTAAATAAAGCTCATTCAATTTTGAAAAAATTGTTTCGATATAAAATGAACAAAATCTGAAACGAGACTTAGCGAACAGACTGTATATTTTATGTAACCCAAACAAATAAATCTTTAATATAACTCCACCAAACAAACAGACCGACAGATACCACTCATACGGACACTCATGAGCAATAATGGGCTGTTATAAATTACGAACATTGTTACAACAACAGCAGGTGTGTTCCTTCACCATCACCATTTTAAATGTTTATTTTGCAACTAATTTATAGGTCTAGTTTCCGAACATTATCGGTGCTAGTAGATCAAGCATTTCATCGTTGCCAACCGACTTCTAAAACGACTGGCCTCTCAACTCATTTGGTAGTAGCTTCGCCTTTTGCGCCATAGGTCGTGGGTTCGATCCCCACTGAAAACAAATATTTTTTTGCAGTCGTTTGTGCATTCAAACCACAAATATTTGTTTTCATTGTTTTCTCTGTCTGGATCGTCAAGATTGCGTGAAGAAAATAAAACATAATAATATAAAATAAAACATAAAAATGCACAAAACGTCAACACCCACCCTCGCTGCGCTCGTGCGCCTAAATATCTCGGGCTTCCCCTATATTCGGGATTGATGCCTTACAGCACTACTAATCTTCTATTCATTTTCCATTTCATTTTAAGCGTCAAACACATCCCCTCAAAAATTACGAATACAAAGAACATCACAGATGTGTAGCCCTACCCTAGACTAGACATCCGCCTTGCAGCTTGGCCGGGTGCCTGGAGGGCTACCCTCGGCATGTCTAAGTGGTATAAGAGCACTTGCAGCCCCAACACTTGAGGTATCGAAGGGCTGCCACCCGAAGACACAGGAAGCTAATAAATTTTGCCGACTTTGCAAAATAAGTGGTTTAGAACAGTTGCCGATTGTGTAATTCTGTTGTAATATAAATTTTGATACTAAAAAATAAATAAAACTGGTGTATCAGCGGGTAAGTAGGGCTAGGAAAACAAGCAACCGTTCTAGTGCAAGGCAGGTTTATTACTGCCACACAGACAAGTGACAGTTAAAGATGACGCAGTTTAGTACATACATACAGGTTAGAGGAGGCACAGGTCAGGATTGCTATGTTCATACACATGAGAAACTAATAAGGAACATCGATGGCAACTAGATATGATCACCATATCTTGTTGCCATTATTTTTCGACCACTATCCTGTTGCCATACTCACTTGTTTTAGAAAGCGAATTTCCTATTAGCTATCTCATCTTCTTCTTTTATGTATGGCTTTTCAGTGGAAGGGTTCGCTATCTCATGTTTATTACGTCAACATTCAGTCGTATTACAATCGTTCCGTGTCATAGATAAGTTTTGTTTCAATTCAGTTCTTATTGCAGTCATAGCTTAAAATAATATCAAACATGACAATGACAGATGCGAGGTTTTGATTGAAACAAAAAAAGCCAGCACCCCACAGGGCTATTTTATTGTATTGGAACGCTTATTAATTCTAGGACATGCCCCATTATAATGTACCTGTGTTATATAGGTACTTCATCTTCTTATCGTGTCAAAGGATTTTGAGTGCTCTCCAAAGAGGCTCCTTTCGTAGACTTGACACCTGTTTTTGAAGTTAAGTTCTACGACATGCCGGTTTCCTCACGATGTTTTCCTTCACTGTAGGAGATGGGCACACACATGTGTGAGTTTTTTGGAACAGAAATACTCACTGGTACGCGACATAGGTATATAGGTACTACCTGTTTCTATTTGAATCATTTTTTCTCAAAATTGTATTTTCGGTCAAAGTCAATAATTTTTTATTCAGTACGATGCAAGAATCACTTTGAAACGTCTCACCTAGCGTGAGTCTAGGTGCCAGTTCCACGCGACCAAGCGTAGAAGAACAGGCAACAAACTACGTCTCGGTTCCAACCGTTTTTTTACCGGTCTCGTCGTAATATCTTTGGTGCCCCTCTGTATTTCTAATGTAGGTATTACTATGGCTGGTCTAAATTCATTTATGTACGTGGTTGTGTAAAGAATAATATTTCGGAAACCAAAAATATTAGTATGTGCATAATTTAAAATTTCTGTAGGTAGGTAAAATAATTGTACTTATTCTGTTTAGTGAAGTAGCGTTTTCATACCGAAAACACTGACCTAAACAAACAGAGAGTCGTTAAAACTCGTAGGTAGAGACGTGCTTCGGCATCGGTTTCATCATCGGCTCAATTTCGGCCAAATGTCGGCAAATAAACACGTCGTAAACAGTAACGAGGGGTTTAAATCCGATAGCACTTGGAATTACTGCGCAAACTGAGTTCTGAAGGAAAACACAAGGTTTTCGAATATACCTATGAACGCCATTTTTTATGATTAAATAACTAGCGGCCTGTCCCGGCTTTGCACGGGTGGACATTTATTTTTTAAACACCTAGATAAAGCCTATGTTACTCAAGGTGAATGAAGCTTTCCAATGGTGAAAGAACTTTTGAAATCAGCACAGTAGTTTTTGAGTTTATTAATTACAAATATACACACAAAAATACAAATCTTCCTCTTTATAATATTAGTATAGCAAAAGTTTAAGCACTGTTTATCTTTACAGGGTAAATCATGTTATGATTCAAAAACTAGTCCTAAGATCTGACACTGTTTTTACATGCATAGGCAATAAATATACTGAATACTGAATCTTTGACATATTTTTACGTGTATGTTTGTTCCTACTCATCTCCGTAACGGCTGAACGGATGTAGATGGAAGTTCTTGTTATCGTGGCAGTGTGATGAAAGGATATTAAATACGCCTCAAAGCTCTTTCCGTGCACTCGACACATGTTTTTCTATAGAACTAACATACGACGCTTATGATCTGCTATGACCTTCAGGATGGTGTACAGATTTATACGCAAAGAAGGTTTTTTGAGGCACATTTAAAATTATGCATGCCTGACGATCTTTGGGCTAAAACCACAACTGATTGGGTGCTCAATGGAAGACGTCCACGCGGTAGACCACCACGGAGATGGCGCGACGAGCAAGATGTACATCAACCAGACTGGTCCAATCTAGCAATGGACCGAGAAAGCTGGAAAAAAGGTATATAGGGAGGCCTTTGCCCTGCAGTGGGACAAGATAGGCTGAAAATATAAATATAAATATATTAAACATTATTTCACCACATTAGGTTCGAAGGAGCTAAACAACAAAGGTATATTCGGTAAGAGGACGAATTTAGACAACATTCAAAAAGCAGCGTATATAATATTGGAGGTTATATTTTTTCATGAATATCTCCAGATAGCCACATCCGCACTCAAATATCTGTGTTCCGGTGGGGACCGGAAGGTCATTGGCCCGTGATACGCTGGGACGCCGCTTCGCAAATTACCTGTGCTGAGTCACGGTCGGAATTTTAACAAGAATTCACCTACATTTAGAGTATGAAGATGTAGGCTCTTTGAGAAGGGCTTGTCCGGGGAAGTAGGTAGGTACTACTTTCACCGGAAAGTAGAGATGCATTAATAGTAGCTTTTTAGGTAGGTACCTATACAAGGAAAGGAGCTAAAATGACCCACTAAATACGAGGTACTTCCTCGTATACAATGGGTCATTTCAGCCCCCTTAGAAACCGAATTTTAATGGGCTCTTAGCGCCGTGTGCTACACTCTACTTTTCTCTACGATTGCGAGAAAATAAAATAATTCAATACAATATGAAATTCTAAGTAGAAAAAATCTAAAGATACGCGCCAATGTATTTTTTTATATAGCCGCAAAGCAACGTTCTATTTTCAAACATAAAATGGTGTTATTTTTTTATGAAACAGTAATAAGTCGAGGTTTTATTCATGGTTATTCTACTTATGACTAAAGACTTTTTCGTTTTTTAGACTCGTCATTTGATAGACAAAAATTTATAAAAACCGTTTTCCCTTGGAGGAAGGAGCAATTTATTTTCGAGCTGGTACACCCTATTGACGGTCTTTTTGAGCAAGAAGAGTTAAAAAAACTATTTTCATATCGGTCGTCTACTAACTAGCTAAGATGGCTTAGGAGATTAACGACTAAAATAGGATCACTTTGAAACGTCATAAAGCTAGGTAAATCTAGGTGCCAGTTCCACGCAACCAAGCCTAGAAGAACAGGCAACAAGGCGGCTTGGTTCCGCTTTTGTGCATCTGCAAAACAAAAAAAAGAGAGTTTAGAGTGAAAATATCATCCCGCGAACGAAGTCACGCTGGATTTCACTAGTTACGAGTATCACAAATCATCGTGATTTTCAGGAGTATGATATATAAATCTGTATATTGTCATTATCCGTAACATGATAAAGCTTCAATAAGCCAACACATCGTGATAACAGATACGTCATTGTAGATAATAGGGATATGAATAGAACTATAGGGTGCTTTATGACAGCACTACATGCCTACTACTTTTACCGATAGGTACTTTTATGTTCAGTACCTGAAGTCGGAGTTTTGCGACCACATTTCGTCTAGCAAATGTTGTTTTGGTAGTCGAAATGTGGTAGCGACGAAAACCGACGAACGAGAGAGACCTCTCTTTTGTTTGGAAAATTGATAAGTAAAAAGAAAGAAACAAAAAAAAGAAAAAAAAAAAGACAAAAACTGAGATTTGCTAACAGCTATAAAAAACAGATTATTAAAACGTTATAGTAGTTCACTTCACTCTTAGCATCTTAGGACGTTGAGCTCCGTGAATTAACTTTTCACACGCTCTTTCGCCACTTTGACTTTTTAAAAGAGGAATCACTGAACTTATTTATGAATAATCGAGAGAAATTATTTGGAGAGCAAAGTGTGGTAGCGAATAGTTGTTTTACGGTGTTCATCGTCTTAACAACTGGCTCTTTTTTTTGGTGTTATGCTATTATAAAAACACTACTACAGTCCCGACCAGACCCCATCTACTGTAGTAGATAGGATACTACAGTAGATAGGGTCTCCCTCGCCTGCAATAAATTGCTTTCTTAAATCTTCACAGAAAATGGTGACATTTTGTAATGAAATTAATCCTGAGATATGCGACTCCCTTGGCTTCTAACTTAAATAACCTAGTTAGAGGGATCTTATGGTCAACCTACACATCATTCCTTGCTTCAGCACCCCTAGCCTGAGTTTTACTCTATCAGTTTGAACAGTTCGTTTCGTCTACGTGTCTTTCTCTTTTGTATGGATTAGGTGTGATATTATTTTAATGTGTGTGATACGGCTCCAAATTTACAGATATAATAATCGAATTGAATTGAATTATTCTGGACTGAGTACCTACTAATTTTGTGTTAAGTACAGCTTTGTGAGGACACCTACGAGATAAATTACTAATTTCTTGGAAAAATAGTACGCCTTGTACGTCGCGGCCATGGTACGCGGTACGCGGCGGGGCGCGGCGTAGTTTTTGGATGACAGCCCTAAGCGATGTGCTGTGGAGTGAGATGAAGTGTAGTTTGACATGGAGATTATCGTCAGAAGTAGCAATGGTGGAGATTACGTGCGTCAACGCAATTAAGTTGTATTATTTACGAGGAGATTTATGTATTAGGTACAGGTATTTATATATAAATGTATAGTTATCTGAAATATAATAGATATAAGCTATATATGCTATATAGTATAAGCTCTGCCTCATTGCTAGATATATATAAACCAGTCTAAAAATGCATGCCCCTCCACCACGTTTTCATGAAGTTGACTCACAGCAAAGTACTTCAAAAAGATCTTTGTGATCTAGGTATTAAATAACAATTTACTTTGACTGACTAAAGAAGTGGGACGTGCAGTTTAAGATTGGACGATCTCTACCAAGGTATCTAGCCCCCAATTAAGCAGAGCTTATACTATGGGAACCAATGTAACACCCAGACAGAGAACACTTTTGTTCACCACACAAGTATTTGCGACCTACGGCGCAGAAGGCCGAGCTAGTACCAACTCAGCTGAGAGGCCAGTCTAATAATAATATAATTAGATGATAGTATGATATATATTGCACGAAAGAAGTCTCCTTGAGGCGCACTTAAAATCCTTTCCCGTTCGAAAAAACTAGTAACACGACAAGAAGAAGAAGTATAATATAGTTAGTTTAGTCTTTTCTTCTTCCTGCCCTTATCCCACTATATGTAGGGTCAGAACCATATGTTCTCCTCTTCCATTCTCCTCTATCAGCCGTCATCTCTGTATTCACTTCTTTCTTATCCATGTCATCTTTCACACTGTTCATACATCACTTCTTTGACCTACCTCTACATGCCATCCACATTCATACTCATCACTCTCCTGGGTTACATGACTTAGTAATATAGTTAGTTTCATCATCATCATCATCAACCTATAAACAGTCCACTGCGTCCTGACGTAGGTCTCTCCCAAGACGTGCTACTGAGCCCGGTCTTCGGCTCTTCTCCTCCGGTGCTTTGCCAACTACATTTCAGCAGATCGTCTCCCCACCTTGCCGGAGGGCGTCCTACACTACGCTCACCTAAACGCGGTCTCCACTCTAGTATTCGTTTGCTCCAACGATTGTCTGTTCTACGGCAAACATGACCGGTCCACTGCCACTTCAGCTTACTAATCCTTTGAGCTATGTCGACTACCTTGGTTCTCTGTCGGATAACCTCGTAGTTAGAGTATAATAATCATTAAAAATACAATACAATTTATTAAATTACCAAATTCGTAGGTACTGAAAACAATCGAGTTATTAACCTACGACGTCATAAATCAAAATAAATTGCGATTACGTCAAATTCTTCACAAGCTCCGACATTTCTATTATCGTTGTAGGAACGCTCCGTATAATTAGAAACTTATTCCCTCGAGATAGGGCCGTATTGAAGCTAAAAGATGACTATGGGAATTGTCATGGCATTTTGAGCTCTATATCCGGGAGATAAGGACTGTTTGGTGGTGGGTACACATTGTCTTATCAAAGCCTCCGGCTGTGGAAGGTTTAGCGGATATTTGTGTTAGTTAGATGAAGAGTAGGTACAGTCTGATGCTTTTGAATGTTTACACTTTTAAGCTATTGATAATTTCAGGACAAAAACTCATAAATTGGTATTCATTTATTCTTTAACTGACTTGACGTTCTCAGTAAAGTTTTAATTTTGTCATTAGTAAACCGAGTTGAATTAGCAATGGGCAGGTCATTATAGCTCGAAGAACCGACAACCGTTGGAGAAGAAAGGTTCTCAAACGGCGACCATGAACCGGAAGACGAAACGTAGGGCGCCCACCCACCAGATGGACCGACGACATTGTTAAGATCGCGGGAAGTCGGTGGATGGAAAGAGCTCAAAATCATTATTCCTGGAAATGTGTAGAGGAGGCCTATGTCCAGCAGTGGACTTCTTCAGGCTGATGATGATGATGGTGAAACCGAGTCAGAAAACGTAGATTTTAATTACAAAAGATGACCTTTACTTTAGATTTTAGTTCCACTGAAATTTCGGTTAATCCAGTAATTTCACAACCCTTCAAACTGAAACACAGTAATGCTGTTTCAGGGCAGAAATAGGCATGGTGGTAGTATTTCCCCGGACGAGCCACTCACAAAGAGCTACTACTATTCTTCATTTATTTTTCTATTGCGATAGAATGACACAATGGCTGCGGTGCGCTGATTCCTCCCTTTTTTAAGCAACAACTCTCAAATAGGTTCTTAAACGCTTCAGTTAGACTTTACTATTGTTTTAGCGTTCTTTCCAGCATCGCTCAATCAGGCTATTCATTACACAGTTTATGGTCATGCATAAAACTCAACAGACCAGCTTGATGTCGCAAAACTCGTAAATTCCCCAATCTCGCGCTGTTTTACGCGGAAGCCTACTCAGAAAGCGTCCGTGTCTTCCCGCGACCGAGAGGGGTGTAAGTTTGAGGAATTACTGTGTGTTTTTTTGCTGGTGATCGTCAGACAATTCTTACAGCGATACCGGACGCTCCTTAGTGTGTGTCTGTGGCCTTGCAGAAACAAATAAAAATAAAAATAAATCTTTGATCAGAAACAAATAGTCCAGTCCTCTTTGGGTATCAAATCTATAAATTAATAAATAATAGATAATGCGGACAATCCACACAACACTATCTAGCCCCAAACTAAGCAGAGCTTGTACTATAGGAACCAGATCGCTGATAAAATACTTGTGTACATTTTTTTTTGTAAATACATAGACAACTTAGGCCCGTATTCCGAAACAGCGCTTGAGTCTGAGTCGAGCCTCAAGCATAGATTTTATGACAGTTCTCCATTGAAAAGTGTCAAAAATCTGTGCTTGAGGCTCGACTCAGACCTAAGCACTGTTTCAGAATACGGGCCTTAGAATACAATGTAACACCCAGACAGAGAACAAACATCTATGTTCCTACATTTTTATAAGATAAAAAAACTATTGATAAAATATTTACAACAATCAAAATCAAACCCCCCACGCTTTTTGTACAAGGTAATATAAATTTTATTTTTAACTTTTTTGTTCAATTAGTTATAAAAACGTGTTTTTTTAGTTTTTTAAACTATAATTTATTTTTTACTTTTTACTTTTTTTTTTCGTATTGTCTTGTCGTTCAAAGTAGGACAAAATCGAGCTCAAAGGCGTCGGTTACATACAAGCAAGCAAACAAACTTACATACAGGTGAAGCTAATAAAAGCGTTATAAAAAGCAACTCTATTCTTTTTTGGTCCAGACCAGCATCCGCTAGCTTATTATACGTATCTCATTCTTCAAATCTAAGTCAAAGTACTTCAGAGTAGGCTCCCTCAAGGGTCGGTATCGACCAGAGGGTGGCTGTAAGGGCGCAAACTAACTTAAATACACGCCCCTTACTGACTGCGCGACTGTCTCTGTTTTTGTATTTCACAGACGAGTAGGTACAATAACTTAAATATATTTGCAGACAATTTATGTTATTATACCTACTCACACATTATAGAATCGTACTCCAAACTGCAATGCCCTTACGGGAACTTTAATGCAGAAAAAAATGAAAGATTAAATATTAATATTAGAAAGACAAAACTTATTATTAAACATACTTTTTTCCATTATTTTAAAGATTGTACATGAAAGCAATAAATAAATACAAATTTACACAACACTATCTAGCCCCAAACTAAACTAATTAATACAAGTACATATTAACAAAATGTACAAAATACACAAGAAGTGTGTTATGTGCAGACCGTTACAAGCGATCTAGAGATAGCTCAACTGATCCAAATCAGTGCCAGGCGAAAGCGTCTCCTCCAAACAAATCAAAACTTATCTTTGATAACGATTTCAATAATACCGAATGGTGACGTAATAAATATGAGATAGCGAATAGGAACTTCGCTTTGTAAAACTATAGACAACAGATAGACGGTGGTTGAAAAATGGAGTAGCTGACGTTTCGGACAAATTTTGCTGGGACACTTTGTCCCAAATGACACTTTTGATTTTAATATTATTTTTACTGACGTTTCGGACACCATACAAAATGACGGCAAGAAGATACGTGATCGCTGTTCTTTGTTAATATAATTTTCATTACTCATACTCTGAAAGTAGGTCTGAAGTTGCCTGAGGGGCCTAATTGAAAGTAAAACTTTCAGCCCTAGGGAGAATCGCTTTCTACTGACAGCTGTCAAATTAGAAAAAAAAACAAGTTTTATTTTATTCAACCATGTTCCAACTTTCTAAAGTTTTTCTAACTGCAAAGAGGTCGTTGAACCAAATTCCAACTTTTTATTCAGCAAGTAGGTTGGAAACTTTTTGATTTGAGCAAACAAATTACCATTTTTTAAATTATGATAATGAAAATAATGGCTGAATAATGCTGGCGAGCCGTAGCCGAAGGCCCACCAGAGAAAAAGAAAAAAAAAACCGGGAAGGCGGCAATTCAATCTTCATTTTCACTATAATTTTTCTTTCATGTTTTTATTTTTACTTTCCTTGTATTCGTAATGAAAAGCACAGTGTTTACCTCGGATGAAAGTCTTTTAAGTCCCTCAAGCTCCATTGGCGCCCTCGCTTACGCTCTGGCGCCAAACCCGTCTCGGGACTCAAAAAACGTGACTTTCAACACTCGGGTAACAATGTACTATTATTTGTCAAACTTCCGATTGCATCAGAATAACACAATGACCTATTTAATTATAAAAAAAAACAATTTTCATTACTCATACTCTGAAAGTAGGTCTGAAGTTGCCTGAGGGGCCTAATTGAAAGTAAAACTTTCAGCCCTAGGGAAAATCGCTTTCTACTGACAGCTGTCAAATTATAAAAAAAACAAGTTCGTTTTTATTCAACCATGTTCCAACTTTCTAAAGTCTTTCTAACTGCAAGGAGGTCGTTGAAATTCCAACTTTTTATTCAGCAAGTAGGTTGGAAACCCATTACAACGGTAAGAAGTTTTTATAACGTTTAATTAAAGCGCAATGTAAAATTTTAATAACATAAAGATAGTATTAAATAAATAATATATCTTCTAAATTACTTGATTAATATATAGCTTCAACTATTTATTTAAAATAACATAGATTTGAGCAAACAATTTACAACTTTTTAAATTATGAGAATGAAAATAATGGCTGAATAATGCTGGCGAGCCGAAGCCGAAGGCCCGCCAGAGAAAAAGAAAAAAAAAACCGGGAAGGCGGCAATTCAATCTTCATTTTCACTAATTTTTCTTTCATGTTTTTATTTTTACTTTCCTTGTATTCGTAATGAAAAGCACAGTGTTTACCTCGGGTGAAAGTCTTTTAAGTCCCTCAAGCTCCATTGGCGCCCTCGCTATCGCTCTGGCGCCAAACCCGTCTCGGGACTCAAAAAACGTGACTTTCAACACTCGGGTAACAATGTACTATTGAAACCTCGGCCATCCCTGTGAAAACAGTTTTTGTCAGGCAGAGAGTTTATAAACCTCACTTTGAGGACATAACGAGGTTTGAAAATGTTTTGTCAAATGATTCTACTTGCTAAAACCCATGTTTCTATCGAGTGCAGAAGAAGAGAGGCTTATTAACTGTGAAGGTACAGAACCCTAAAGGACAGCGCACATCTAGGTGATGGCAATGGCAATCAGCTAAAAAGCTGTAAAGGCTTGCGCACATCAAGCGTCATGGCAGTGGCGATCAGTGAAACGCTGTCAAATAACGCTGTCATATTTGACAACGTTTCAGCTGAACGCTATCGCCATCGTCTAGATGTGCGCAGGCCTTAAAATATTACAGCGATATTTGACAGAGTTTCAGCTCGGAGAAGGTCGTGGGTTCAAATCCACTCGTGTACCTATGAGTTTTTCTGTCGAAAAATGTATGTGCACTATGCCAGTACTCTCAAAACGGTGAAGGAAAACATCGTGAGGAAACCGGCGTGTTGTAGAACCTAAAAAAGTTCGAGCAACAAGTGTCAAGGGTCACGCAAAAAGGGCCCCCCAGCGGCCTACTTGTGGAAAAACCTGCCCGCACATTAAGTGCGCATTATAAAACTTGCCGAACATGCTGACAGAGTTTCAGCTGTAGGCACAAGCTGTGTCCGACTCTATCTCTGGCTCTAATTTTGAGTCTGTGTGAGTGCTCACCAGTGTATTGTGCTGTGTGTGTGACGTTTCGACGTAGGATTTAGTCAACACTCACACAGACTCAAACCAGAGGCAGAGACAGAACCATTTCTGTGTTTCGGTTTGAAGGGCACGGTGTAATTGCTGGCACGTGAGGCTGAATATCTGTATGCCTACAGTTGATGGACGCAGGACAGTGCATCGTAGGGCACGTTTCTGATGTGCGTGACCTACGAGGCATTGCTTTGTTATAGGCGATGGTTACCACCTAACATCAGGTGGGCCATAAGCTTTGTTCCATCAGCTAGTTACATTTAAAAAAAAAAAAAACAGACAGAGCTTGTGGTAAGCCTAGATGTGCGCAGGTCTTAAAACAGACGTTCAATCTCCTTTAGGGCCTGCGCACACCTAGGCCGCTGGCAACCGCGATCAATGAAACGCTGTCAAAAATCGCTGTCAAATTTAACAGCGTTTCACTGATCGCGTTCGCCAGCGGCCTAGGTGTGCGCAGGCCTTTAGTTAATTGATCTATGGTATGCCACTTAGTAGATTTGTTAGCTCACGGAATTTGTTTACGCATCAACATCAAAGTTAATCCAAAAGATTGAGCGAAACGAACCGTCCTGATAATGAATTTCCTACTAGATATTACAACATAAATGAATTCCGTTTTGCTTTTAACTTCTGTTTACAATTTTACGAGTATTTTTAATTTACTACGTATTCTCGGATTTACGCGTGTTTTTCCGATTGGACATAATTTTATTTTTAAATACCGCAATCTTTGCTAAAATCATTTGAAAAAACAAAACCCACACATTGCCCTAAAGGTCAGATTGAAAGATTAAGCAAATAAAGCCAACTTTTCATAGTCTTGCTATTGTTTTATCCGAGCCTAAGGGTCTACGCTAAACGATAAACCATGTAACTTTGTTTCGAATTACACTACGTGGAAGGCTCGGTGGTGAAAACTTTGAAAACGAGGTAGCCCCTCCGTAGTCGAGCTACGGAGTGGCTTCCACGATGCCGCGCACTCAAAGCGTCAAATAACATGTTTCATGGAACTATGGAGCCCACGCCAGGTCTATGTTCACCAATTTAAAATACAGCTTAGCAATGTAGAATTCGGTTTAAAATGTTATTTTTCATCAATTCTACTTCGTTTGGTTGTATAGTGGCGGAATCAAAATGTTCGTCGATTTTCAACTTGATTTGTTCAACATATCACGATCACATACGACCTTTTGAAACTGAATAGACAGAATACACCGATAAGTTACCGTCACAAATTATGTCAAAATGTGTTCATGATCAAGGCACTGGTGCAAGCGAAAACCGACTCTAAGGTGACGAACATTTTCATACCGCGACTGTACAGTTCGGCCAGCGTAACTTGGCGGGTCTGAAGCTAGCCGTTTGGCCAATCTTCCATCAGTCATTGGCCATTTACGATCAAACAGCTCACTTCAGACCCGCCAAGTTACGGCTGCCGAACTGTACAGAGATTTTCTTGGTCAAAGAGAGCAACACTTAAAACATGGCGGACCGACACGTCATGTTAATGTCAGGTCGGTTGGTCATGTCATTTTGACAATTAACGATGTCAATTAGCATGACACTGACACTTATATTTGTGTCAGTCACAGCGGTAAAATTGTCATGGCGGCGCCTTTTGGTATTCACCACTACAAAAAATCAACCACTAATGAACATTTTGATACAATGCACTTGTTTATTAATTTATGAATTTAGCATTTTAGTGGTAATCTTCATTATTTACTGCATCTTTCATACAAGTGTACACAAGGATACGCATCAGACTATACACTGCTAGCTCTTATGTCATTGCAATAAGCGTAATTTTTCTTTGTTTTTAGGTAACATAAGCTGTATACCTACTGTACATTGACCTGGCGCATTTTGAAACATCGCATTGGAACTTGACGCAAACGCGATCATCACTATTTGGCGGCAGAAAAAAGGACGGTCGGTATGTCCACGATTAAAAATTATCGCAAAGAGTATCTTAATACTACTAACCACTATTTGTGCCAATTTATTGAACTCGGCAGCTAAAGATCACTATAATTTTTAAGACTTGTGGGCTGGAAATGAGGAAATCTTCCAGAAAATTGTCTTTTTCAGATTTCACTCGGATAATAAAACGGCTTTCAGCAATATCTCTTTATTTCTCGAAGATCTTAGCTGAGCCCAACGAACTCAGGATGTAGGGGAGGGTAGTTATCAGTTTTGCCCCAAAAACTTTACCAAGTTCTAAAGGGCTCTCGACTTTGACTCAAGCTTATAGATTTTTCTATGCTCGAAGAATATGGTTTGATTCAAACCAACAAATCTAGTGCAAGCGATCAAATTGAAATGAAATGAAATTTATGAAATGAAATGAACTTTTATTTTGCCAAACGTCAGTTACATAGGTAGGTAACGTAAAGGTAACAGTGAAAAGTCTATGCATAGAAGATTTTGTTTGACTAAAAATCAACCAAAATATCGACATAGACAAAATCTACGTGTTTGAGTCAAACCTGCCTGTTTGACCGTATCGTTAGCGACTTAATGATATCCTGGCTAAGCGCCTAGGGGACACAATAATATTAAGAAATAGAAGGAGACTAAATATAGCAAAGAGGAAAGAAACGACAGAGGAACAGGAGCCTAATTCTCGGCTCATCTCGATCATTTTGCAATTTTATTTTATAGCTTCTTTTCAAAGAGAGAATGGATGATTTCCTTTAGTAATTAATCGACGACCTCATTGTAAAGCCTCGACAGCTACGATATACGGAGAACGTAGAAAAAGTGCGGGGTTGTGCAATGACAATGTGTAGGTATTTAAAAGACATTGAGATTTTCAAAAAAAGCAATTAAATAAAAATGCAAAATGATTTCGGTCGGCCCGAGAATTTGGCTCCAGAAGTTAGAGAGATGTGAAGAGAACCACAGAAGCTTTTAATAAATTGCCCCCGTCCTGAGTCCGTCTGGATCGTATATCAATAAATCCTCTGGGTCTGCGGAGTTGAGGAAACCCAGTTAGATGCCATCAATCAAGTTGGTCGCGATAGCCCGCGAAATTGTCTTTTTGTCGATTGAAAACCTTTTTGTTTAGTTTCGTTCCGATGTTCCGAACTAACCGATTATATCGAAAAAAAAAGATATTCTACAGAGCACTCTTGTGAGAATTGTCGTGGTTTTTTCTCTAGGAATATTTTTATTCAGTATAATTGAGACTTGAAGCAATGGTGGCTACTATCATCAGAGATTAATAATAATTGTGATGATTTATTTAGATACTATATCCTTTCTCAGGCTCTACTCTATCTGTGTACCAAATTTCACTTAAATTAGTTCAGTAGTTTTGGCGTGACAGCGCGACATACAGACAGACAGACAGAGTTACTTTCGCATTTATCCACTCGTGTGTGTCGACGTCTCCATATTGGCTTTGGCGCGTCAAGTGGCTTTTAACACCTGCTTATACGACGTGCTAGTCAAATAACTCTCTTGAGCACCCTTGACAGGTCAAATGCCTGTGTATCCTAAATCCTTAAGATGTATTATGCTTTGTTGGTATTTGCTAAATTGTTTCGAAGATTAGTTCAGTAAAATGCGTAATAGAATCTCGTTACAATTGAAACATCGCAACATAGGAAGCCTTATTATATTAGTAAGGATTTATTTATTTATACCACTTGTTGACAGAACAAGCATAATATGGCCCATGGGAATCAAACCCACGCCCTCTGACGCAGAAGGCAGATCTACTAACTGAGCTATGAGGTCTTTAACACAAGTAGTCCAAAAGTACTTAGAAAATGAGTTTCAGAACTTCCAATCACAATTGGGAACAATATAATGTGTTGGAAATTACAAATTTTCAAGTTAAAACAGCGGTTTCTAAGGCTCCGTGAACGTGAAACCTGAAAATCGTGAAAATTATGTTTGAATAGTAGATTCAACTAAGTACATATTACTTTAATCATAAAAACATACCACACCATCTTTTTTGCACACCTACGAAGACTGGGAGAAAATGCTATTAGCATTAAGTCCTAGCACTGTGTTAAAGTTTTAAATAAATAAATAAACGTCACTGGCGAACGTCCTACTTAGGGAAGAGTAGGAGGGGATGTCAGACTCTCTGTCATACTGACAGCATACTGACTAAAAACCCACCCTCCGACCCCCTTCCTCACCTGACGAATGGTCCGATGCTGCATTGGAACTTCAGAGTCACGGGGTCCCGATTGGATTCTACGGCGGCTCTGTCGGTGCAAAGTGTAGACACTGATCCAACTGATGTTAAGGTAAGTGGTAGCCATTGCATATAACAAAGCGTTGCCTCATAGGTCACGCACGTCAAGAACGTGCCCTACGATGAAGTGCCCTACGTCCATCGACTAGAGGCATAAAGATATTCAGCCTCACGTGTCAGTAATTTCACCGGCACCCACACCCTTCAAACCGAAACACAGCAATGCTGCTTTCACGGCAGAAAGAGGCGTGTTCTGTTAGATTTTAGTGATTTAACGCCCTGTATAACGGCCGTGAAATGATGACCACCGCTTCTATAGAACCAGGCAACGAGTGTTCTTAATGGCCTGCTTGGTGCTTTGTTGGAGAATTAACTTTTAGAATGTGCCTGACCCTGTTTTCAAGATATTACTAGCACAATGCCACATGAAGTACCTCGTTCTTGGACGTTTGGACGTCCTTGGCATTAAAGACGTGTTACCGCGCAACATCAGGTGGGTCATTTGCAGGCTCCATAGCTTTCTTTGAGATATAATAATAATATAAGCTTTAAAACTTGAGAGACTGACTTCTGGCCAAACTGCTGAACAAATTTTAATGAAATTTCTATGAGATAATCTGATCTAATAAAAAATACTGTCAAATCGGCTTATAAACCCGAAGTTAGGCGATATCAAATATTACAAAAATACAACCGAATTGAGAACCTCCTCCTATTTTATTTGAAGTCGGTTAAAAATGAAGATCTGGAGATCTACCGGCAGCTGCCTAGCATGAAAGTAGAGTTGTTACGAAAACAGGGATCGTGCAAAAAAATGATTCCTTCATTGGAAATTGACCCTGCACTTTTGCATCTAGTTAGCCCCTTCACGCAGTACCCTAGATCTGTCTCTGGTAAGCCTCCGAACTAGGCAAAAGTTTTACACTTTGTAAAGAAAATACTTACTCCTACTTGAAAGTTTCCTTACATTTACTAAGAGTATGGGGTAAGTTTCTGATCTTACTGAAATGTAGTAATTGGATATAAGAAATTAGAATGTAAGTGTACGAAAAGCAAAGCTCTTTGTTTAATAGTTTTTTAACTACATTATTTATTTTATTCATTATGTATGCCTCTCCATACTTGTGCTATAATGTTTATAGGTAGGTACATCAAAAGGTTGTCTGGGAAAATCGCTTCGATGTGATCGCCCACTGTACAAATAAAAATATCGCTTTCGTAGCCGTATAAAATATTGCTAGTAATAAAGTATAAAAAGATATATCTACCCCAACTAAACGAGATTCGTTCAAGTACAAAAGTTATATAATTAAAATGTAAAGCCTCAGTCACTACGCAACCAGGCAACCATTACGCGCATAACCTCGTTTGCCTTGATATTTTATTTCGTTTAAAACTTTTCAGTTGTAAGCTGCCAGACGCGACAAAAAGGAAAACAAGCGAATTTTGTCTTGGGCGTAGCGGAGGCATAGAATAAATAGTAGTGTCTACAGAAAGTTGTGTTTTAGTGCTACGGCCTACGCCTCGTAGCACTCGTAGCAATATCTTATCTTATACCTTTAAACGAGAAAATCTTGTATATATTTAGGATCTCGGAAACTGAGCCAACGATTTTCATGAAATTAAGTATACAGGGGTTTTTGGGGACGATAAAACGATCTAGCTAGGATTCATTTTTAGAAAATGTCCCCTTAATCGTAAAGTAAATAATCAACTTTATCATAAAATCATAACTCCTAGTGCCATCTGTTGATTAAGTCAAGAGTTAGTGGGACAGAGAACGCCATCTATTGACGAGTAGTGGAGTTTATTATTATGTCGGTAAGATCGAAAAATATTAATATTTAATCAGTATGTAAGTAATTCGTATTTAAACATAATTCACAACAGTTAACCAAAAAAAAAATACCGAGCGAAGGCACCAACTGCTAGTAAATATATAGCCTACGACCATCCTTTGGCGGTAAGAGACGATGGAGCAGGATAGAAGGCACCTATTCACTTTTGCCTTGAAGAGGCCCAAATTGTAGTGGTCAGGAAAAACAGCCGACGACGCCCGGCCCCTTCCCGACTCAGACCACGTGATCTGTCAGGTCTCAGCTTAAGCTGAGCTTAAGCTTAATGTATTATAACAACTTAAGTTTGTCTACGTATAAATAGATGGCAATGTTTAAAGAGCGACCAAAAGTCGAGTCCGACTAAATCTAGTGTTAACGAGGCGCGATAGGAAAGCAAGCGGCACTGCGTAGCCTTCATTCAGTTCCATCCAAAGCGATGCCTTTGAAGTGCGTCCAAACGAACTGGTTTCAAGTACATTAGTGGAAGTCAGTTCGTACGAGACAGTGGCTAACGATCAAGTTTTGTATTTCAATCAACTGCAGTCAACAACGTAGCAATCAACAAAAGCCTAGCAGTAAAGTTTAATTCGACCGAGCGACGCCGAGAATGTACTGTGCTTGATGCCTTGTGGACGAAAGACAAAATACTAGAGCTATTCAGTACCCGAAGTCGGAGTTTTGCTACCACATTTTGTTACCAAATGTTGTTTTCGTTTCGCCTATTTTTGTCTCTGTTTATTGTATGGAGAAAATATGAGACGGTAAAAATACGTTACGTAGTTAGAGTTGTTGTCTCATCTTTTCTCCATACAATAAACAGAAATAATAAATAAATGCACTGGGACTTCGGGTACTGGTGTAACATTTACGGAGTTATTACAAAATGTGAAACAGGGGGTGTTGTACAGTTCAGGGGTGGGGCTCGGCAGACACGTGAGAGCAGATGTTTTTTTATTATAATAGTGTCATCATCATCATCATTAGCAACCTGAAGAAGTCCACTGCTGGACATAGGCCTCCCCTACACATTTCCAGGAAGAACGATTCTGAGCCCTTTCCATCCATCGACTTCCCGTGATCTTAACCATGTCGTCGGTCCTTCTGGTGGGTGGGCGCCCTACGCTTCGTCTTGCGGTTCGTGGTCGCCATTCGAAAACCTTTATTCCCCAACGATTGTCGGTTCTTCGAGCTATACCCTGCTCTATGACCTGCCCCTTGCCACTTCAACTTACTAATTCTACGAGCTATGTCGGTGACCTTGGTTCTTCTATACGGATATCCGTAGAAGAACCAAGGTCACCGACAGAAATTAAATCAGAAATCAGAAATGAGGATATCCTCATTTCTAATTCTCTCACGTAATGAAACTCCAGCAGCTACAAAAGTACTGGGTTCTATATATTGTACAGCTAATGTACAATATATACAAATACAACCCAGCAAACCACAAATGGACGCGAAAGTAATAAAACGGCTGTATCGTAAGCAACAGGACACGACCGCGGAACCCAGGAGAAACGAACACGACACGGCTATGTAATTGAGATTAAATTTTGAAACGAGACGAGTTTTGAAACTGTTTAAGTAAACCCTTGCTGGGATAAACAAACCAACCCGGCATCTAATGCAGATTATTATTACGGACAAAGAAGATCAAGTAAGGGTAGTTAGTGATGCTGCCTCCACTTCTCAACGATGCTAGCACTCATGTCAACAAATGTCATTCACAAATGTCAATGCTCCAGCCTGCCCGCGACCACGGCTATGGCAACATAGTCGAAACGTCGCGACGTTGCGAAAATAAATAAAATAAAGTGATTTACGATTCAGTATTTATGCAGGCTTTCCAAATGCTCAGAACCTACTTATACCATACTGTTGAGTATGGTATAGGTTCTGGGCCGGTCCAAGTCGGCCTAATCAATCAACATGAAAGTTAAGGACACTATTATATTTTCGACACTCTCGAATTCGGTCTCTCCGCGTCTGAGCGCGGAATGGCGAACGAAATGTAATGAAGTCTACCTACTATCTACCTACCCTTGGAAAAATGTATGGAGAAATTATAGTGCGTTTTGAAGTTGTCTATTCTTTCAAAGTAATTTATTTGGGTACAAAATAATAACGAAAATGTTGCATAGGACTGCCCATTTTTTATTGGCTATCACAATAGATGAATATATCATCCTTAATTTTATACCATGTTATATCTACAGCTATGATTCCTGGTTCCATAAATGGTACCCAAAAACCGATGATATTTGTAAGTCCCCCCTTATATAAACATGAAGCTTAGCGCACATAACCTATTTCTGCCTAGAAGCACCATTGCTGTGTTTCGGATTGCGGGTGTGGGTACCGGTGAAATTACTGGCACGTAAGCCTGAATTTGTATGCCCCAAGTTGAAAGACGCAGGGTAGTGCATCGGCGTGACCTACGAGGCAATACTTTGTTATAGGCGATGGTTACCACTTAACATCTGATTGGCCATAATTATACTTGTTCCAGCAGCTAGTTGTATTAAAACAAAACATACATTCTTAGTCCAGTCCAAATATTCTCAGTCAGATTGATGCGTCTCGTATAATTGAATTCATGATTGATTTGTGGCCTCTGGCCTTCAATAGAAAAAAGCCCTTGGCCTCGGCCAAATCAGAACAAAACAAGACAGAATAAACAAATCTTTACCACGTAGATCGTATTGTACCTACGTAAAGTCACGGCTTAGTCAGCTCCGCACGTATTGACCATGGCTTCTCAGTGAATTAGGCCGACTAAGCAAGCCTTGTTTATCTTTAATCTGGGCCTTCTCAAGACAAGAGTGAATAGGTGTCTTCCAGACCATCCTCCTACATCGTCGCTTACCATCAGTAGGCCTATCAGTAGGCTCTGGTTTTAAGTCTGTGTGAGTGTTGACTAAATAAATCCTACGTCGAAACGTCACACACTGTATAATATACTGGTGAGCACTCACACAGACTCAACACCAGAGCCAGACAGAGCTTGTGGTGGTCCTACTGATGAGATTGTGGCCAAAGAATGTTCTACATGAATTGTCTGATGAATTTAGCCTCACATGCCAGTAATTTCACCAGCACTCATTATTATATACACTTAAAAAAGCGGTTGCCTGTAAAGTCGCTTTACTGACGATAGTTGAACGTGAAAACGTCATACGCATCGCTCGCGACGCATCGCTCAATCAAGAAGAAGAGAGACAGATGTCGAACGCTGCCGAAGGCGGAGGCCGATTGTGCCTCGTTCCGCGCTCTCGCTTGCACTTCAAACCTTAAATGGAACGCCTCAGAGCGACGTAACGCCGCATGAGTCATGTTTTTTCGTGCGTGCAGCCGGCTCCATCGAATTATAAGACGTTGTCACGACAAAAATTCATTTAATGCGCCTTCTCAAGTATCCTCCCCATATTGACCTAAATTAAATACAGATCGGATCAACGCGGGTTCAAAAGTTATGTCTGAACAAACATACAAAGTCAAAACGCCTACGCTTCCCTTGTTCAGCTCAACAAATACCTTTACGTACGATATCAAAATTACAAGCAGATCAATGTACAGTTTTAAGGCCTGCGCACATCTAGCGCGATGGCGATGGCGATCAGTGAAAAGCTTTTAAATATGACAGGAATATTTGACAGCGTTTCACTAGGTGTGCGCAAGGCTTTAGAAGTATTGATTCAAAGTTGTAGGTACCTATTAAGCTAACAGTTATCTAGCACCTAAGCAAGGAGTACATAGGCCTACTGCTGTTGATTTATCTAATAAAACTTAGGACAAACACATACACACATCAAAATTGTCTAGAGATATTCAATTTCGAATATATTTTCAGATTTTTCGAAATTTATTATTAAATATTTTTATATTATATTTTTATTATTAAATAATATCAAACAGTTGTATTTTATTAATATTAATTAACAACACAAAATAAAGATTCTTGCCATATCTAGTTTCTAAAGAAATCATTTTCAGTTTTTGTAAAAATCATTAAAATGTTGAATACCCTTGACAATGTTGATGAGTGTACTTAAACTTGTTTATATTTCATTTAAATTTGGAATAGGCATGAAGACAGTAATCAAGTATCGCCAAAATATTTATCTGACTAATGAAAAAGGATTCAAAGATTTTGATATAATATGTATTTATTCTCTTATTAATGTCGAGATTAATAAGTTATTTGTTAAAATAAATCTACAAAATACAACAATCCGCCATGATGGCTCAAACACCGGTCAGAGCGAATTACGTCACGTTCTCTTAAACGTCATTCCGATTTAGTACAAAAGCACCAATGTTTACTGTTGATACTCGTATACTATAACCGTGACGTAATAACAGACGCCATGACACCAGCGAGCGTTTTGGCGTGAATTTGAAAATTCAAATTTAAATTTACTTATATTGCACAAAAACCTTAATTTTCTACAGAAATATGATATATTTTAGACATAATAGATACTTCTGAATATATGATAGACGAGATTTTGAAAATTAGTCGTCAGGCCTATTACCTCAGACATAGGAGGGCGTTTATGTTCGCGACACAGTGTATATGTATATCTTTTGCTAATGCTATCGAGTTTCTACTTTTTGTGCCATGTATACTACTAAAAACACTTGTGTGTGTAATAGGTACATGTGTCCTGTCTATCCCAAGGTTGCCTGGAAGAGTCCGCTTTTAGTGATAAGATCGCCCATTGTATTCCACTTTGATGTTTTTCTGTATATAATTTTATGTGGTGTGCAATAAAGTATTTTCTATCTATCTACTTCCAAAATATTTATTGACTTTAGAAGAAACGTGTTTGAAGTAGTAAAAACCAGCCAAGTGCGAGTCGGACTCGCGCACGAACGGTTCCGTACCATTATCATTAAATCGGCAAAAAATTCACGTATTTATTTTATTGTTTTTAGTAATAGCGGCAATAAAAATACACCATCTGTGAAAATTTAAACTGTCTAACTGTCACGGTTCATGAAATACTTTATTAATAAAATTGGGTACACCAGCCACACTATAGGGCATAACAACAAAACCCTCAAACAATGAACAATAATAACAATCCATTTACAGTCACTGTAACCGAAAACGACTAGGAAAATCCTCATCACTAGAAAATAGTTATATTTTTCTGGTAGCTACATAATTATAAGTTTAAAAAACTTAGAAACCGACTTCATTGTCAAACGGCTAAACCGATTTTAATCAAATTTGTTTGGGACAATCTGGACGTAAGAATAACCTTCCAAATAAAAAAATAATTTTCTAAATCGGTTCATAAATGACGGAGGCATGCAGTTACAAACATTAAAAAAATTATTTAAAAAAAAATGGCAACACCGATTTTGATAAAATTAAAATGGGACCAATCTGGAAGCAGTACCTTTCAGATAAAAAAATAATTTTTCAAATCGGCTCACAAATGACGACGAAGTTATGCGGTAACAAACATAGAAAAAAAATAAAAACAACCGAATTGAGAACCTCCTTCCTTTTTGATTGGAAGTTGGTTAAAAATAAGGGTGTATAGCTTGTCTATGTATACTTGACTTATACTTGATGAGCGGACTGGTTTCCGCAAGTAGGCCGCAAGTGGGCCCTTTTTGCGTGACGGGTGGATGCTGCTAGTTCAGCCACCCGATGTCTTCCAGGAAGGCCAGCAGCTGGTGGATTCGGGCGCAGGCCTCCCTAGGTGTCTTTGGTGCTCCAAGATGTTGTGCTCGTTGAGGCGCCACACTGCTGCACTCCAGGAGTACATGCGCGGCGGTTTCCTCTGTGCTTATACATCCTCTGCAAAGAGGACTGTCTGTAACACCTAGTGTAAACAAGTGCTTGTTCAGCGAGCAATGTCCTGTGACAATTCCGACGATAAGGCGGAGTTTGTCACGCTTCAGGCTGAGGAGTTGGCGGGAGTATCTCGGGTTTAACTCCGGGAAGGCCTCCTTCGACTGCCTGCAGTCCTGTATACTTGCCCAGTAGTCCTGATGCAGTTTGAGTGTTCTCCTGCGGATCCATGAACGCACTTGGCTGAATGGCAGGGGTACCTGCGGCTCCGGTCCTGCTGTGTGCATTTCCGAGCCTCTCCTGGCCAGAGCGTCCGCTTCGTCATTACCTCTGGATCCGCTATGTCCTTTGATCCATTGCAGGATGATGCTATTGGACTTACTCACCTCCTCCAGCAGCTGATGGCACTGTAGGGTTAGCCCAGAGTTGTGTTCGTACCTTTTCAGGGACTGTAGTATCGCAGCGCTGTCTGAGAGGATTCTGATCCTGTTGCCAGTTACCTTTCTACGCAGCACTGCACTCGCTGCCTGGATTATACCTACACACTCCGCTTGGAAGACGGAGTTGTGCTCACCCAAGGCCGCGGATATGTGAATATTAAGGTCTTCCGAGAACGCGCCCGCCCCGGTGCCTATCTGCATCTTTGAGCCGTCTGTGTATATTCTCACTTCGTGTGAGTTTGAGCTATCGCTAGGCTCTTCGTGTAATTGTATAGCGTAACTCCTTGCATTCACGTGTCTTTTGGGGATCCTATCATAAATGGAGAGCATAAGGGGGTTCGTGTCCGCGTATTCTCCTATTATGGTAGTGTGCTGCGCGCGCGTGTCATGTGTCCACAAGTTCAGTGCCCAGAGTCTGTAAGCTGCCGAGGCAGCTTCTTGTTGCACATGCAGGTGGAGGGGTGTTAGGCCTATTAAGGCTTCGAGTGCTGCCGTAGGGGCAGTCCTCATACACCCCGTTGTAGCCACACATGCATGTCTCTGGAATCTTTGCAGCTTACTTGTGGATGTAACCTGCTTTGTCCGAGGCCACCAGACAAGGGCACCGTATGAAAGAGAGGGCCTTATGACGGTGTTGTACAACCATAGAGTAATCCTAGGGTTGAGGCCCCATGTCCTACCTATCATTTTGCGACACTGCCAGAATGAGATGGTGGCCTGCTTTATTTTGTAGTCCAAATGCTTAGCCCAATTTAATTTGCTGTCTAAAGTAATTCCTAGGTATTTTGCTTCCTCCGATAACTGTAACCTAGTGCCGAAAAGGTGCGGAAGCTGATAAGTACCTAGATTGCGCTTGTTTGTGAACATCACAAGCTCTGTCTTAGTCGGATTCACGGTTAATCCGTAGTCTGTACACCATGCTTCGACCACCTTGAGTGCATTATTCATGATATTACACGCCACACTAGCAAAGTGGCCTGATATAAGTATGGCGAGGTCGTCCGCATAGCCTACCGTGAAGAAGCGTTGGGCATTCAGCTTGGTGATGAGGTCGTTGGCCACCAGGTTCCACAGGAGTGGCGACAGCACTCCGCCTTGTGGGCATCCCCTTGCCACCACCCCTCTGGTTTGGCCTTGTATGTCCACCCGAACCGCTCTGAGTTGAAGCATACCAATTATCCACTCAACCAAGGTTGATTCTACCCCGTGCTTCCTAAGCGCTGCGTTTATGCTATCAAAATTTGTCTTATCAAAGGCACCTTCGATGTCTATGAAAGCCGCAAGACATAGTGTCTTATTTGCTATGTCCCTCTCCAGTCTACCCACCACCACATGCAGGGCTGACTCTGTCGATTTGCCCGCACTGTAGGCATGCTGTTGCGGGTGTATAGGAATTGCCGTGAGTATGTTATCTCTAATGTGCCGATCGCAAAGTCTTTCTAAGGTTTTAAGAAGAAAGGAAGTTAGGCTGATTGGCCTGTAAGACTTTGCCTCCGAGTAGTCGCTTTTACCTGGTTTTGGTATGAAAAGTACCCTTACTTCTCTCCATTGCAGTGGTACGTATCGGAAGGCTATGCACGCTCTCAGGGCCTTCGTTAACCTTCCGATTAGGTAAATCTTGCCCCACTGCAAGAGAGCCGGGTAAATTCCATCCAGGCCTGGCGACTTGAATGCCTGAAAACTGCAAATAGCCCAGTGTAACTTCTCCCTGGTTACAACAGATTGTGCAACTGCCCAGTCTGTCTCTGTAGGCGTGACCGCTTCTTCCGCCTGCCATTCGGTTTCATCCCGTATGAGGCATCCAGGGAAGTGGGTTTGCAATAAGAGTGTGTGTGTTTCTGCTGTAGTTTTGGTGTAAGTGCTATCTGGTTTTTTAAGGGTTCCAATCTCTTTTTTGGGGTCTGCAGAGAGAATTTTCCTAATCCTGTTTGCCTTTCCACTCGATTCTATACGAGAGCAGAATGTCTTCCACTTTCGGCGACTATTGCGACGTATACCTTTCTTATACTTGGCCTGGGCCTGTTTGTATCTGTCCCAGTCCGTGTCGTCGAGAGTGTTTGTTGCCCTATTAAATAATCTTCGCACGTTACATTTCAGCCTTTCCAATTCTTTAGACCAACCTTGGTTGCCTGTGTCTGCATGCCTGTCGACGGTCAGTGGGCAGGCGTCTTCGAAGCTCTTGGAAATACTTACTGTAATATGCTTAATAGCGTCCTCTATTTCTGCCGTGTCTGCCATCTTGTGACCCGGATTTTCCTCACCCAGATGTCGTTTGAGTGATTCTGCGTACTTTACCTTGTCAGTTCGCCTCGGATTCCGGGTCGGTGCCTTCGCCGAAGGAATCAGTGCTAGTTCGTATCTGATCCATCTGTGATCCGAGCTGGAGGATTCTTCTGATACCCTCCAGTTCTGCACGAAGTCGGGGCAGTTACCTGATACTAGAGTCAGATCTATAATCGTGCGGGCTCTCCTCGTAACGAAGGTGGGTTCTGCGCCCTTGTTTGCTATGTAGAGGGTGGTCGTGAGTAAAAAGTTTACCAGATCTTCTCCTCTGCTGTTCGGCGCCGGCATACCCCAGATGGGGTGGTGGGCGTTTGTGTCTGCTGAAATGATTAGCCTAGAATGGTCTAATTCACACTGCCTTACCAGATCGGCGACGTCTTTTGTAGGTATGGCTTCATCGGCGGGCATGTATGCTGATGCCAGCGTGACGTCTACGATCTCCCCCCCGATTTCACCCTGGAGTCTGACTGTTGCCAGGTCCCTGAAACAGAACTCGGTGAGGGGAACTGCAGTCAAGTCGCGCGGTATATAAATACACGCGCGAGGTTTGTCACAAGTACTATCAAAATGTAGCTTACCATCCAAGGTATTTAGACCACACACACGCCCTGCCCTGATCCACGGCTCCTGGATCAAGGCTATGGTCCTCCTGTCGTCTGCCTCCAGCACTCTGCGTAGGTTAGCCGTTGCAGTGAGGCTGTGCTGGAGGTTGCATTGGAGCAGTCTATAAGAGGGAGTCTGGGTCACCATCATCATGGTTTCCCAACTCCTCTTCCGAAGTGGCGCTCGATCCCAGGAGGTCTCCAAATTCCATGCACATCTCCTCCATCCGGCTGGAGCTCGACGGTTTGGGTGATGAGGCATGGGTCTGGGTGGGCGGCGCTCTGCTCTCTGGTCCTGCTGCAGGTGCTGATATGGCACTGGGACCAGGCTGCGGGTCACTCTGCATGTCTGGCGTTTCTTTTTGGGGGGGGGGCCTGTCCTGTAATTTGCCGTCTGCCCCGTAGAAGCGGATGTAGATGCTTCCAAGGTTGAAAGCGAGTCTGCGTCCTCTCTCCATGATGTCGGTCACCCTGTTCTCCGGTATGCCAAGGATCATGAAGAGGATGTCATCAGCGTGCCGCGTATGGGATTAAACTGTCCAGGTGTTTACTTGTGCCCATTTATTCTGCTTCGACAGAACGAGGTTGGTGTCCTCCAGGGAGGTAGTGCACTCCGGGATAAAAAGAGCGGCTCGGATCTTCCGTGTGAGCTCGATCTGCCGGATGACTCTCAACCTCGGGCATGCAGCAGTCGGCAGCTTCTCCATCTCCGCAGTCAGCCACTCCAGTGAACGCTCGTTCTCGCACCAGAGTCTCAGCGTCCCCTCCTCAACCAAGGGCTTACCCAGAAATCCTGGATAGAATTCCACATTGGGGTCCTTGGCGTTCTCCAGTATGCGACGAACGAGGAGTTTCTTCACTAGAGCTGCCTGCTCCTCCGTCGATTGCACGTTGTCGGCCCGAACTATTGCTACCTGGAGGTTGCTTTGTGCAATTTCCGCGTAGCTTGGCTTGTCTATGTATTACACAAGGCTTTAGAAATCGATTTCAATAGAAACGTGAAATCATTATTCACCTTGGTATTTTGTACACGTGTCTTCACAAAAGCATTAAACATAAATATAAATACTTTTACAAAAGATTTGAGAGTCTATTTTTCTATTCATGTAGTTTGTTAAGGCTATTCTATTATGGTCTTACTACATATAGAAACTAACCTAGCTTTAAGACGTTTGAAAGTGATCCTTGTGATTCCATTGATTATAGAAATATTTGATTCATCTATTATGAAAGCATCAGCAAGCGCTCATTTGACATTTTGATGATATTCGTTTAATATAAAGTCAAATTTAAATATTTGTCTATTCAATGATATCCCCCCCGGCTTCGCACGGTTTTCATTTGGAGAAAAGACGGTGAAAAATATGCATTTTCTGCCGTTTAATTCTTCCACTCGTGCGAACCTGGGGAGATCGCTAGTGCCCAATAATATACTGAAAGAATTTCTACTCTCTTTAATTTAATAATTTTTGCACCTTACAGAGAAAATAAGATTACAAAACGCCAAATTAATTGGCCGCTGTCCGACCTACCGTCTAATAAGCTAATGGGATTTTGGATTAGGCAGCATTACGCCCTAGGCGCGGCCTACGCGATCTAAAGAGCCCTTCACACGTAGTGACACGATTCGCGTTCACTGCCATAAACCAGGAATGTTTTACTGATAACGACCTTTATTTATTATAGTAGGTATTATATTATAATTATTTTGACGGCATCCTGTATTGCTCCTTCCTAATACCTATGCATATTTATTATTTATCTACTATTATCATAGTGTATGAAAGATGTTTCTTTGAGGTGCACTCAACATCCTTTAGCCACACTGGTTCCAAATAACAAGCGACACGATAAAAAAATATCTACTGTGCCTGGATCATATTTCAATTATATTCATTAAAATAAAAAAAACACAAAAATTAATTTTTAAAATAAAACAAAATTCATAATTTTTTATTGATTTTATACTAATGGCCTTACTTATAAAAATATTTTTTTTTTTATTGATTTGATTACTACACTTAAGTGTTAACTAAAAGTGTTAACTTAAGTGTTGTTAAGTGTTAAGTGTTTACTACACTTAAGGAAATCACAAAGATTTTTATAATGTCCCAAAAGTTAAGAGCCGAGCGGGATTTGAACCCGCAACCGAACCGCAACCCGAAAATAAGGGGAAGGTCGCGGGTTCAAATCCCGCTCGGCTCTTAACTTTTGGGACATTATAAAAATCTTTATAAAAATATGTCAAAAGATAAACAGTGCTTAAATTATTGCCATCTCTTACCACTGGGTATTGACAAACAGTGACAGGACTAACTTTAAGCAATGATTAAATTTAAATTGCGTTTATAAGTATGGCTGTTAGTGTTTATTTTATGGTGTATTTGTGTTGAGTGTTTGACATTATATTATTTTTATAATGTTTGGTATCTCTTCTTCTTTTTCAGAACTTTTGGTAATGACGTTACTAAAGCCAGCCCGCATATACATAAAGGAATACATATTTATTAGTAATCAGATTGGTCAATTCAGTACCACGTAGTAAGAAAAAAACATGCGTGTTTATGGGTTACCCCCATTTATTGGATTTTTCCCTAAATGAATTGTAATCAATTTTCTTACAATAAATATTTTTTTTATTTTAACATTTATTTTTAATATAAGAAGATTAATCTTATTATTTTTTTATATCCGTATTATTTATTCTTCTTTCATAGCGTGAAAAAAAAATAAGAATTTTAAATAATCTTGAAATTAGAAATCGTGCTGCTTCTATTAAAGAAGCGTCAGCTGCGAGAAATAGCCGTGTTTAATTAGATTATGTATTTAAAAATACACATACATTTTGTGGTTGAAATATTCTGATAAAAACACTCATCTGTGCTATGGTCCAGCAGTGGGCTTCTTCAGGCTGATAATGATGACAATTACAAGAATTTTATAATGTCTTATTGTACCTACCTTATCTACTGTTCTATTTTGTGTTTGCTTGAAGTAGATACCTATGGATATTTAACATCAGTACCCGAAGTCGGAGTTTTGTTACCTACCACATTTCGTCTATCAAATGTTGTTTTCGTGTGAGCACGTGTCCCTCTCTTTTGTATGGACAATTGATGAGACAACAACTCGTTTCAATCGTTTCTAAGTAACGTATTTTATATATAAATTTTTTAAATGAAGTGGGACTTGCCCTTCTGAATAAAATACATTTTAATTTAATTTAAAAGTTTAGAAAAAAAAACAATGATGATTTTAAATATTGGATGAAACAGGTTTACCTTTCAATTCATCCATAAGATTATATTTAAAAAGTGCTAATATGATTTTGAGTTCAAACTTCATGAAAAAACGTTCTACCAATAGATTTATAGCCTACTACGGCTACTATATTTTAAGTCTATAATCACATACATAGATCTACTACTTATAGTTGTAGGTAATAGGCATTTGGGTTACCCATTCTGGGTCACTAAGTACCAACTCGCACAGAGAATGCAGATTCAACGTGACCTATTCAGTGTTGCCAACGACGCCGGGACTGATATCGCCATTTTTCACAGCTCAGGTAGCCTAATGTAGCCGAATTTTAGATTCTGCCCCTAAAAAAAAAAAAAAAGGAGCCGAAGTATAAAATAAAATAAATTTGTAGTTTAAATTGAACTTTAACTTTATTTATAAAAAAAATTTTTTTTTTAAAAATACTAACCTTTAAAAATATTCTGGATCGTCTGCCAACAACGTTATAGCACCAATTTTCCATGCTTTCCATGTTTTTATCACGGAAATAATTGCTAGGACAAATTCTGGGTATTCCCCGCCCCGTAACTAAACAATTAACCATACAGGAATAGTGTGGCCATAGTTATTTAATATCACATACAGACTGTCGGGTGACTATGATTTTTATTAAAAGCAATTCATTTGCGATTCGGATAATATAAATGGCTTGTCCCTGAAGTAGCCTAACAGGCGACTAGTCGCCTTTATGATTTTTTCGTCGCCGATTTTAGTCCTGAGTAGCCTAAATGGCGATAAATCGCCTACGTTGACCACACTGGACCTATTATGTAAATGTATAAAGGGCATGATATCCTTATTTTGCATATTAGTAAATTTGTTCATTTAAGTATTTTTGTTATTTTTTACTTTTGTTTTTAATGTACACAAACCTGCCTATACAAGGTGTATCTAAATATGTGTACTATGCGAAGGTGGGGGGTTTCAGACCACAATGGTGATCAGTTGTGGGGGGGAGATAATTAAAAATTCCTATTTTCAGTTTCCCATACAAAAATATTTAATTTCATAATGCCTAAATAAATTGACAACCCTATCCTTGTAACCCCTTGTCCCCTTGACCTACTACCTCTGTAGGTCTACTACTACTACCTACTACCTCTGTAGCTGAGTTTAGGGTTGTCACTTTGTATAAAGTCAGCTGTTCATGTTGAAACTTCGTTGCAGTTTTTTTCAGAGATACCAATCGAAGTTCGAAAAGTCGTTGAACAAAAGTTGTTCCCCGGGGGGTGGAAATTCACCCCCCTTCAGGATAGTACACATATTTTGATACACGTTGTATAGTCACCTCTCTCTAGCCTCAAAGGTTTGCTGTAAGAAAACTCTACTCAGGGTTAAGCTCGCCTTTGTACATGTTCTCTATTTCTGTTCTTTTCCTATGCTTTGTATTGTGTGCAATAAAGAATTAAGAATATAAAATCCGTAGAATCAAGGTCGCCGAGATAACTCGTGGAACTTATAAGTTGAAGGGCAATGGGCAGCTCGTAGAATCTATAACCGCATGGGAATAAAGGTTCTCGAATGGTACCCACGAATCGAAAGACGAAACGTATTCGGCGCCCTCCCACCCCTCGGACCAACGACATTGTTGAGATCCCGGGAAGTTAGTGGGTGAAAAGAGCTCAGAATCTTCCTGGAAACTGTATAGGGTAGGCCTATGCCCATCAGTGGACTTCTTCAGCCTGATGACAATGGTTGCGTGGAACTGGCACCTAGACTCACCTAGCTTTAAGACGTTTCAAAGTGATGCTTCAAATTCAACTGAATAAAGACTAAGTAACTAAGTATTTTGATTTTCTAAAACTCATTAATTCAGTAGATGATCAAACCTGTAGATGGAGCCACGGTCGCTTTAGTGCCGAACAGTCCCTAAGAGTTATTCGTGGAGTGTGATTAGGATCCGATGGTGCAGCGGTCAGTTCAGCCCCGTACCTACCAAGGGGAAGGTCGCGGGTTCAAATCCCGCTCGGCTCTTAACTTTTAGGACATTGTAAACATTTTTGGTTATTTCGTAGTTTCTAACTTTGTTTTTAATCTAGGTAACAAAATAGATTTAATTACTCGTGTATGTAATAAAAAGATGTTTAGACTATTCCTAGAAATGTCCGTTAACTTCTTAGGAAGATTAATGGCACTGCAGCAGCATAAGCTTGAATAAACGAAGATACGCCGGGCTGCCATTGAAAAACAAGCATACGGCCCACCTGATGAGAAGCGGTTACCGTAGTCTATGGACGCCTGCAATACCAGAGACATCACAGGCTGCGGTGGTAACTAAGATAATCGTCCTCCCCTTTCACCGCTCAAATACCTCAAGAGGTGACTAGCGCTAGAGCATAAACTTTATAGAAAATCCCCTCGTTGAAAATTTTGCAAACTTTTTCCTCTCAAAGATATAAATAACACAAGAATAGTCTGTTCGGAGATGCAAGTGGGTGGAACAAAAGATCGTTGCTCTCAACAATACCTACTTAAGCTCTTGTACTCGTAAAGCTTTAAACCTAAGTACCTTCCTTAAAATAGAGCTTTGACAAGACCCCTTTTATGAAGGGTGTTCCAGAACTAAGTACCTTCTATCCCAAAAAGGGACACAATATTAATGTTCTACAACTTTTGTAATTCTATTGAAGAAATGGGCAACAAAGTTAAACACAATGTTGTAAGTATAAATAAATTGATTATTTTATTTACAACAGAATATACATACATTATTTACAAAAACTATTATTATAAAAAATATTAGATGAACAGAATAAAAAAAAACTACACTTTAAAAGAACAATGGCATAGAAAATTCAATAACTCTGTTTTCCACCTACCTATAAGTTAACGTTGTAAGTTCAGTTTCGAAGTAAATTTACTGCCCTTTTTTCAATAGAATCACATTACTTTTGTAATTCCTGTGATTGACAAGAACCAATCCCACTCGGGATAGCACGCTAGTTCAGGAACACCCTGTATAAAAAGGTCATCATCATCATTATCAGCCTGAAGAAGTCTACTGCTGGACATAGGCCTCCCCTACTCGTTTCCAGGAAGAACGATTCTGAGCCCCTTCCATCCATCGACTTCCCGCGACCTTAACAATGTCGTCGGTCCATCTGGTGGGTGGGCGCCCAACGCTTCGTCTTCCGGTTCGTGGTCGCCATTCGAGAACCTTTATTCCCCAACGGTTGTCGGGTAATAATAAAAAGGTGTATTCCGATAAATGTAAGCGGAAGGTCCTAGACCAGCAGTGGACTTCTACAGGTCGTTGATGATGATACAAATGCGGCAAGTTTATCATCCGCACTTGATGTGCGGGCTGGTTTTTCCGCAAGTAGGCCGCTGGGGGCCCTTTTTGCGTGACCCTTGACACGTGTTGCTCGAACTTTTTTAGGTTCTACAACACGCCGGTTTCCTCACGATGTTTTCCTTCACAGTTTTTGAGAGTACTGGCATAGTGCACATAAATTTTTCGACAGAAAAACTCGAGTACACGAGTGGATTTGAACCCGCGACCTTAAGATCGGAAGGCGAGTCCGCTACCACTAGACCACCAGTGCTGTTCCATTTGTGTTAATGATGATAAAGAAAAGTTGTTTCCGAACAGCCACAAGTATAAGTATCTTCTGTCCCTCGTAATTCTACTTTAACTTAATAGTGACATATCCATCAGATTCGTTATTGCTGCCGAGACTGAAAAAACATTGAAAACCCTCAAACTTGTTATTTCAAAATAACCTGTATGCCTGCCTACCATGAGCTCTGTCTGGCTCTGGTTTTGAGTCTGTGTGAGTGCTCACCAGTGCATTATACTGTGTGTGTGACGTTTTGACGTTGGATTTATTTAGTCAACACTCACACATACGCAAAACCAGAACCAGAGACAGAGCCAGACAGACAGCTCATCTGGTGGTGGTCTTGATAATGGCTTCGAGAATTTCCACAAAAAATGTACATAAACATTGTACCTAGTTGAAGCTTCAATTTTGGAAGTAGGTACGCGGCCTTAAAGAATAGTAACACATCAATCCTTAGGGACGGAACGTACCACTGAAGGAAAAAACGACACATTTTCATTTATGCGAACCTCCAGGGAATGGAACTCATTGCCGACGGCTGTTTTTCCTGACAACTACAATCTGGGCCTCTTCAAGGCAAGAGTGAATAGGTGTCTTCTAGACCATCCTGCTTCATCGTCGGCTACATCGTCGCTTACCATCAGGTGAGATAGTAGCCAAAGGATGTTCTATTTTAAGTAAAAAAAAAAAAAAAAAAAAAATATAAAAACACGCGCCTTAATGAAAACCTCTTATTCTGGAAGTCGGTTTAAAAAAAAAAGATATTATTGGAACGTGCGCGAGATACCTATAACAAAACACGCTCTACGAGGATTTTAGTTACGTTCTACGGTTGTACTACGGTCACGTAGGCTTTAGAAGCTACGTATTTTTGAACAGGGTAGGGAAGGCTATTGGTTATAAATTATTGCTAAATAAAACTCACCATAAACGCCGATGCACCAACCAATCCAATTCCATAAACAGTTATCATTATCACACCCATTTCTCGGCATCACCGATAAACATTAAACATATCACTACACAAAACACTCACTGAAAATCAAACCATATTCTATGAAACCTAAAATCCATTTCTTCTGTTTCCATTCAGGAATAATAAATGCAAGTTTTTAATTCTTATTTTTGCAACGCATGGAGCTAACACACGCTTGCTTCGAGCGATGGTGGAGCGGGACTGAACGAATTACGTCTTTAGAGTCCTTATTCCCATACCTGTTACGTTTTTTGGCGCCTGCGTATAGGGGTTTGACGAGTACCAAACCGAACAGACATTCATCAAAGTTTGAATAATTATTGGTATAAGTATGTGGGACAGCAATCGTTTTTATTCCTAGAAATGCAACTTTTGGAGGTGTTAAAAAGTGCATGTTTTGAAAAATGGAAAAAAGACCCATAATTACAAAGATTTCAATGATTCTATCAAGGGCGCAAATGCGTAGTTGAAAATAATATTATTGTCAACAAAAGTACACCTTTCATCCTAGGACACCAATTCACCAACGAAAAAAAACGAAATTAACAGCATCACGACTTTGATCCCCATGCACAGTAGATATAGGTACACTCATATACCACCACTTACCACTTAAACTTAGTACGTAAACTTAGTACCATCCCAAGATTAGAATCTTAAGAGAATCTAGAAATTGAAGATGTATGAGGGAAGTACGTAAAAATATTGCTTTTGGCTTCTAGGCCCATCACATTAGCCAGAAGAAGCGCAGGGTGCGACCCGATGGACCGACGACGGACGATATTTTAATCGCGGGAAGTCAGTTGAATTACAATGTGATTATAACGTCGTCGTTCCATCGGGTCGCACCCTGCTTTTCGTGTGTAAATAATCAAAGGATATTTTTTTTCAAAGGTTGGGTTTTATTATGCTGTCTGGCTCTTCGGTATTATAGCTAGACCTAGGGCGTAGGTTAGGTGTGATAGGTTGGCGCTATTCTTTCTTCTCTTCTATGCTAAGAATAGTGCCCGTCATAAATCCAAAAGAAATGGCATAGGACATTTTGAAAATTTATGAAGTATCCACCATGCCTATTTCTGCCGTGAAGCAGCATTGCTGTGTTGGTTTGAACGGTGTGGGTGCCGGTGAAATGACTGGCACGTGAGGCTGAACATCTGTATGCCTCAAGAGACGCAGGGAAATGCATCGTAGGGCACGTTCCTGACGTGCGAGACCTATGAGGCAATGCTTTATAATAGGCGATGGTCACCACTTAACATGAGGTGGCCTGTTCCATCATCCAGCTGTATAAAACAAAATTGCTTGTATTTCCGCAAATATGCGTAGCCTAGCCATAGGAGTAATTTTAGAGTGTGCCATCTAATGGGTGGTGGATAACACATGTCTTAATAACATTTTCTGAATAGTTTGCGACACACAAACATAGATGGCGTTAATTCAACTCTTCTAAAAGGTTCTATAATGTTGCATTGGCTTCAAAAACACGAGGCCTTCAATCCGATAGCGGCTAGTTAGATTCTTCATTCTTCCGTCAGAGGGCGGGCATTAGAACCTTGGGCCCTGTCATTTGCTTAGATTTAGTAGGTTAGTGAATAGAGTTCCCCAAGACACACTACTTGAATTTGTATGTAATTATAATTTCGCAGTTCAAGTTATTTGCATTTTTATATCTCCCAAGGTTCTAGGTACCATCAAGGAATATAATACTCTCTACGAGAGGGTACCATTGACCTCTTGACTCTAGGGTAGGAACTTATCCCTGGCTAGGCATTCTTGATCATCGTATTGACCTACGCAACGAGAAACTCGTTTTTTTCTGTGATTAAATTAATGGTTTACGTTTTAGCAAAGACATGGCCGTAAACCACCTTAAGCCACGTTTAGTTTATGGCTACTTTTTTGTGAGGGAAATACATTCTACTACAGCTGGTGCAGACTGTATTCAAATTGGAATTGGATTGTCATTCTGTTGCAATTAAAAGTTAGATACATACAAGGAACAGCGATCACGTAGGTATCTTGAAACCATCACTATTTGCGACCACCATACCGCCCATCTGTGTTGCCATAACACAGTTTTACAAAGCGACGTTCCCTATTCGCCATTCAGTCTTGCTGCAATTTTTCTTTGTATTGCAGTAGGCCTACCATGAGCTCTGTCTCTGGTTCTGGTTTTGAGTCTGTGCGAGTGTTGACTGAATAAATCCTACATCAAAACGTCACACACACAGTATAATGCACTGGTGAGCACTCAGACTCAAAACCATAGCCAGAGACAGAGCCAGACAGAGCTCATGGTAGGCCTACAGTTGAAGCTAAAATGTCAAAACTGACAGATTCGACTAGGGTTTGATTGCAAAAACAAATAATCAATAACATCTATAATCTTAATTTTATTTCAAGGGTATTCTGGTGAACTGGTAAGTTCACTGATTGGGTCAGGTTAGTGGATCCTGATGGCCAAAGTGCTCATTTGCGTTCTGTTCGCTAGATACACTTTGCTTCTACCTAATATAGCTAGGACTTTATGATTACAAAATAAAACACCAAAATAAACCTTATCATTTATTGGCCTAGCCCTGCTTCTGTGCAATCTCGCGTTGCTTCGCCTTCTCCAGTTTAGCGATGCGCGCGTTGGATTTGTTGCCGAGCACGCCACCTCCCCAATGCCTTCGGAGCTCTTCGTAACGCTCGTTGAAGTTAGTCTTGATGGCTTCCACTACCTTTGTGAAGTTAGCTCGGTCGCCTTGTTCAACCTGACAACATGGAATACGGTTAGGATTGTAAATTGGCTATACACGGTTATCAATCAGGTAGTATAGAAAAGTAATTCTAATAAAATCTGATAAAAAAAATACATTTGTTTTCGTTCTAGTTTTCTTGCAACATACCAGCCAGTTGTGGTATTTTTTTTAATTTATACATGAAAAAAAATACCGCAAGTTGCTAGTACTACTACCCAGTACTACCTAGTAGTATAGCAGTGGTAGTTATACACATTTCATACAGTTAAGTTCCAAAAAATGCTATCTCTAGATCGTTTGTAACGATCTGCAGATATCTCGACTGTTTCTTGTATAATTTGTTTAATTGTAAGCTTTTTTTTGGAGTTGCGAGAGAACTATTTTTCCTAGTGTTAAATATTTAGGATAGTTTTTGAAAAGAATAGGGTTGGTCTAATAATGGTATGCTCAGAAACATCTTTTTTGGTGGTAGATGGTTTTTCACCATGGCATTCTGATAGCAAATATTTAAATCATCATTACATACCATCATTGACTTGACTCAAGTAGACTTTCAATAAAACTAGCAAAAAGCAAAACCATTCAAAACATTTGTTTATTATTTCTTGTGTTGAGTTTGGTGGGTTCCAATACTGGTAGAGATCGCTGTTAGCGATAAGGCCGCCCATTGTATTACTGTGACTGTTTATTTTTAAGCTAAATCTGTATCCTACCTAGTGTCATGGTAACCAATAAAGAGCAAATTAGCACTCGCCTCTTCAGCAATCGCAAAAATTGAATTATTGGATAAATAATGTATTGGAAGAAACTTACGTGTGTGAGCGTCAAGCATGTGCATGTTTTGCGGTGGACAAGGGCACCGAGACGCGACTTTCCCTTGACGATGCAGTATGGGACACCCATCTTACGACACAACGCGGGCAGGAAAAGGACCAGCTAAAACATAAACAGCTGTTATTAAAATATCTAGTATTATGACAAGACTGAGACAAGAATATTATGTCTTTCTAACCGACTTCCAATCAAAAAGGAGGAGGTTCTCGATTAGGTAGTATTTTTTTTTTAATGTTTGTTACCGCATAAGTTCGTCTTTTGTGAGCCGATTTGAAAAAATATTTTTTTATCTGAAAGGTACTGCTTCCAGATTGGTCCCATTTTAATTTTATTAAAATCGGTGTTGCCATTTTGTTTTAAATATTTTTTTTAATGTTTGTAACTGCATGCCTCCGTCATATATGAACCGATTTAGAAAATATTTTTTTTATTTGGAAGTTTTTTATTTGGAAGGTTATTCTTACGTCCAGATTGTCCCAAACAAATTTGATTAAAATCGGTTTAGCCATTTGACAATGAAGTCGGTTTCTCAAGTTTTTTAAACTTATAATTATATAGCTGACATATCCTAATAATTTTGAAGAATGTGGCTCAGAGTCAAACATCATCGTGCAGCTAATGAATGAATCATCATATATCATGAATTCAAGAGCCTCAGGTGAAGAAATTCTTACATCATTGCCACCATAAATTGATCAGTGAGTTACTATTTAAGTTCCTCACGATGTTTTCCTACGCTACTGGCAGTGCACACAAATTTTCGAACACAAAAACGTGGTACACAACTGGTTCGAACCCACGACCTTAGGATAGTAATGCCGGGGCCACTACCGCATGTGATAAGCATAATTATGTAGATTTAAAAAAATCATGCACTGCTTCACAACAGAAGAAGCAAGGACCAAGACAGAACTCAAGGAACTGATCGAGTCTTGTCTGTCCACATAATGTGTCTCCATCCAGTCCATTGGAACTTTGTTGCCATCAACCCAAGGCCCTGCTCTGCTATTTTAAAGAGCTGGGCAAGTTTTTTAGTTTTAATCATGCGCACTTGAAGTGCTGGCAGGTTTTTCCGCAAGTAGGCCGCTGGTGGGGCCTTTTTGCGTGACCCTTGACACGTGTTGCTCGAACTTTTTTAGGTTCTACAACACGCCGGTTTCCTCACGATGTTTTCCTTCACCGTTTTGTGAGTACTGGCATAGTGCACATAAATTTTTCGACAGAAAAACTCATTGGGTCAAGAGTGGATTTGAACCCACGACCTTCGGATCGGAAGGCGGGGCCACTACCACTAGACCACCAGTGCTCAGTGCTAAAGAGCTGGGCTGGCTGGAGTGAGATTAGCAGGGGCACAATGCACAAACAACCCATCGCTGGAGGTCAGTGCAGACCTTATTCTCCCAACTCAAATTAAAATTCATGCCCCAAGAAAATAAAATATACTTCGAATTTGATAGAGACTATTTATATCACTATTGGTGGATTACCAACCTCAATGGGGTCAACATCATGAGCGATGACCACAAGCTGGGCCTTCTTCTTCTCCACCAGCTTAGTGACAGTGTTGGTACCTGACCGGATGGTCAGTGGCCTCTTTGCTGGGGGCTCATCTTTCTTGGCCACCTGTCAAAAGAACCTTGTTAGACCGTACAAGAGATAGGACGTTGGTTTTATTGGATGAAGGTCATCAGAGATCTTGGTGGAAGTGTCCGCATGGCAATCAGTTGTAAGTGTTATGCATCATGAACAAGTTGACTTGGGAATTTTTAATTAAGATTTTAGTAAATATAATTTGTTACTTTCTGTGAAATAACAATGTATTACACTTTGAAGGATTGTAAAACCCAGGAATGTAGTGCTACTTCCTTCAAAAATTTGTGATAAAATCTATTAGTATTTAACTTCAAATCAAATTGCTTCCAATTTCTATTTCCTTCTTTTTAGCTTTAAGAACTCATTAGTGGATAAAATGTAACTTCATTAGTATTATTCCCAAGTCAAATAAAAAAACTATTATTTTTTTATGCTAAATAGGCCAAAAACAATACCTTAGCTTCAGCAGCCTTCTTTAAGCGATCTTTCCTGGCGGCCTCAGTTTCTGGCCTGTATTTCTCCAAGATCTTGAACAGACCCTTTGCTGGAATTGGAAACACTTCACATCAGTTCAAATTCAAAACAATGTGTATTCATTTTGTGTGAATAAAAACATCAGAGTTAAAAAGCTCGTATATTGTTTTGATAATCATAGTGATTCATCGTTGCATTTGGTGTTCATCATATAACCTAAAGTTTCGTTGGTTTTAACTAAATTTGCATTTAGCAATCAGTTAGTGCTCTAGCACAATGGCCTACGGCGACCAGAGGCCCGTGTGTGGAGACATTTAATAACTATAAGCAAATCTTATGTGGGTTTTATGTTGGGCAGAGTACACCCCGACATTACCTTCTCAGAAGGCACACTTCATTATTACTTACACAAGGAGTAAGAGTAAGTTCTTGTGTATTTTGTAAATGGTAATTTGCTTTGTGTAAATATAATAATGTTTATCATACCTGTGGTCTTGTCAAGAGTCTGGGTGAACTGGTTGATTGGTGGAGGCACCTTCAACCTGCGCTGGAGGACTGCCTTCTGGCGCTGGATGCGGATGTACTTGGGCCATTTCACGAAGCGAGACAAATCACGGACCGGCTGGATATCCTGACCTAGTCAAATGAATGTTGATTAATTGTTTGATGATGATGTTTTGTCGAGGGATTGTATGGTTTGTCTTCCTAGAGCAATTTCAATACATCAACATAAAAAAAAATATAATCCAGCAGTGGTAGTCTATTTAGAAAGAGAACCGTTGTGGGATATGAGGGTGCAGCTGTGCTTAATTACATTTTTTGTTTGATGGGCAATACAATAGCGCGTCTGTTGCGTTTTGATCACAACTAACTCTATCAGCAAAAGAAAGGGATGAGCTGCTTTATAAAAATCGAAATGTTAGTTCACAATTTGGCCACAACGGCTCTCTTTCTGAACAGACTCTACGGGCATAATCATGCGGATGAAAATCATGTGACAAGGAGAGTGATGAGTTTGGATGGATTTAATCGTTCGAGGTACGCCAAAGAAAAGATGAATGAATTGTAAGAAATAAGACACGGATAAGAAAGGAGATAATTGAAGGCTGATAGAGGGAAAAGAAGAAAGTAACATGTTATGCCAACCCTACGGAAAGGGGGAGAAGGCCTGGGCCCTGTTTAATAAAACTGACAATTCGACATTTAAGTCAAAAAGCGACAAAATTGTGGAATTGACGCGCTAAAGCTGTTTTATAAAAGTGACAAATATGTTACAAACAGGGTGGCATTACGACATATTTGTCAAAACTCGACAATTATGTCATGAAACCACAGTCAAATTATTTCTGACATTTGTCGGGTTGTCGCGACAATTTTGTCGACTTCTGACATAATTTTGTTTTACGGAGCTAAACAAACACCTTCAAAATATGATTTCGTGACAGAGGGTAAAGCTCCTGTCAGAATCGTCCGACAATTCTACAAATATGTCAATATTTCGCGACAATTTTATGTTTTATAAAGAAGATTTGACAAGTTGTCAACGACAAATTGTCACCTGTCACTTGTCGTTTTAAAAAAAATATTATACAGAAAAAGGCCGAATTGTCGTGACAATCTGACATATTTGTAAATTTACTACCATCAAAACTTTGTCGCTTGTCGGTTTTATTAAACAGAATAATTGTCGAATTGTCTCTTTTTGACATATGTCGGACTTGTCGAATTGTCAGCTTTATTAAACAGGGCCCGGGATGATTTTGTTTTAAATATATCTTGTTTTATATAAGAATCTCATATAGTTGAAAGAAGGTGGATAGGTTAGTTTCAATCTATCTTTTACCAAATTATTTGGTTGTAGCACAATTTTTTTTCTGTAATAGGTTATGTTTTGACATCAAAAGTTTGATGCATGGTTATTTATCTTTGACATGTAAATAATGTAGTTTTATTTAGAAATATTTAGAATAATAGACAAGGGAGTGAGCCTATCTGAATGTAGTATGATTGGACCAAATCAGTGTTAAAAAGCTCGTTATTTTGAAACCACATGGTTCTTCAGTTGATAAGTTTTACATCATATTTGGTCCAGATACTGTGACTACAGTAGAGATTGAACGAGTAGACATTGAACTACAAGTCTATATAACATAATTATTGAAAAGAGTGTGGAAACCATTATGAATAAATAAATAAGGTTTTGTAAAACAATTTTCAATGTCCACAACGGTGGAAGAAAAAACTCACCAATAGCAAAGTTCTTCTGCCTCTTCTCAAATAGAGGGTTGGAAGTTTTCTTCACTTCAACTTTCTTCTCGACCAGTGGTGCGGCCGCTACTTTCTTTCCTACCTTCTTCTTAGGCTGCAAGAGAAATCACATTTCAATGATGGAGCCAATGTAACCTCCAAAAGGTTCGGTGATGCTGTCTTCGGCGATCTTGATGATATATGAGGTGTAATCACAACGGATCAGCGCATTGGTATCACCATAGCATTTAAGGTTATGAGGTAAACAAATATCGAGTAAAATAAGTGGAAGGAAACTAGATGTTTGAGAGTTATCAATATCAAGGCAATAAAGCTGTTGGGAATGACTCAAACTGCGTAAATACAACAATATTTACGCCCAAAACACCAACGACTCGCACGACATGTTACCTTCCAAACACCAAGAATTTAACACTTTTTGTAGTAAAAATACAGTATTCAACTAAACGCACATGGGTTTTACCTTCTTCTGCACCATTTTGTATGGTTTTTAGATCGGTGATCTAATGGCCACGGATAGATACGTGACCGAAAAGGAACACCAAACTTACGGCAAAAATGGCCGAAGTAAAAAGAATTTGACAGATTGGCAAATGCAAGAAACGTCAAATCAAAAGTCAAAACTGAACCACAAACAAGGAAACATCTGTCTGCCTGACCTGACTGACAGTATTTGTCTATGGCTCCATGGCATGGTAAGCGCCATCTGTTAGGATTTTAATGGCTTAATAAAACATGTTTTATATTAGCGATTAATAGATGTCGCTGTATTGCTTAAAAGTAAGTTAATATTTCATAAAATTAAATCTACTCGTAGGAATATTATTCTGCTGCGGCGACGATTATGTAGTTATCACCCATTGTAATAGGCTACCATACCACTAGTACCGTTCTATACCTACTTTACATAGGCACTAGAAAATATTTATTTATCAAGAAAACATAAACACAATATTTTACGTTTCATTGCCCATAAAGTGTAAAAATATTTATACCTAGATTCTAGTATGGGATTGAAAGGCAAAAAATGATTTATTTTTACTCGTTCTTATTTCTTTTCATCGGTAAGATTTTACAAAAAAATATAAATAATAATGTTGTGTTTATAAAATTTATACTCGTCGTAGGTATTCCTGATTTTTTGACTTAAGTTGTTAAGCCTACATAAATAGATACTTATTTAGATTAGGCTGATCCCTAGGTACCTAGCACTGCTAGGTTACCTACTACGGTACCTACTCTAAAATTTAAATTAGTTTTTACAAATTTTATTTTCAGTGTTTCCTCCTTCCCACGAGGTAAAAGTGAACATGCAAGGTTCTCTTAGTCTCGGCAAGGAGGTAATGGAAACACTCAAACACTTCATCAGAAGATCCAACATCCACTTCAGTGATGGAAGGAGAGCTCTCACCCTCAATGACGGTGCCTCTGACACCGTCTCCCTGATAGTAAACTCAGCATTCCTTTGCCGCGATCTTCACTTTCGCCAAGGATCACTCCCTAAATTCCTAAACGAATACATTATAACTCTAACCAAAACAATAGAAAAGATATTTGAAGGCCTCCTCAAAGGAAGCAATAAAGAACTGGAGAATAAGATTCCCAAAGGATTGATCTTCGAAGAAGAATTGAAGCAAATTCTACCTAACGTCAAAAAGCTTCTCAATCGAGCTGATAAAAATCTAAGAGAAGACGACGAGAACGTCTTCCACGAAGCGTTCGTTTGGACAGATTTGATAAAGAAAATCAATGCTAAGTTTCAAGAAAGAGCCAGCAGTTTTGCGTCTGAAAGACTGCAAGGCAATCCTCAAGAGATCAGCAAAGTGAAGCCAAAGCTGGAGCAGAAAATTGTAATTGAAAGCAGCCTAGTCGAGTTACAGTACGGTCATAAACTGTGCGCTGAAGAAGGCATTTGTATCAAAAGCTACGAGGTCACCAAAGCCTTGCACGCCCTCCTGAAGAATCTTCAAGAATTACCCGATGCCAAGACGAAAGCATTCATAAAATACTTCTATGAAACTTTGCCTGACACAAGCTTCTACCACAAGATCAGCGAAGTAACTTCAAATGAGTTTCAGGCAATTCTGAACGATATGGCGTTCGCTGAAAACATTCACACGAAGAACGTGTTACTGGCTGTGCAGAAGACTGTTGAAGAAAGATTGGAATCGATCGAATCATTCTACGAAAATTCTACCGGCAGAGACGTACGGCTGGTCCATGTGATACTATCAGACATGGACCACTTTTACAGCCTCCAAGGCGTGGATCCCTTTCATCGATTCATGGAGAAGTTCTACGAATGGACGGAGACAGTTGACCGATTCAGTGCACCTATCCGGCAAACTATGAAGGATATAGCAAACACTGTGTCTCTTGAATCAGAGGAATTGGTATCGAAATTGACGAATGAGGTGAAAGTATTTTTGGAGATCACTGTTGATCCAGAAAAGTAAAGAGAATCTAATGGATTTTGTTACTATTTTACCAAAAAAAATGACCAAAATCAAAAATAATAGCAGTGAAGTTCCAGTGTGGTGCCACTTCACTTAGTCAGACGTATGCAATGCAATAATACAAAAGCAAAGGTTTCAAAGACAGCACAAGCTACGCTTCAAAGTTTTAATAAAGTATCTACACAGCATATAAAAATAAGATACGAAAATAGTAGGTACAGACATTACAAATTGACATGTTAGCTTCATTTACATCAATTTACTTTTAATGTCTGTATACGAATTGTACTAACAAATTTTCTAAAGACAAAAAGGTTCTCACTGTTGGGCATTCTATTTACACGACGAAATGAAAACAAATAAAGAGGAAACGAGAAGACTTCTATAGAAAACGTCGACAAGTTAACGAGTTAATCAAATTGAAATAAATGAATGCAAAGTTACACTGAATTAGGTAGAAAACTCGATTTATAAATTAACGTAGGTAGGTAAGTTTAGGACAGAATTTGTCCTTTGTTTTCCACGGTTTTCGATGATGCGTTACAGTTTTATAACAGCCGTAATACTGGAGATAAGTTCAACATGTTGTTGGGCCCGAAATTCTGTAGTGTGCTTATTATAATTCGCCATCAACTGCATCTTACCGACCCTTGGTGTTCTTAAGTGGTCTTTAATCGTGGGTTTTTAATTTTTTTAAACAACTCACTGTGGTAACACACCACATGCGTATGTGGTGGCGTATATGGTATGTGGTGTGTGTGTGGTAGTTTATGGCACACCTGCTGTTATGTGAGAACTATCGCCAAAAACAAAGCATTGCCTCATAGGTCACGCACGTCAGGAACGTGCTCTACGATGCACTGCCATAAACTGGGGGCATGCAGATGTGCAGCCCCACGTGCTATTAAATACACCGGCACCCCACACCCAACAATGGCTGAACCAAATTGAAAAAAAAGGTATGTAGGTATGTTTGTTCCCCCTCACATCCGTTACGCTGATCGGCCATGTAAGTAAATCCATCACAGATATGTTTGTCCTTGGTTGGACAACAATCGAACCCACAACCTACAGCACAGAAAGCGTTGAGTGACGCCTCAGTTGATAAGTGATAGCACTATTGTGTCCTCACATCTGGATAAAGGGAAAAGCTGCGTTGGCGTATTTCTGGATCTGGCCAAAGCCTTCGACACTGTCTCGGTTCCAATACTTCTTGAAAAACTAGATAGACTTGGAGTTCGGGGAGTCGCTTTAGATTGGTTCAAGAGCTATCTGACAGATCGGAGACAGTGTGTGAGGATTGGTCAGGTTTTTAGTAACTCGCTACCAATAAAATTTGGCGTACGTCAGGGCAGCATCTTGGGGCCCACATTGTTTCTTCTATACATTAATGACATACATGATATACCTCTTGAAAATGCAGATATTATGTGTTATGCTGACGACACTGCTGTGATCTTCCATGGGCCAACCTGGCCTGCTGTATTTTCGTCTGCCAGCCGTGGTATGGCACAAATGTCTCAATGGCTTGAGCAAAACCTTCTCACATTAAACACGAAGAAAACAGTGTACTTATGTTTCCATAAGACCTTGGCTTCAGCCCCTGTCCGAGGAGCTTTTATTAAAATCCACGACAGTACGTGTCCCATTTCTGATTCCTGTAATTGCGAGCTACTGACTCGAGCAAAGTCCTTGAAGTACCTTGGTGTTCATATTGACGAGAATCTATCATTTGTCGCTCATATTGATACTCTATCGGCCCGAATTAGAAAGGTAATTAGTATAATGCGTAACCTGAGGTATATTGCAAGCACAGACACACTAAAATCAGTGTTCTATGCACTGTGTCAATCTCTCATTGGATACTGTATAACATGCTGGGGCAGTGCTGCTAAAACTCTTATTATACAGGCTGAAAGAGCACAACGCTCAGTGTTAAAGGTAATGCTTTGTAAGCCCTACAGGTACCCGACGACAACTCTCTATAAAGACGCTGGTGTACTCAGTGTCCGCCAACTATTTGTACTAAATACATCACTTTCGGTCCACAAATTGGTAATTTCCTCCCCTGATTTCATAATTGATTTTATAATGCTAAAGCGCAGATTATTCAAATTAACCACCCCCTCTGTTAATACCAGGTTTGCTCAACGTGTTGGTACCTTCATGAGAGCCCATATTTATAATAAAGTTGTTTCTTGTTGTGACATTAAATGCAAGAGAATTGCGGAGGCTAAGCATTTATTGATAAAATGGCTGGCAAGTCTTACCTATGATGAGACAGAACAAATTATTAATTTTGCATGCTAGTGTTATATTTTTATAAATCAATTTATTTTTATTATCAGTTTTAAGAATTTAAGTTCTGAGATTTTAACAAATACCTACTTCTGTATTTAAATATTTTATATCTTTATTTCTTTTACTATTGTATTTAGTTGTTATAAATTTTACACAATTTCACACTAAGATATGTATTCTAAAGACCTGAGTAATCAATTTTTTAAATATGTCGAAACAATAGTCTCCTCGATACAGGCTTAGCCTAGTGAGGGAACTAAGAGATATTCTGTAGGTTATTTTAAATTTGTCTGAGAAAATTATATGATTATGTCTACATATTTTTATATTCCTAGTTGTTACTATTACTGTTTTTGATATTACCTTGTGTAGATGTAGTTTGTGTTTTTTCTGAAATAAACATTTTTACCTTTTTTTTATCTAGCAATGATTTGACTTCACATTATTGGTAGGTACGGCGTTTTTATAACGGTTACCGCTTCTTAGGAACCAAAGCTGAAAAGTAATAAAGTTAAAGTTAGTATTGGAGGATGCTATTTACACAGATTTCAGAGTGTGGAAAGTTTGAAACTTTCAGATTTCAACAGTTCATAGGGTTTCAGGAGTAGCGTTGAATTGAAAGTTTCAACGGACTTAATTCATCATTAACTAAAAACTTCTATCACCATTAAATAAGTATTAGATTTGTCTTTTTAGATAGTCGTATTATTCATAGCGTAGTAGTACTGCCACAATAACTTACTTTTTAGATAGTCGTATTATTCATAGCGTAGTAGTACTGCCACAATAACTTACTTTTTAGATAGTCGTATTATTCATAGCGTAGTAGTACTGCCACAATAACTTACTTTTTAGATAGTCGTATTATTCATAGCGTAGTAGTACTGCCACAATAACTTACTTTTTAGATAGTCGTATTATTCATAGCGTAGTAGTACTGCCACAATAACTTACTTTTTAGATAGTCGTATTATTCATAGCGTAGTAGTACTGCCACAATAACTTACTTTTTAGATAGTCGTATTATTCATAGCGTAGTAGTACTGCCACAATAACTTACTTTTTAGATAGTCGTATTATTCATAGCGTAGTAGTACTGCCACAATAACTTACTTTTTAGATAGTCGTATTATTCATAGCGTAGTAGTACTGCCACAATAACTTACTTTTTAGATAGTCGTATTATTCATAGCGTAGTAGTACTGCCACAATAACTTACTTTTTAGATAGTCGTATTATTCATAGCGTAGTAGTACTGCCACAATAACTTACTTTTTAGATAGTCGTATTATTCATAGCGTAGTAGTACTGCCACAATAACTTACTTTTTAGATAGTCGTATTATTCATAGCGTAGTAGTACTGCCACAATAACTTACTTTTTAGATAGTCGTATTATTCATAGCGTAGTAGTACTGCCACAATAACTTACTTTTTAGATAGTCGTATTATTCATAGCGTAGTAGTACTGCCACAATAACTTACTTTTTAGATAGTCGTATTATTCATAGCGTAGTAGTACTGCCACAATAACTTACTTTTTAGATAGTCGTATTATTCATAGCGTAGTAGTACTGCCACAATAACTTACTTTTTAGATAGTCGTATTATTCATAGCGTAGTAGTACTGCCACAATAACTTACTTTTTAGATAGTCGTATTATTCATAGCGTAGTAGTACTGCCACAATAACTTACTTTTTAGATAGTCGTATTATTCATAGCGTAGTAGTACTGCCACAATAACTTGCTATTTAGATAGTCGTATTATTCATAGCGTAGTAGTACTGCCACAATAACTTACTTTTTAGATAGTCGTATTATTCATAGCGTAGTAGTACTGCCACAATAACTTGCTATTTAGATAGTCGTATTATTCATAGCGTAGTAGTACTGCCACAATAACTTGCTATTTAGATAGTCGTATTATTCATAGCGTAGTAGTACTGCCACAATAACTTGCTATTTAGTATTTAAATCATAAGCATCTAAGAGCGATCTTGTCATAGGTATGTAATTGATCGAGTGAGCGAAGCGAACGAAGATCTTACAAACAACTTGGGCAATTTGGCATTTTATGTGCGTATGTATGTATGTATGTATGTATTTATGTATGTTTTTCCGACGATAACTTTCGAACCATTGATCCGATCTACATGAAATTTGATAAGTAGGTAACTTGTACTTGAGAAATTTACTGGTAAGTATATGAGTAAAATCAGTTATGGGATTTTTTAGGGGTGCAAAAATAAAAAAGGTGGCACAAAAAAATCAAATTACATGGCATATGAAAGACCTTTGTTTGGACAAACAGTTTTTACTTGTTTTCTAAGACGCTCATTTTTTGCTATACAAAATAAAAGGTTAAATTAAGATAACCAACGATCCGAGAGCTCCTATCTCTAAGAATTTCGTTGACATCAAGGTTTTTCTACTGGTCGTTCAATTCGTTTGCTTTTTCTTATTTTTTTTTCTTGAAATAAATTAAGAAGGTGCTCAGTTGTCATAAAATGGTGGAAGCGACCTGGTTTGATGATGGAGCCAAGGTCTAACAGAAATCTTCAATCAAATTGCCAATTGAGTTAAAGCTTGTTTACCATACAAAGTTAGTGAAGGATAGCTAGAGGCAAGTTCAAACAGAAAATCTGGACAGAAATCCTTCTCAAAGTACACAATAAACACAATGCGTGATGGTGGCACATTTTTTCTGATTAGGTATTTATTTAGGTATACTTAGGTACTTAACTTTTCAGAGCATTTGGATCGCATCACGAGATCTCAGTTTGGGGCGAACTACTAGTAACAACTATAATAACTATGGCTATAGGATAATACCTAGGTATAGATAACTATCGTTGCATAGGTGCTAAAAAAACGATATAGCTGACCCCTGAACTGTCACAATATTTATATAGGTTTAAAAAACCCCGATCGGAATTACCCAGATAAGGGGAGTTTGGGATTTTGCAACTGGGTTTTTCCAACTGGGGTTTATCAATTAGGGCAGTGGTGTTCAACCGGTGGCTCGCGGGCGCTAGGTAGCAATATTTATAACCTATACCTAGAACTATAAAACTACTGTACTGTACTTAGGCCCTCGGGCGTACAAAGGTACGCCCGAGGGCCTAAGTACAGTACGACTAAAAAAAAATATTTATTTGACAATCCCCACAATACTATCTAGCCCCAAATTAAGCTAATACACAATATAACACCTATACACAGAGCAATGAATGTTCACCACACAAATATTTGTTCCCGGTGGGGATCAAACCCACGACCGACGGCGATTATGAAATGCATATTAGAGAATTCAGTGTCTATCCCAAAGAAAAAACTAAGAATGTATCCTACAGCTAACTCTCTAGCTCGGGTAGGGTGCGTATATATATTATTATGTTCTATTTTGTAATAATACAGTTTTTGGTACATGCACACCTAATAATTCTAAAATCAAAATTATCAGAAGAGATTTTAAGAAGTAGTAGGTAGAGCTCTTTGTGAAGGACTCGTCCGGGGAAGTACAACCACCATGCCTATTTCTGCCGAGAAGCAACGTGGCTGTGTTTCGATTTGTTTTCGATTATGCCAGTAATTTTGTTAAATTACTGGCATATAATACATCTGTATGTATCAAGTTAATGAACACAGTGCATTGTAGGGCACATTCCAGATGTGCGTGACCTACGTGGCAATGCTTTGTGACGATGGTTACCATTAGGTGGGCTATATAATTATGCTTGTTTCGAATAGTTGTACAAACGCTCGCCCGCGAATTTCCGACTGCTTTCAAAGGAGCCCTGGTTGCAAACCGGTTGACCACCACTGAAATCGAGGTCAGGACCCTATGATTCGGGAATAGGAATAGGTACCTAAGCCTACCTACCTACTTACGTACAGTATAAAACAGATAACTGCTCGAAGGAAGCATCATACACTCATCTATCTTCACACAGTAAAGACCTCAGACAACAAAAATGACGAAAATCAATTTACTGGTGCTTTTTATGACCGTGCTTGTAATCAGCAGCCATTTCACCAACGCCGTTCCTGTTCCCGGCAAGAAGAACCCTGCTTCAGCTGGCAAAGTCAACAACCAGAAGACCAGTGACAACCACAACGATGGAGTCATCACTACTCAGCCAAGAGCTGGCGAAGAGAGAGGCAAGCAGTTTCAGGCCAATGGAAACTACAAAGGGAAAGTACCTTGTCTTGGAAAGCAGGAATGCGGGTATAACATCAATTGTGGATGTTAACCAGGCATCCTCTTGGGTAAAAAAAGCCATGTTTATTCACTAAGTATGATATTTTTTAATGTTTTGACCCATTGACAACTTGTGTAACACAAATTCAAATACTTACAAATAAAATCTTTTTCTTTACTTTCGTATCTCGTTCCTTACATAATCAGTTTCCTGTCCAATGTAATTTAGTCTAGGTAACTAGGTAATAAATTAGAATTAATTAAGTAGGTAGGTACTTTTATCACGGTTTACGACTCTAGCTAGATTCTTCTTCATAAATAGTGTGGTGAAAGGATTTTAATTGCGCCTCAAAGAGGCAGGGACTTCAAGCTCAGGGGCCCCTCAGAGAAAACGACGAATACGGAAGATAATGATTTTAAATAGTTTCGCTTTTAATAGTTTTGGGCCTTGCCACTGTCGGTTTTCTCATAAAATCCTCTTGTAGATTTATTAGACTTGCATCAAGTATATACGAGTAAAAAATGCACAGTTTTCTATCTGCCACTTGTATTCCTTCACTTGGCCGAATAAATAAGGTCTACCCATAAACTCCGCTATAGCTCGACTGTCATCTACCGGCCGCCGCGTCACAGGAACCAACTTTAATTAAAATATCTGACGATGCAAGCTTGTCGAAGTTTGATGACGCCACCAAAGCACTCCACTCCACGATGGTTGGGAAAACAGCTAATTGGAGAATTTCCCGGGTAATTGGTATTCGCGGAAATTCCAGCTATTGTTGCATGGTAATAAATACCTTTATTTGCTATATTCAGGCGTGAGGGAATCAGTAGGCCTACCACAACTCTGTCTGGCTCTGTCTCTGGCTCTGGTTTTGAGTCTGTGTGAGTGTTGACTAAATAAATCCTGCGTCAAAACGTCACTCACACAGTAATACACTGGTGAGCACTGAGCACTCACACAGACTCAAAACCCGAGCCAAAGATAGCCTATACAGCTGTGGTTTAAAGTTGTAAATATAATATTTTTTTTCAATAAATCTTACTTAAATATTACTTTATTTGCGACTTCGATTAAAACTACACAATTTTATCTACTCTCTACCTGCTTCTCGCAATCTTAACAATTACGAGGCTTCCGTCGACTCGGACCGGTAGGTACTCGGACCGCAGTCCCACTCGCCGGAGTAATTTTATTTTATTATTTTTCTTCCGGCGACTCGGACCACTTTTGAAATGATCTAAAAAATCCATTGTTCAGGGCAATGAAGTACAGTCAAAGGAAAAAGTAGGTGTAGAAAGTAAACATAAAGAATATAACTCTTTGATTGAAGATACAATTTATTTTAAAAAATCTAATTATTAACAGTTATTATAATATACATATATCATACTACAAATAATGAACAAATTAAAAAGAAGTAGACAAGAAAACAATATTAAAAATCAGTCTTAATTCGTTTTACTTAGATAATACGGTCTTTGTTATTTAAAATGTAATAAAAATAATATGATAAATCTGACCTAGGCTCTAAAAAAATAAATAAATATTGTGTACAATCCTTATAATACAATCTAGCCCCAAATTAAGCAGAGCTTGTGCTATGGGAACTAGATAGCTGATATAATACTTATATACGTTTTTTTTAAAATACACACTTAGAATACAATATAACACCCAGACAGAGAACAAACATCTGCGTTCACCACACAAATATTGGTTCTCGGTGGGAATCGAACCCACAACCTACGGAGCTGAAAGGCCAGTCATCATATTATATAAAATAACATGATAAACCTAACATTATAAATATTACGGCACGTGGAAAACACAAGCAATGATGTTTATTCACATAAGTCAATACTCTTCAAAATTTGAGTTTGACTATAAATTATAACCATTAAAGAATTCAGGGCAAACCCAAAATCTTAAGTGGAAACACTGAGTTGAAGGCAATTCTGTCACTATCGCAACGTCTAGGATAGGAAGGTACAAATCATCAATACATTTATAGGATGCAAGTTTATATTTAAGTTAATTTTATAGTCATAACATTTATAATAAAAATTGATAAAATAATATTTTTTCGAATTTATAGTGAAGTGGCTGAAATGGGATTGGGCAGGGCATGTTAGCCGGATGCCTCCCGATAGGTGGGCGACCATCAGTACACCTTGGATTCCTGACGGGCGGCGGTCCCGGGGCCGCCCAAGGAAATGTTGGCGGGACGATATCGACACCTTTGAGAGGAGATGGTGGGAGGAGGCTCGAGAGAGAGATAAATCTTTGGGGGAGACCTTTGCCCAGCAGTGGAACAAAATAGGTTGATTTAAAAAAAAATAACAAAATTACATTGCACTACTACTTAACATTTCGTATTAATGTCAGATCTGTTTCTGACGACGACTGTACAATTTACGTCACGTGGTTTGTGGTCCGACTCGCCGGAAGAAAAATAATAAAATTAAATTACTCCGGCGAGTGGGACTGCGGTCCGAGTATCTACAGGTCCGAGTCGACGGAAGCCTCCAATTACATCATTAAACACCATACAATTCCAGAAAGAAGGATTTAAGATGAAATTGAGCCTTTTTCATAATCTTAATGCAATAATAATATTCTAGGACCTGGGACTCACACAAAAATATGGTTTAAGCCTAGGATACGATAAACTAATAACCTTTAGGTAGTTCTTTCAAACCAAGTGTGGTGAAAGAGCTGTAAGTGTGCATAAGTAACAACAAGACAAAGACTATTTAGATTTAGATATTCGATGCCTGCGCAATAATTAGGCCATTTCGTAGGTCTAGCTCAAGGCCGTATTCAGAAACGGTGCTTGAGTCTGATTCAAGGCTCAAGCATAAATTTTTTGACAGTTCTCAATTGAAGTTGTCTAAAATCTATGCTTGAGGTTCGACTCAGACGCACTAACTCAGACTCGCACTGTTTCCGATTACGGGCCTTAGTAGCTTTTATAAAACCCAAAATAAGATGACCATTGGTGATTGATGGTCATTGGTAGGGAATTTGACGAACTATTTACTTGCTACTCAAAAGATTTATCTAACAACCGAAAGGAAACTTTTACCGGAACCCAAATAGAGAGGGTAAAGTTAAACCAATTACTTAGGCATACGAGAAAGTTATACCAACCTTCTCAATAGTTAGGCGAAATCAGTAGAGCGGATTCATGGCACGGCAAATGCTGCAAAAGTTGATGTTTGCGCAATTTTTTAAATGCCTATCTTTTATTGCAATTTTAGTTGGAGCTGAATTCTCGATTCGAGCGACATTTTCAAACTCTCTCAAATACCTCTGCCTATTGATCGCTGGAAGACTTAGGCCATCTGGACTGTTGATGAGGCTTCGACAATGAGATCGTCTATGAAATACTGGAGGAAATTACCCACCCTCTCGCTGAAAGTTTACTGGCCTCTCAGCTCAGTTGGTATGTAGCTCTGCCTTCTGCGCCGCAGGTCGTGGGTTCGATCCCCACCGAGAACAATTTTTTGTGTGGTAAACACAGAGTTGTTTGTTCTCCATATTTACTAAAAAAATATATATAATAAGTTTATCAGCTATCTGGTTCCCATGGTACAAGCTCAGCTTAGTTCGGGGCTAGCTAATGTCAGTTGGATTGTTTACAATATTTATTTATTTATTTTCGCAATTTTTGAAATGCCGACCTTTTATTGCAATATTAGTTGGAGCTGTAGTTGAAGTAGAAACTAGTTCGGAGCACGTTCAGAGCCGACGTGACCAAAATGTTAGACTCCGTTTAACTTTTGCAATACAGTCGGGCTTCCATGCGATAGTTTTGAAATGCAGGATTTTTTTACGGCACTAAAATAAAAAAAAGTAAAATAGTCACTACTCTGATTACGTAGGTATCGTTAGTTTTTTTGTGATTCTGTAGTCTGTAGCTAGTCTGTAGCCTAGCCTGACTGCGTTGATCAGTGATCTGATCACACAAAATAAAATGTCTTCACGACCCGCATCCCCAAGTCACAACAGAAAATCTATTAGTAGGTAAGTAGTAGAAAATCGACCAGCTGAAGAGTTACTTATCTGTTTTTAGGGTTCCGTAGCCAAATGGCAAAAACGGAACCCTTATAGATTCGTCATGTCTGTCTGTCTGTCTGTCTGTCTGTCTGTCTGTCTGTCTGTCCGACCGTGTCACAGCCATTTTTCTCCGAAACCATAAGAGCTACACTGATGAAACTTGGCGAGTAGATGTATTCTGTAAACCGCATTAAGATTTTTACACAAAAATAGAAAAAAAACTATAAATTTTGGGGGTCCCCATACTTAAAACTGCAACTCAAAAAAATTTTTTTCGTTGAACCCATAAGTGTGGGGTATCTATGAATAGGTCTTTAAAAATAATGTTGAGGTTTCTAATATCGTTTTTTTCTAAACTGAATAGTTTGCGCGAGAGACACTTCCAAAGTTGAAAAAAGTTGGTCCCCCCCCCTCTAACTTCTAAAATAAGGGAATTATAAAACTAAAAAAAATATATGTTGTACATTACTATACAAACTTTCAACGATATTTGGTTTGAACGAGATCTAGCCAGTAGTTTTTTTTTTATACGTCATAAATCTTAAACCGCAATTTACGTTTCGACGAACTACAAGAACCTGTTTCCTGTTTATTTTCTGTATATTTACTTGATGCTACGGAACCCTTCATGGGCGAGTCCGACTCGCACTTGGCTGCTTTTTTTCATGTTTCTCGCAGCAAGTAGGTACTTTTTTGACTGACCTCTCAGATCAGTTGGTACATAATAGCTCTGCCTTCTGTGCCATAGGTCGTGGAATCGATACCCAGCGAGAACAAACATTTGTGTGGTGAACGCAGATTTTTGTTCTCTTTCTGGGTGTAAAATTGTATTTGTATTGTATCAATGTACAATAAATACATCTATATCTATTATATCAGCAATCTATATCCCATGATATAAGCTGTTCTTAATTTAGGGCTAGATAGCGTTATGAGATTTGTCCACAATATGTGCAGATTATTAAAATGTCCCATAAATATCCAACGTATAGCTCCCCTACAACACATATGAAAAGCCAGGAAACCACTGAATGGGCTCTTTGAGCTCGCTCGTAGCTACTTACTCATTGCAACGTATTCACGAGTTTTCATTCGATTTAACTGGCTTTGGTTCGTAATTAGTTTCGTTCAAAAACGTGTGGTGTTGAGCTTAAATAATGAGAGAGGCGTAATCATTTAGGTATTTTCAGAATTTATTATAAAACCTCATCCATTTGGTAGGTACCTCTTTAGTGAAATTGCCTTTGTAGTAAGTTTAAAAAACAAAAAAGTTATCTATGGTTCGTTTGAATAAACTTTTTACTCTGACATTCGAATTTAAACCGAGCGATGTAGGAATCCTTCCCCTTTTTCAGCAAAGCGCAAACTTTCCCAAAAATCTAAACAACTTGTGGAATTCCAAGTATAACATGTATAGCAATATAATAGCTATCTCTAACATAGGTAGGTCCATAAAAATATTGTCAGGGCGGATTTTCAGCGAGACGAGTTTTAATAAAAATAGCTACGTGCTTTGAACGTCACCTGGGAAGTCTATTTGTTGGTATTTTCAATATTGCATCATGGACGCTCCTCAATTTTTTTCCTGTTTGCCTGCAAAATGTCAAATTAAACTCCTCTCAATGTTTTCCTAAACTAACAATCCAACAGAAGTGCTTTAAAAAAATAAGCAAGAAGGAATAAACGTGCTAAAGAAGCCTGTTTTTAGTTTGGGGTTAGATAGTGTTGCGTGAATTGTACAATATTTATGTATTATTTATACGAGCCGGTATGACCGAGCTTCGCTCGGGTTTAAAAAAAAATAGTATTATTATTTGCCAATAGATGTCAGGAAGAGTCGTATCTTTAATGGCTTATTTCTAATTAACAACGCCTTCTAGCTTGCAGTTAGTTGCTCACAATCGCCAATAGATGGCAGGAACAGTCGTATATTGAGTTTATGTTTGATTATTGCAAAACACCAACTTCTCGTCATTTTCTAAAAATGAATCCTAGCTAGATCGATTTATCGCCCCCGAAAACCCCTGTATAGTAAATTTCGTGAAAATTGTTGGTGCAGTTTCCGAGATCCTAAATATATATATATATACAAGATTTTCTCGTTTAAAGGTATAAGACGAGCCGGTAAGACCGAGCTTCGCTCGGGTTTAAAAAAAAATAGTATTATTATTTGCCAATAGATGTCAGGAAGAGTCGTATCTTTATTGGCTTACTTTTAATTAACAACGCCTTCTAGCTTGCAGTTAGTTGCTCACAATCGCCAATAGATGGCAGGAACAGTCGTATATTGAGTTTATGTTTGATTATTGCAAAACACCAACTTCTCGTCATTTTCTAAAAATGAATCCTAGCTAGATCGATTTATCGCCCCCGAAAACCCTTGTATAGTAAATTTCGTGAAAATTGTTGGCTCAGTTTCCGAGATCCTAAATATATATATATATACAAGATTTTCTCGTTTAAAGGTATAAGATATGCATAATAATTAATAATGCCCCTCCCTAGTGATACCGTCGCTTTTGAAAATCAGCACCACTAGGGAGGGGCCTCCCTAGTGGTGCTGATTTTCAAAAGCGACGGTATCGTTTTACCATGAGGTAGGCCACGAGAGCAGCAATGCAAATGAATAAGCCAGCGCTTGTTAATGATTAATTTTATTTCGACCACACTACGTCAGTTTTACAAGTTTTATTTTGTAAAACTTTTTTCATTATTTGACGTGACCCAAGTCGCTCGCGCCATATTTGATGACCTACGAAATTACCGTCATAAAACAGCCTACTCTTATCCCTTGTCCTCACAACCACCTCTACAGGTAATCCATTTTAAGACGTCAACACAACTTTCATGATGAAATTTTCCGGCGAAATGGTCTGTGTGAGCGTTGGCTAAATAAATCCTACGTCAAAACGTCACACACACAGTATTTACACTGGTGAGCACTCAATACAAACTTAAAGCTAGATCCAGAGACAGAGCCGGACAGAGCTTGTGGTAGGCTTACAGGTCCGATTCGGAGTCAGACACATTTTGATCTATTATCTATTGTGTCTGGAATCCTTTTATTTCAAGTATTTATTAAAAGTCATTATATATTCAAAACTCTTTCCAGACGATCTAACTTTGGAGACATTAATAAGCGAACACCGAAACTTCCAAGGGATTTCAGAGCAAGACAGAACCGAACTAAGAAACGAGCGAAACTTATTTATCCTCACAGTCAGCCTAATCCAAAGGAAACACATGTTCAAGAGCCTAATTCTCGGCTCATCTCGGATCATTATGCAATTTTATTTAATTGCTTCTTTTCGAAGAGAGAATGGCAGATTTCCTCTAGTAATTCATCAACGACCTCATCGTAGAAGCCTCGACAGTAGGGTTTGTTTTTGATTTCCCGGGACGAGAATTCCCGGGAAATCGGTCGGTCTCGTACCCGGGAAATTCAGCTCGAGAAAAGTCGAGACATCGAGAAGTTTAAATAAACATTTTTACGCTTAGCTTTCTTTGTAAATGCGAGGCGGCAGCGGAACCCACAACCCGAGAAACCACCCGAGAAGACCCGAGAAATCAGGCTCGAGAAGTCTCGACACCCGAGAACTAAAAAACCTCGAGAAATCGGAAACCCTACTCGACAGCTACGATATACGGAAAACGTTGAAATAGTGCGAGGTTGTGCATTGCCAATGTGTATTTATGGGACATTGAAAATCTCGGTCGGCCCGAAAATTAGGCTCCAATACGTGGAGCCTAAGCGGTGAGAATGCTAACAGTCCAACACTAACCATCCTCACCGCTTAGTCCAACGTATGCCTATCTAGCATCCGGCCCCAGGGCACAGATTAATAAAGTTACTACGTAACAGATAAATCACTCCAAGGAAAAATGACAATACCTACTGCTATAATAACCTACTCCCTCTAGTAGCTAGACGTTGCAAGCCAAAATGAACCAAAGCTAACGAACATAAAGTTGACTTTGCTCTGTAGGTGCGCGCCGCCACGTGCTCAGCGTAGATTGTCAGGGCTGCCTCTTTCGATATATATGTCAGTAGGTATTTGCAGTAAACTTTATAATTGAAAGAAAAATAATTTCTTCTGTTTTAACATGTTTTATTTTTTGATTATCAAGAAATTATACATAACTTACAAATGTTTTATTTTGATGTAATGTTTAATAAATTTTTTGCCTTGGCGAAATTCTCGGTTATTAAACTTAATTGTGGAAAATATTCTGAATCGTATAAATAATTTAAGTAGGTATTCTTGTGGGAAACAAGGGCAAGGGGAGTTAAAAGGAAAATTTTTTAAAAGATCAAGGAGCTTGCAATTTTTTTGAGTAACAAAACAAACAACGAACGTCGGGCTACAAGTCCGGTAACACAAAATATTTCCTCGCGTACGAACGCTCCGCGCGGCTGTCGGCAACCCACTGAGAAATAGGCAGTCGACTGCCCGGCGGCCGGTAGGTACTTATCGCGCGCAAGTACATGGAGTGAAAGAGGCCTGCCCAGGGTCCCAGGGACTAGGGACATGAGTGAAAAACTTGCCCATGGCGCACTAGATATTTGGTACTTAAACTCGACCTACGTAACGAATCGTAATATAGTTGATTGGTTCGTTAAATCAATATTATACAAAGCAAGTGTGTACGTATCACCGCCAACTAGGGTCTAGTTCCCGTCGTGGTGGTAGATCCCCTTGTCTTCTGCCGTGAATAAGAGAGTTTGGAGTTCATGGAAGTAAAAGTTGTGAAATCTATGTATATCCCTTTCTATCACATAAAATAAATATGGACCTACAAATACTTCATTCTGCCAAAACGTTCTAGATTTTATCATCATCTAGAATTTTCTAAAATATTCCGAAATGATCTAGAATAATCTAATTTTAACCCAAAGACCCGGGTACCGTCGGGCTTTGCTAGTTATAAAAAAAGTTAATAAAATTAATTGAAAGCTTGACGAAAGCCTTTGACGGAAATATACAAAGGTAAATTGGATTACGAACGTCAGTTACACCGGCAACCAATTTATAACAGCGGGTATTTTTAGGGTTCCGTAGCCAAATGGCAAAAACGGAACCCTTATAGATTCGTCATGTCTGTCTGTCTGTCTGTCCGTCCGTATGTCACAGCCATTTTTCTACGAAACCGTAAAAGCTAGACTGATGAAACTTGGCGAGTAGATGTATTCTGTGAACCGCATTAAGATTTTTACATAAAAATAGAAAAAAAAACTATAAAGTTTGGGGGTCCATACTTGAAACTGAAACTCAAAAAAGTTTTTTTCATCAAACCCATACGTGTGGGGTATCTATGAATAGGTCTTCAAAAATGATGTTGAGGTTTCTAATATTTTTTTTTAAGTACTACGTTACTAATGTGTCCATAATTTTATGCAGGATTTCTGAAAATTTTAACATTTAATAACTTTGTAATTTTATCGAAACTACAAATTCTGATTGCACATTCATAATGTTCTGCCCCTACTACATTACCCTATTTTTTTTTTGTATTTACAAAATAGTTGCTATTTTCCTCACTCCTCTCCTGGTAACTTCAGCGCCATTAATTGTTACATCACACCTGCCTCGAAGTGCCCAAGAAAGCGCTGTCATAAGTTTATATTGCTCGCGAAACATGTCGGCACACTCATTATTTTCGTCGGCTGAAATTTTGCTCAAAAGCTTCAGCTGTACCTGTATTCTTGTTTGTTACTTGTAATGCGCTATGTGTCTTCTATAGACTCTAAGGCCCGGCCTACACGGACTGCTTGAAACAGTCAGAATACGGTGAATACAAAAATAACTGCAAGAATCAATTTTTATTATCAACAACTACGGAATGAATATATACCATGTGAATTTTTTTAAGGTTTGGGAAATAAACGGCTTAATAATAATAAAAAGCGGCCAAGTGCGAGTCGGACTCGCCCATGAAGGGTTCCGTAGCAGTAAGTAATATAACATAGAGTTCTAGAAGTTCTAGTAGTTCGTCGAAAGGTAAATTGCGGTTTACGATTTATGACGTATAAAAAAAACTACTGACTAGATCTCGTTCAAACCAAATATCGTTGGAAGTTTCCATAGTAATGTACAACATATATTTTTTTTAGCTTTATCAGTCACTTATTTTAGAAGTTAGGAGGGGGGGGGGGCCAACTTTTTTCCACTTTGGAAGTGTCTCTCGCGCAAACTATTCAGTTTAGAAAAAAACGATATTAGTAACCTCAACATCATTTTTGAAGACCTATTCATAGATACCCCACACGTATGGGTTTGATGAAAAAATTTTTTTTGAGTTTCAGTTTCAAGTATGGGGACTCCCAAAATTTATAGTTTTTTTTCTATTTTTGTGTAAAAATCTTAATGAGGTTCACAGAATACATCTACTTGCCAAGTTTCATCAGTCTAGCTCTTACGGTTTCGGAGAAAAATGGCTGTGACATACGGACGGACAGACAGACAGACAGACAGACAGACAGACAGACAGACATGACGAATCTATAAGGGTTCCGTTTTTGCCATTTGGCTACGGAACCCTAAAAACTGTCGAACCACTGGACAAGGGCATTCCCACTCAAAGATTTCCAGTTCTTTCCATGCCAAGCCATCTCCTTTCAATGACGCGTTCTGCCTACTTTCCGGCTGACCACCTGTAATCTGAACAACGTTTTCTACCTGTAATACCTACAGGTGGAAAATAATGAAATGAAATGAAAAGCATTTATTTGAAATGAAATGTATTTATTCGCTTGAAGTATGGTCAATTTTGAAAAACTTCTTAGTAATTAGAGTTCATTATTAGTATTTATGATGAAAATACAAACAAAAGGAAAGTTTCGCATTTAAAAGCCTCCATTTTTGGACCTTTACCAAGTTTAAATGTAGTTAAATCCCTGTTTTAATAAACTACGTAAAACAGTCCCCAACTAAATAAATAACGCAAATGAACATGACAAAGCCGAGCCGCCCGTTAATATTGCATGTTGAACAAAGTTATCGGAAGCCGCTGCTAACAAAAGGCTTTCAACTTTGCTTTTAACAGTCATAGACAAAATCGTATTATTTATTCATCATTTGAAACACAGGGGCTACTGGTATTGTTAAAGTTCTGCGCCTTAGGTCGTGGGTTCGATCCCCACAGAGAACAAACATTTATGTGGTGAACACAGAGACAGAGAAAACTCTATCTGGGTGGTGTATAGTATTCTAAACAATATTAATAAACAAATTAACAATAAAAAACTGTAACATTACTGATGTGTAGAACCGAGGCTTTGTGGGTCTTCAAAATTTAGTCTAGGCGAATGATCGAAGCGACACGTGACCCAAGGGTTGGTCTCTCTCTCTCTCTATTGCTATTCAGCGTGGCAATGCCGCCAGCGTCTTGGGGACACTTCCGTCTGGCACTGATTTGGAGCAGTTGAGTCTCTAGATTGTTTTTAACGCTCTGCAGATAGCTTTACTGCTTCTTGTGTATATTGTGCATTTTGTGAATATTTGATTACTTAATTGTAAGTTTCTTTCTATTTATAAATATCCTTTAAAATATACATATGAATATACACACAAAAAATCGGTTATCTGTTAACTCGGTTTACTGACGATAGTTGAACGTGACAACGTCATACAGCTGTCCACGCGGACGTATCGCTCACTCAAGTAGGAGAGAGACAGATGTCGAACGCTGCCGAACGTGGAGGCCGATTGTGCTTCTTTGTCGCTCGTTCCGCGCTCTCGCTTGCACTTCAAGCCTTAAATGGAACGCCTCAGAGTGAGGTAACGCCGCATGAGTCATGTTTTTTCGTGCGTGCAGCCGGCTCCATCGAATTATAAGACGTCGTCACGTCAAAAACAAATATCCAAACATAAATATCGCCTATCTACCAACTTTACCGTAACGCTGACGTCAGAGGGATGGTATAGTACTGACTTATTCTTCCTTTGTCCTGATAATATTAACTTTGATGTAGGTAAGGCTTTTAGGGATTATTGATATAAATTAGATATGGCGCTCCATCCTCCAGTATATTGGTACTTGATCTTACTTGTTATTGGATAACAAATTATTCCTTGCCAAAAAAATCGTGCAAAGAACATAATATTGCATGAGTATGAACACATATTAATGTGTTCATACTCATGCAATATTATGTTCTTTTCATCCAAAAGTTAAGTTCAGTGGCGCGTTTTGGGAGAGACCTACGTCCAACAGTGGACTGATATAGGTTGATGATGATGATCCAAAAGTTGTCTGGAAGAGATCGCTCTTAGTGATAACACCGACCAGTGTACCTCTAGTTTTTTAAGTTTTCTTTTTTGCGCTGTGCCAGATACCCACCAGCCCTTGCATCACGGTCACAATAAAGTTGTTTTCTATTTTATTCTGTAGGCCTAACACAAGCTCTGTTTGGCTCTGTCTCTGGCCCTGGTTTTGAATCTGTGTGAGTGCTGTCTAAATAAATCCTACGTCGAACGAAACGTCACACACACACAGTATAATACACTGGTGAGCTATGTCTCTGGCTCTGGTTTTGAGCCTGTGTAAGATAACAGGCTAAAAACCAGAGCCAGAGACATATAACCAGACAGAGCTTGTTGTAGGCCTACAGATCCAAGTCAGTTCCCGACGGAAGCCTCCCCAAGACGCTGGCGGCATTGCCACGACATGATAATGCGCCATGCCAGATACCCACTAGCCCTTGGGTCACGGGCACAATAAAGTTTCTATTCTTCTATTCTATTCTGTTCTTGTTTACCAAGAGTTTGAGATAGCTTCGCTAGGTATGATGTTTGTTAATTTCCTAATGAGGACGCCTCCAAGCCCGCACCTGATACCGACCGCATTCATTAGTGTTTCAGTTCAGTCATATTTCATTTTTAATCAATCCGCTGGGCCGGCTTTACCAGTGCCAGTGACACGTAGTCTCACGTGACTTTGCTCGAGTGAAGCTTTATTTCCACACTAAAAACTCTTAAAAAAACATAAATTATCTATATCTATATCTATACTTCTATACTAATATTATAAAGAGGAAAGATTTGTACCTATTTTTGTATGTTTGTAATGAATAGGCTCAAAAAGTACTGGGCCGATTTAAAAAATTATTTCACCAATAGAATGCTACATTCTTCCAATTCGACATAGGCTACATTTCATTTTGAAAAAAAATAGGGATCCTGTAACCGAAGGTGTAGAAAAATGAGTCTTAAAATGTCTTTCGTCGAATGCGCTGCCGAAACTATTAGCGATAGAACAAAATAATGTACAACAATATTGTCTACCCCGTGCGAAGCCGGGACGGGCTGCTAGTTTACAATATAGGTATGGAGCGCCTTCGGCAGCCTAAGCCTCCTCCAAGGATCGCCAATCGTCTATATCTCTTGCCTTTTTGGCCACACTCCACACAATGTGGAACGAAAATTTTCAAAAGTTTTGAAAACTATTATGTCCATACTTTTTTATAATGTCCCAAAAGTTAAGAGCCGAGCGGGATTTGAACCCGCGACCTTCCCCTAATAATAAGGGTTCAAATCCCGCTCGGCTCTTAACTTTTGGGACATTATAAAAATCTTTGTGATTTCCTTAAGTGTAGTAAACACTATAAAAATTAATAAAAAATTATGTCCATACTTTTCTATAACTTAGGGACCTTTTTAAAAAATACTCATCTTGCCAACAAATTCTAGCATTTTCTAACTCTAGCAATCGATCATTCATAACATTAAACATACCATGTATGTACCTATTCGCCCGGGTTTCGCTGCTAGTTTCATGTACACTTCGTTCTGTTTTAAGACCTTGGGTACCCTTACTTATACCTAGCGTGTTATGGTAATCATTAAAGAGTTATCAATCTATCTTGGGTGCCTTGGGTGAGATTTTTTTGGTACGAACATTACTTATTGAGCACGCGATTTGAAAATGGAACACGCGGAAAAGAGACGCTGTGAATGGGCGCATCGCTCGATCATGCAAAAACTGAAAACACGCAAGGCTGTTCGCATGGTCTAGCGCCTTAAGAGCGCATCGTGCGAAAATTTGAGATTTTTTTTAAAAAAATTCATAACTAAATAACTAAGTGACATTTTAAAAATCGCAAAAGGACTAATTGTAGACTATATTACATTTGAGATTAATTCGAATTTAAGTGTGTTAAAATACACAATAAATATACTATTTAACATGACATTCTATACGTTCTATACGCTGACATACGATTTTTATTAGCGATTATAGAATGTCATGTTAAATAGTATATTTTTTTACCACACTTAAATTCGAATTAATCTCAAATGTATAGTCTACAATTAGTCCTTTTGCGATTTTTTAAATGTCACTTAGTTATTTAGTTATGATTTTTTATTTAAATCTCAAATTTTCGCACGATGCGCTCTTAAGATTACGTGAGCGAGTGGACTTCTCCTTTATAAATACCTATTGTTTAAGCTGCTATCTCTGTTTTTTTATCACGACCCTTAATGACTATTAATGTCGGCTATAGCAGAACTTCAAAGATCAAAAGTTATTATTACAATGTTAAAGTTAATAACGAACTTGAAACGGATGAAGGGTAGTAAACCAATTATTTATTGCGGTATCAGTATCGGTTGCTCTTAATTAACCAACGCTGGCCTTGCAAAGCGCCCCTACTCGCAAACACTTGCCCAACTACATACCGCTTGCATCGATTTAGTAACTTTCTGTACCCATAATCAGAAATAACCCAATTGGAGTCATACGTTTGTGAATAAAGCTGCTGGTCTCCGGGGCACGTGAAGCTAAGGGTTGAATTGAGTTTTACGATTTCACCTGAATTTAGTGCGCACAAATCGTTTACGGCGTTTATACGGAGATCTTTATTTACGTGCCTTACGTTTATTACAGTCTTGGAGATTTATTCAGTGAGTTTTAGGTGCCTATTCGTAAATACCAACTGATGAATATACTTAGTATTTTTGTTTATCGTACCATTATGGAGGAAAGACATGGTCAATACGTGCAGAGAGCTAGATAAGCTTTGGGGTTCTTCACGAAATTACAGCTCTCCGCAAGTAGGGTTTGAGTAATCACCAGTTGCAACAGATGCAAAGGTCTGTTTACTTTACTATTATGCAAACGCATATTACGGAAACGGATTATTTTCTTTCAAATTTTCATTTACTTTTACCTAATAGTCTCTGTTCTTTAAAATCTGTACTTGTAGCGCAGAACATTATAATAATACTACGCACTTGTAGTGCATATTTAAACTTAAATTGATTTTCAATAATAACAACAAACCCATTGAAGTAGTTGGCGTGAAATTGTTTCCAATTTTGGGGGATAATCCCCCAAAATTGGAAACAATTTCAATGTAACAATAGGATGGGAGTTGGAGGGTGAAACAATTTTCAATCCAAATGGCATGCTCATAAATTCAGAGCTGCCAATTGGCAGCTCTGAATTTATTTTTAACGATGCGAAATAGATATTGCGAATAATTTGTCAACGTAATTGTTACGACACGTTTAATTAAGGCAAATAAAAACGTAAGTCTGTTATTTATATATTTGACTAAAAAACCATCTATAAAGTCCAGCATGAGCTGAAGTAAAACGGCTTCATGTCTAACGCGAAAGCCGGGTACTCCACCTCAGGGAAGTAAATGTAAGACTTTTCATTTCCACACCCACATCCAAAACTGTTGCCACATCCACACTGGCCACAGCCATCAAGACTCCTCAGACAGGAGCAGACTGGAGAAGGGTTGTCGCAAATGGCACAGACGTTGGACGTGTCTCGGAAGCACGGAGCGGAGACGCCGCAATTGCAGACTGGATTGCTGGAGCAGCCGTTGCAAGTGATGACGCCACTGGTGTCGATGTCAGGGCATCCGCAGGCGGGCGGCATCCGGAAGCAGCAGTAAGCGATGGTATGCTAGGACACAGATAGTTGAATTATTTGTTAGCAAACTAGTTATAAAAATCACTAGACTAGAGCCTAGGTTAAAAATTTAAAGAAGGAGAGAGGTTTTTTGTAATAAAGCTTAGAATCTAAGCTTAGTATTATTAAGACTTACAAGTCTTACAACTGGTTGACAACAGTGATCCCAATACCCCAATAATTATAGTTTTTGATAGTCTCTTTTATAGAGTGTGCTTCCGTCACAAAGCCCGTAACTCAAAGATTCTTGTCTCATGAATTTAATTACAGAGCATCAGAAAAATTACAATAATTCACTTTGCGTCTCAAGCTGCCTAATCGAGAATTAATTACAGTGTTGGGTGAAGAGAGGATTAATTATATTTTAATATCTCGTCTGTTGCTAAAGTTATTTCAGCTTTTATTTGAGCCTGGAAGATTAATAACAGCAACCTCACAGCCGTTTTTGAAGTTTTGCCTGGAGCGCTTTTAATATTCATTTTGTTCGTCACTTAGGAACCGATCCGCTAATTTTAAACAGCTGTGATATTAACAAAACGATTTAGCATTATATTTGGATAAAATACAACACAAGGTTATTCAATAGAAACTTTAACCCTGAGACTTCTTAGGATGTTTAAAAAAACGTTGTTGTTAAACGTCAGTTTGACAGCGGTTTCGTGTGTGCGTCACTTCAACTGCCTGACAGTTTCTGTCACGTATCATTTTCACAAAACGAACGTTCAAAAAATCTACATGACATAATATTGTGGTCTAGTCTAGCGTTTCTGCTGACATTTTTATGCGAGTTGCCTCTGGCAATGCAAGCAAAATTTAGGACGAATTAAACAAAAATCTTACTTGGAATAAACACAACGCCGACACGATAGCCAGGATCTTGTACATTTTGATAAATTTCCTCTTTTCTCTAGCGAAAGAAAAAGTAAGCTGATTAAATAAAAATATGTCGTTTCTTTTATATGTCTTGAATTCACAAATTTCAAAACCATTTGATAAATTACTGAGCATATAAAAACGTGCATTCTTTTGTAAGTAGGTCAATAGGATATATTGATAAGGAGAAATTTAAAAAGCACGTACTTTTCCGTTTCATTCGTAGTTAAATTAAAAATATGTTCAAAGATTAAACCTTACTTAACCTACTGTCATCGCTAAATGACTTCCTTCTGAATATGAGCCTCGGGCATATTTTGCTTAGTCATAATAAAATATTAAGTAAATAATAAATTGCCATCTTACTTTTTTGATATGAAAGTGACGAGAGACTGTTTAGGGATCCACTAAAAAGTGTCAGGCATTCAGGAAGGAGCTGGGTATGTATGATGGTAAAATAAAAGAAAAAATATTTCATTTATTTGTTTAATTATCGATTTTAAATTATTATTTGACTATTAGGAAAGGAATGAACATTGAATGGACAGTTTAACGATCCCAAGCTATCTTTACAGCTGAATAATATGCAAATACATACAAGAGTGTTCTTTTAATAATAACAATATTTGTTTATACATTAAAATACATGATTGTGTACACTGTTTCTTAGTTTTTTTGACGTTTGAGTTATGTATTGCGAAACAGATGTTACTCTGTTAAAGAGATCGAGATTTTCTGCATAAAGGTATTTTATTTAAAATTATTATTAAAAAAACATCCTGTACGATAAAGATATAGTATGTGAACGTCTACGTAACTGTAAATTTTACTACTTTTTTAATCATAAAAGTGTATTATTTTTGTTTAAAATTTATTTGTTAACATAAATGACAAAATGTATATAATTTTAATTGAAGCTTTGTGATAAATAACTTGATAAGTTTGTGCAAAAATTTTTGAACAGTGTTACGCACTACGTTAGGTATTATTAATTATTAAGATAATAATTGGCACCAGAGATACATACATAGTTTAAAATATATTATTTATAGTCAATATAATATAATTACATACAGATATATATGTAACTAGTACTCTTTCGCAACAGCCTGTGGCATAGACACAACCATAAAGACAGGACAAGTGTGCCTGCCAAACCCTTAATTAATTATATTTAACTTGTGAAAACAAGAACTATTACAAAACAATAATTTTTTTATCAAATCTCCACGTGACTAAATTTTCACAACTATTTTGAGTCAAATCGAATACTTCCCAAACTTTAAGTACACACATCCTTCATATACCATTCAAAGATTATTTTAACTAATTCTCAAAAACGAAAAATTATGTATATATACATACATTTATTATATACATATTAGATTAACTATATAAATAAAAAAAGTACAGTGTTACATAAAATCAGTCGTGCCTCAACATCTCTTTCAATAAAATTTATCATAATACATATCTTACTTTTATGACAAAATATTCTTTATAGGAAAATACTGAATTTGAATATTTTAGGTACACATTTACTTCTAATAATATATTAAACATTCACATTGTTTCAGCTACGTTAACAATAATATAAGAAATGAGATTTTGAACGTTTAACAGCAGCAAATTGTGTAAATTGTGAAGAAATACGAGTGATATTACTTATTCAACGATTGTAATTTTGGACAAAACGTATAGAAATTACTATTTACAATAGTCGAGTATCAAGAATATAACTTTCCTTAAAACTGCGTTCAATCTTAGTGCTAAAAAGGGTTAATCAACCCAAGAAGGTACATAAACTCAAACTATTTTAATCTACTAGTAAAATTTTGACTTTTCCCGAGGTGGGAATGATTTACGAAGGAACTTTATCATCGTTCAAGCGTAACTCTGTGCATGCTCTAATGGTACGTTTGGCAGCTTATTTCCTTTGTCTACCCAATTCTTTAACCTTCCCCGTAGTTCTTCCAAACTCTTCGATTTCGCCTTGTTTATTCTTTTGTACTTTACGTCTTTAGGTTTGGTTACATTTCTATGGTTCGACATTACTCTGTTGTACGTCACGACGTGTTTAGGCCGAGGCTCTGGGTCTTCTTCGCTCTCAGGGTTTGATGTAGCTTCTTCATCCGATTCAGGAGCGGCAAGTTTTGGCACAAAACTGTACGACCAGACGTCTTTTGCATCTTTCGGCTTAGTTTCTTTATCTTTATCGGTTTCTTTATCTGTGCTTTTCACTTCGGCGGTTAAAACTACGCTTCTCATGCGGAAATTGTCTCGCCGCTGGGAGAGCAATGTCTTTTCTTCGTCAGTTTTGTTTGCTTCTTTGATTTCTTTCTCTGTGCTGTTTTGCGCACTTAGGCCTTTGGTAGAGTCTCCGTCAGCTTCCTCTTCTACACTGTAGACTGTTTCTAATATTTCCGGTCGTCGGAGAAAGCCATTCGATCGACGAACGACACTGTATTTTACATTTGTGTCTATGGCATCGGATATAGACCTGACTATGGTCACGCTGTCAGGATTGCCCCTGAACTTAGGTATGTGTGTTGTATGCGAATCGTAGTCCGCATCTTCCATGATCACAGCAGAGTCTGAATCATTGAGCGAATCAAAATCGCCTAAGATATGTGAATCTTGGAGCATGTCTCTGAAATCTGGGATGCTCGGGCACATTTCGACTCCATGATCGAGTAATTTGGCTTGTAGAGATTCTATTACTTTTTGTTGTTTCATTATGATAGTTTCTCGTACCGCCAGCATGGTGGAGATTTCCTTCTGCTTGCGGACGAGTCGGGACTCGAACAGTAGGAGTTGACTGGAGAGTGACTTTAGTTGCTCTGCCTTCTCGCGCTGAAGACGGGAGACCAGTTCCTCTTGAGTGCGGTGTGCGCGGCGCCATGTCAGCAACTGGTGTGCCTGCGCTCGATACTTCATTCGAAGATCTCTGAAACAAAACGCAGTTTTAGAAGAAACTCTTCGGCTGACTACATAAAGAACCTATTCTCGTTTAATAATTGGACTCAAATACAGATAAAAGAGACAGTCAAGAAGCACTGGGTGCATTGACCTTATGTTAGACTAGTAAGACATCAAAAACTAGTAGGTTAGTCAAAAATAGGCAAGCATGAACTAACATTCCACAATACCTGATGGTCCTCCTCGCGTCATCCAAGGTGGTAGCCTCGAGGGGGTCAGTGAGAGAGGCAGCCAGGGACACATCTGGCTCGGTGGGGCTATTCAGAGCCGACTCGCTCCGGCTGGAAAAAAGAGAAAATTACAATTAGTAGGTGGGTCTGGTGAGGAAGACACGTTTGTTTCGGATAACAAAACATATAATCACAGGATTTTTGGGTAGTGAGTATTTGAGAGAAAAGAGAGATAGTTTTCATTTTATTGTACACAAAAGTTGATTAAAAACCTAAGCGTAACTTAATGAATAATCTAAAATGGGCGTTCTTTTCGCTTTCTTACAGGCATATGAAAAGCACAAGTCAACGAGAAAGAAAACTATCAGAAGAGGTAATAGTGTTTATCAAAATAGAATAGCTAGCTAAATCTAGCTAGTCAAAATATATAATAAAATTCCAAAAGTTATTCGAGAGCTACCACTTAAACAGTTCAAAACGAAACTTTATTCATGGCTTTTGGAAAAATGTTTTTATAGCGTTAAGGATTTCGTTTGATTTATGTTCTAATGTAATTATGTTGTTATGTTCTATGTTTTTTTTTAATTAATTAATATTTTTGACTATTATTATTATTATTCTGACGTAGGTACCGATTTATTTTAATTTAACATATTATAAAATCTACATTGTGAATTTTGTATGTCGGTCTCCGACGAAGTATGCGAGCCACTTTTTCTTACATGACGATCGAATTGTACCATGCTTCTTGCAAATAAAATATTTCATTTCATTTCATTTCATAGCTAACCTAGGTATGCTGTTATTGTTTGGGTTGTAATATAAATATTCTGCAGTATTTTCTTCTTTGCAATATCCATGTACGAGTATACGCATGTCGTACAACTGAGTGAAGCCGTTTGGTACTAATACCATATACGCCATACGGCTCGTAAATATATTATATTATTATATTTGCTAACCCAACACAAAGTATTAATAATGTTTCCGCACCAACGAACAAACATCTGCGTCGAAATACCGAAGAAATATCCCGTTGGAATGCCGACGTAAAAGCACATTGAAAAGTTCGCAATTGCTTTGATAAAATCTCGATCATAATTGGATCAAAACGAACGACAGGCAATGAATCAAACAGGAAAATGGACTATTTATTATACCGTTATGCAAATCGCGTGTTCACTTGACTGAGCATCGTTTTGATTGAATGATTTAAGAAATAGCTATTCGGAAGTCCATACTGAACTTATGCTAATAAAATGCTCGTTACCGGCAGATCCATATTTTGACTTCACTATTTACTGGCACATCTTTGCTCTAGCCATTCAAAGCGATATCTTATAGCCCCTTCCCACCGGTGTGTGATATCGCGCACGGAGGCGGATCAGCTCGCACGACACACCATGGAAACGGTCTCGTGCGCCGAGGTGCGCGGTAGCACAGGAGCCCTTTCTGTGTGCGTTGCCGTGCGTCGTCGTGCGCTGTGCGAGATGTCCTGCAAAACCACGCACCGTAGGAAGGCAGCATTACCCTCACCCATCTACTTGGACCTCATAAACTGTTGTAAGTGGTCTGTCCATCTATGATCAATATATGTATGTCCGTAGAAATCCAATGAAACTTTGTCTCTCGAATATTCGTATGTCACAGCCATTTTTCTCAGAAACTATAAGAGCTAGACTGATGAAACTTGGCGAGTAGATAATATGTTGTGAACCGCATTAAGATTTTTACACAAAAGTAGAAAAATAACTTATGGGGGGGGGGTCCCCAAACTTGAAACTGAAACTTTGAACGAGACAGTACAGGGGGCTAATTCTCGGGCCGATCTCGATCATTTTGAAATTTTATTTTATTACTTCTTTTCGAAGGGGGAATGGATAATTTCCTTGAGTAATTCATAAACGACATCTTCGTAAAAGCCTCGATAGCTACGATATACGGAAAACGTACAAAAAGTGCGGGGTTGTGAAAAGAAGCAATAAAATAAAATTTCAAAATGATCGAGATCGGCCCTAGAATTAGCCCCCTGTTCTAGTACAGTTTTTGTTTTCTAAGTCATAAATCGTAAACCGCAATTTACCTTCGACGAACTACAAGAACTTTTATATTATGTTTCTTGTTGCTACGGAACCCTTCATGGGCGAGTCCGACTCGCACTTGGCCACTTTTTTAAATAGTCTAAGCACCCGAAAAGCTTTAATAACGCCTTTGGCTCCTTTCCTTTGAAATTCTACACTGAATTACTGAATGCTGCTGCAGTAAAACAACTCCACACCGTAGTTAGAAGTATTTAGCACGACGTCGTACTAATCTTTACTCTGTGGCACGACAAGGGTGTTTGTACGAGCTGACACTTACAAATTAACTAGGTAATTACTAGGGCGTGTAAAAACCGGGTTGTTTAAAAAAACCGGTTATCTCGGTTTTTAATTTAAAATAACCGATTAATCGGTTAATCGGTTATTTTTTCCAGTTTTTCATATGGGTGGGGTCTTAGGATAAAATAAAACTATATTTTTTTATAAAAATGAACTTATTATTTGAATAAGCAAGAATCAATTAAATTAGCTTGTTAAATTTTAAAATATTTTAATGTACAGAACTCACTCATCATGCTAAATAAAGTTGTAAAATTCAACAACATGATAATAGTTGATAATTATTAGTCCTAATAGTTACTCAATTTTTATTAACACAAAGAAACTTGCAAAATACACAAGAAACAGCTGAGCTATCTGCAGACCGTTACAAACAATCTAGAGATAGCTCAACTGGTCCAACCGGTCCAAATCAGTGCCAGACTGAAGAATCTCCAAGACGCCAATGGCATTGCCACGCTGAATAGCTAATGCTAATGCGCTGCTCCAAATACCCACCAGCTCTTGGGTCACGCATCTCTTTGATCAGACACCTAGCTAATATTTGAAGACCCGCAAGGCCTTGGTTCTCCACGGACCCAGAGTCTCAATCCCAAGAGGAGCAAATAAGTAGGCTCTGTCAAGACCTGCATATTTAAGCTTCTTGAGATCCTCGGCCAGATCTGCCGCCGCGCCAGCCACAACGGATATCCTTGCCAAATAAGAAGGCGCAAGTGTGTCGAAACACGTAGCATCCCACACAATGGGCCTCTCCAACTCCCAAGGAGCAAGCGTCATATCATCGTCACGCAACGGGCCATTCGGTTCGAGAACAGCTGGTACGTTGACGGTGGTAAAGGTCCGCCTGATGATGTCGTTAAAGCTGGGTTGACGAGATATCCAACCGGCGGCCTTATAACACGATAAACTGTGGCGAGTAACGCACTGGCACTGATGAGGTACAGGTACAGGCACAGTGAACCCAATCGTAGACCAGTTGCAATACAGAACGTTATGGGATCCATTAAAGTCCCAGTGTTATATGAAGGAAGCGCTTGTAACCAATGCCCTGACTCCAATTTAGAAAAAACTGGAAGACGAGCACGATTTGCGGAGCTATAAGCCTAGAACACGTAACAGACAATTCGTGTTATTTTACAAACTAATACACATACACAAAATATTACTTATGGCTCGCAGACTTGGTCTTTGAAGTCAAGGTTAGCCAGCAGGCGATGGAGCGCAGCATTCTTTGGGTAAAATTAATTGACCCCATTCGCAATACCACACTGCGCTTCAAGACTAAATCCGCTGACGTAGAGGAAAAAGCCGCAAGGCTGAAGTGGGACTGGGCCGGCCACGTCTGCCGCATGCCTTACGCACTGTGGGCCTAAATCTCCACATTGTGGTGCCCTGAAACAGCGTGGAGGCGTCGCGGTAGACTACGCAGGCGATGGTGGAACAAACTGGACGCTTTTGAGAGAGACTGGCAATTGATGACACAAGATAGTGTAGAGTGGCGGGATCGGGGGGCGGTCTTTGTCCAATAATGGGGCATTTTTGCCATTTTAATGTATTATGTTGTATTATAATTAGGTGGATTACTATAGGCGTTCTAAATAAAGTTTGCAAGGTGTAGTTTTAAATAAATTGGCATATTTTACTCATAAAAAAAATAACCGAAAATCGGTTATTTTGGATGGAAAAACCCGATTAAAAACCGACCTAAAATCAGTCGGTTAATCGGTTTTTCGATTAATCGGTTAATCGGTTTACATGCCCCAGTAATTACCCTTTGCTAGCAAACGTACGTCGTACGTAGCTTAAACTTGTCTCAGATTCGTTTGATACTAAAGCTGCATGAGGCAAATTGAAAATATCTGGGAATACACGCGATTGAAAAATAGATTTTGGACTACTGTAATTTTGACGTGACAACGTCTTATAATTCGATGGAGCCGGCTGCACGCCCTAGAAAACATGACTCTTGCGGCGTTACCTCGCTCTGAGGCGTTCCATTTAAGGCTTGAAGTGCAAGCGAGAGTGCGGAACGAGCGACAAAGAGACACAATCGGCCTCCTCTCAGCGTTCGACATCTGTCTCTCTCCTACTTGAGTGAGCGATGCGTCCACGTGGGACAGCTGTATGACGTTGTCACGTTCAAATATCGTCAGTAAACCGACTTCACAGACAACCGATTTTTTGTTTAGCGCTATCCCCCCATAGTTGTCGGCATTTGGTCACCAGTGATTTTACTAGTTGTTATCATAATTATGTCCTTGACACAAAGGACAATGATAACAACTATTTTATTTAGTTAGCTAACAAATGTCCTTGTTAAAAGTGTACAAGACTAAGTCCAGCCCTTCCAGGTTACGGTTATTCTGCATCAATACACAGCCGGTTGAAAACGACCCTGGTCTGAGATTACAAGACAAGTCTCTTCATAACTGCGGAAAACCAACGGAACGATGGAGTAAGTATGGGAGCGTTGTGTGGGCATTTTACTAAAACATCCAAGTTGTAAGCTGTTTGATATTTACCACATTACTTCTTGTTCTAGGAAGGCAAGCAAAAGCGTAAAAACTTAGATCATTCTCTTCCTAATTCACTCGATGTGCACAATTAGCTCTGACATCAAATTTTTGTGTATGTTTGTCTGAGAGATGTTTGTTCTCTGTCTGGGTATTATATTGTATTCTAATTATGTATTTACATAAAAAAATATTTAAGAATTATATCAACTGTCTGGCCCATAGTACAAGCTCTCTTTAATTTGGGGCTATATAGATAGTGTGGTTTAATGATCATGATAATGATGATGAGTGTGGTTTGGGTTGTCCACATCTTACTCGCTTGGTAGGTCACCGGTAGACGGAAGCGACTGGAAGAGGATTTCAGGGTGGTCATAGGCTTTACGTTTATTCATACCTTGATAGCCCCTAGCGGTCGTTTTGAAAAGTACAAGACTTCATCCAAATTCAAAAACAGACTAGCATGGTACTAATGTGAGTGTCTCAATGTAGAGAATTGTAGAAAATCAAGTGTTATTCTTTATGCACTCAATAGACGCTACACCTCCTAACATAGATCTAACCTCGTGCATGCAACACCCGTTATTGAGTACCCTGGGCTATCATTCCACGCAGTCATTATACCTGGATCTACAACGCTCTGGTGGTGAGGTTACTTGCAAAACATAGCACCCGTTTGGACGTTATCTAGTAGCTAGTAGCTATTGATTCCGATGAATACTTGCATACTGTTCTAGATTTCTTGATAGCGATAAAAAATATGCTTCCCATTTTAAGATGTTGTTAGATCATAGCCAATATCTGAATAGACGCTGGTTGGCATGTTTTCTGTTTTCTATGCCCGATCAAAATAAAAAAGTACTTTTTAATCTTTCGCGATCATATATTATGAATGCTCCAGTCTGCCCACGACCAAGGCTATTGCAACATAGCTGAAACGTCGGGAAAATCAATAAAATAAGGTAGTATACGCAATATATACTCGTGTAAAGTCTAAAATCACTTGAAACACAAGCTTCACTGAAATGAAACTTCATAAAGCTAGATGAGTAGAGGAGATGAAAGAACAGAAACTTTAAAAAGGTGTGCGTGCATTGAAATTTTAATTAATAATAGAAAATGGTGGTTAAGGATAATGTTTAGTGTGGGATGAAAGAAGATGATGCAAGTGCAAGCATTGGTCCCGCCCACCGGAATCAAGCTTGCATCTCTTCTCTCTAAGCCACTGAGCCTAAAGCGTTTAAAATAAACTAGAAATGTTTCTTTTTAGTTGCGTGCGACAAATTTTAATCATCGTACTTCTGTCTAAGCTTATTTAATCAGTGTTGAATTAGTACATAATATGGCGTGTGTTGAGGTTCCAAGCAATAGAATGTAGATCTATAGCCAGCCCTCCGGGAATACGCGCGAACAACTCAATTTACTAAATTAGCATATACATTACGCGCATGCATGACACGGTTTGCATAAATCATAGTCAGAATATCTTTATTGAATTAGTTGGTGATATTTTATAACTGTGTTATAATAACTGTTTTGTGTCCTGTGCGATGGAAAGTACCAGTCTCAACATGGCACAGAATCGCTAGGTTTTAGACATAGCAAAAAAAACAGGGGAATTTATATCTTAAACCTGAATCAGCAAATAAATAAATATTATAAAAATATGTTAGAAAAATAACGAGCCCAGAAAAGAACACTTGAATTTTATATGACTTTCAGCCGTTAGTTCACAATAAAAAAATAACTTTCCTCAGTCCTCGAGATAAAACTCTGTGATAAAGTCTGCTTTTAGTTTGAACAGCCATCTAACTACAAGTAGGGCGGGTATCTAGATCTGGCTAGCCGCCAGCTTTTGTGTTGATATTAAAATAATTGGAATTACACTTGTGTTGTAGTTACGAGTATCTCCTATTATATCAATGGAGAACATTTACAAACCATTTCTGTCATTATTTATTTATGAATAAGAATTTAGCAAAATTATAAATACGTCATTGAATTTGACGTATTTATAATTTAGCTAAATTCTTATTCAAAAGGACTATGTAAAAACACCCAGGATCTCCAGGCAAGGAAGATACCCCGTCAGATCTCTTAGTATTAAGTACCAACCAAAGATTAGCACTTTTTAAATTAACGCGATCGTTATGCATAATTACATAGAAAAAAAATCTAAATTGGTAATCGCGATAAAAAACTGTTTTTTTTTCTATACAACCAAAGATTCTTTAAGATATCTACGGGGGGAGTCAGAGGTACGACCAAATACTACATTTGGCACATATTGCTGGCGATGGTAGATACTTTAGGTACCTACTAGTTTATTATACAGGGTGTCCCATAAGTCAACGTCCAACCGAAAACGGACGATAGGCCAAGTCATGACAGCTATCTAAAAAATTAAAAAAAATTATTTGTCATGTAATTTTCGAGTTATGAGTATTTAAAAAAAACAAGAAAAACTGACACCCTTTACAAAATGTACAAAATACACAAGAAACAGTTGAGCTCTCTGCAGATCGTTACAAACGATCTAGAGATAGCTCAACTGATCCAACTTGAAAACCCATGGTTATTACTCTTTCGACAAGATGGTGGCTCTAACTGTTTATTTACATCGTCGAAATGATATTTACTTGTACCTGTGAATTGTGAGTCACTTAAAAATGCAGCGTAGGCATTTTAAACCCATGATTTAAAGGATACAAACATTTTATCTAATGAAATAAAATTGATTGGAAATCCGGTTTAGTTGAAAAAACATTTTTATTTCCAAAACTAAGGAGTACTCTAGCAAGTGTAGTAGTATTTACTCATTTAAAAGATCCCTTAAGAAATATTTGTTAAATTTACAAAAATCCATTCCATAAGTGGTCGTTCTTGGTCTCTTGATAGTCTTTAATCATCGAAAGTGTAATTTTTACTCATATAGTTGAATTTGATTTAGTATAATTATGTTAATTAGAATTTTATTTTTTGTGTTTGTTTTGAAATTAAAATTTATAAGGCTTGTTTGTTTAACTTATAAGTAGAGTTATTTGTAAAAAATTGTTTTAGTACATTTTCGTGTTTTCAATAATGTATTATCTTCAGATAAGGCTCACTATATTTAGTTAGTAACTAACAATTTTGTACATAATGTCTCTCGGCACCACTGAAAACCAGCGCCGTATAAGCCCTTTCGCTTTTATGGCAAATGCTGAGTGGAAGCCTTTTTTTCGTCACCTATTGCTTATTGTATATTTTTTGTGTGTACCATGTTTTGTGACGAAAAATAAACATTTTCTATTCTATTCTATTCTAAGTATTATACCATTTTGGAATCCTGGATAAATGCGCCATTTTTTAAAGTTACTTGCCATGATAGTGTAGTACATTTTTTTTGCGGTACAGACGTTTAAAATTGGGTGATGTAATTATCTGAAATGAAATGTTGGCCAAAACTCCACGATTTCTTTGAAAACTGAGGTAGTTATGGCTTAATTTTGAATTGTAATTTACAGAAGGGTTATTCATGCTTACGTTGCAGAAAAAAGTTTCATGAAAAGTTAATATTTGTAGTCACAGGACTTAAAAGATCATCACAGGGTGTCAGTTTTTCCTGTTTTTTGAAAATACTCATAACTCGAAAGTTACATAACAAATATTTTTTTTTATATTTTACTGATAACTGTCATGACTTGGCACATCACCCGTTTTCGGTTGGACGTTGACTTATGGGACACCCTGTATAGGTGTATATAGGTGAACAACTTGTAATTATTCAAAAAAATCTAATTAATGAAATTACAAGGTAACTATCAACTGTACGCTCCCCATATGTTACCGACCACAGACGAGTTCCGGTAGCACAACGATACTGTTTTGTGTTCTGTGACGACGACCAGCGCAAGGAAGTGTGACATTCAATGCTTCCTTCACAACGTCGTACCATGCCGGTGCAGGGAGCTACTAGGGGAAAGCACTGGGGGTGATACTAAGATACAGTTCAACAAGTATTACTTGTTGCATCAAGTCTCCACGAAACGGTATACGAAGTTTCTTATCAACGCTTTTGGTTACTCTGTGTGCGAAGCGTAGACAGTCTTTTTCTTATCATGTCACTGGTTCTTTCAAATAAGTGTGGTGAAAGGATTTTAAGAGCGGGTCGTGCGAAAATTTGAGATTTGTTTTTAAAAAATTCATAACTAAATAACTAAGTGACATTTTAAAAATCGCAAGAGGACTAATTGTAGACATTTGAGATTAATTCGAATTTAAGTGTGTTAAAAAAATATACTATTTAACATGACATTCTATTTAACGCTGACATACGATTTTCATTAGCGTTAAATAGAATGTCATGTTAAATAGTATATTCTTTTAACACACTTAAATTCGAATTAATCTCAAATGTATAGTCTTCAATTAGTCCTTTTGCGATTTTTAAAATGTCACTTAGTTATTTAGTTATAAATTTTTAAAAACAAATCTCAAATTTTCGCACGACCCCCTCTTAAGTGCGCCTCAAAAAGGCTCCTTTCGTGCAATTGACACATGTTTTCGAAGTTTTTAGGTTCTACGACGTTCTTTTCGATTATTTTATGTCTCAAATGTATGACGTCAAGCTTGGGTCCTGTTCCAGTGGCGCTTTTATCAGAGATTGTGATCTTTTTTCGTCTTTTTTTCGCATCAAATGTATGTATTAACGCAGGCTTAGGTTCTGTTCTAGTGGCGCCTTTATCAGGGATTATTGAACAGTTTCCACTGGATCAAGAAAGACCGTGAAAGGAATAAGCTAATAACCATTTGTCCACACAATGTAGCGTAAAGGTATATGTGTACAACCAAAAAAGGGCTTCTCCTGGCTGCATTTTCAAGACAGAATAGAAGACAAGTAATGATATACAACAGCTCCTCCAATTATCCTGAGTACATCCCCGATCACCTGCACTCCTCACTCCCTCGAAACAGAAAGGGAGGGCGTCATGCTCTATAGAACAGCCATTATCTTTCCGTGGGGCAGCGCAGCAGGTGGCTGTATCCGCAGACAGCTGTTGCTTAACGGACTTGAGGGGAAACCAGCAATACAGAGCACGGTTTTTCCTGATGAGTGGTTCGAATGGCAAAAACATAGATTCGAAAAAATAATACGGTCTGCCAAATAGTGGAACTCTCTACCGGCATCAGTATTTCAGGAACGTTTAACTTAGGATTTTTTAAGACAAGAGTGTACAGGTGTATTATGGCTAAGCATGCTCCATCTTAGGCTGCATCCTCACTTTCCGTCAGGTGTGATGGCATATAAAATTCTAGCAGCCTGTCCCGGCTTCGCACAGGTGGAAATTTATTATTTAAACACATAAATATAGCCTATGTTACTCAGGCAGGGTGAATGTAGTGTTACGGAAGTGGGTACGGGGATTGGAAGGAAACGACTGATTTCACCGAAAGTAGCGATTTATTCGCACTACGAACACGTAACACTGCACTGAACGCGTAGCACTGCACGAAACGCGTAGCACTGTCCGACACTGTCCCCGCGCACTATGCGTTACACGGTCCAACGCTGTGCTCCGAACACTAACAGTCCACTGGGAGCACTTCACCACTTTGCACTTCACTTCACTTTTCACTGTTCACTATTCACTTTTCACTTTCACTGATCACTTTTTCCACTTTTCCACTTTTTCTTCTTGTTCCTTTCTTCAGATCACTTTCCACTGAACTGCCCGTAGACGCGCTTGCAGCTCCTTATATACCCGGAATTTCGATTGTCATTTATTGGATTTCGATCGTCATTTATTGAATTTCGTTAGTCTTTTCGTTTTCTTCTGTTGGATTCCGATCGTCTTTTCTTTCTTACATCATTTCTTGTTTTAGTCCAGAACTTTCGGTTCTTTATTTGAATTCCTTAAAGAAGGCACTCGCCGCTACTAGAATTTTCTGGTAACATTAAAATGTCGAACAAAAATCTTCATAGCTGGACCGGGCTCGAACTCGCGTACGTCTGCTTTGCAGTCGTAGCTCTGACAGCCCGGCCGTTGTGACAATGACGATGTTTGCCAAAAACTTCACTGCCTTGCACGCTTACGTAGTTACGTCAGCACGGCGTCACACTACCCCCTCCTTAGACGTGCTCGTCCCGAGCATCGTTAGAGCCGTAGTACCGTGCCAACCTGTCCACATGAACCACTTTCGCTGGACTTCTTGGCGTTTTCCGAATTCTATATGTGACATCATTGATCCTCGTAATTACTTGAAAAGGGCCTTCCCAACTCGGTTGTAGTTTTGGAGATTTTCCTTTCCTTCGAACGGGGTTGTGAAGCCAAACAGCAGAACCTTCTTCAAAGGACTTGGAGTTGACGCTTCTGTCGTATCGCGTTTTCATTCGCTCACTAGCACGCAGATTCTCTTCCCTCATATGCCCGTGAACTTCCTCCATTTTCCTTCTCAAATCTTCCGCGTATTCCGAAATACAGCTAGGCGTATCTGGAGGACAACCCGCGAGAAGATCCGCTGGAAGTCGAAGCTCTCTACCAAAGTTCGCTCGGGCTGGTGTAGTAGAGGTACTCTCATGAACCGCAGTTCTATACGACAGAAGGAACAGAGAAATGTACTCGTCCCAATTGTTCTGATGGCTTTCAACAACTTTTGCCAGATGCCGCTCTAGAGTTTGGTTGAACCTCTCCACCATTCCATCAGATTGCGGATGATACGGCGTAGTCCGAGTTTTGTGTATCCCCATAATCTTGCATGTTTCCTGAAAGACTTGCGACTCGAAATTCCTGCCTTGGTCACTATGGATTTCAAGGGGTAGTCCAAATCGGCAGAAAACTTCATTCACCAGTTTGCTAGCCACAGTAACAGCTTCTTGATTTGGTAATGCAAACGCTTCTGGCCACTTTGTGAAGTAATCCATTATTACCAAAATGTAACGATTTCCACTATTCGTCATTGGAAACGGCCCGGCCACATCCAAAGCTATTCGTTCCCAAGGAGCACCCACGTTGTATAACTTCAACGCTCCCCGGCTTCTTGTTTGTGGTCCTTTGACAGAGGAACAACTCGTACATTTCTTGCACCAGTCTTCAACATCTTCCTTGCAGTGCAACCAGTAATAACGTTGACGAATTTTCACCAAAGTTCTCTTCACACCGAGATGACCGCCTGATGTTCCGTCGTGATACGCTCGCAGTATATCAGAAATCTTTGACTTCGGCACAACTGTCTGAAGATGATTGTCTTGTCCTGATGCACTCTCCCATTTTCGACATAAAAGACCATTGTGTAAAAGCAGGCTATTCCATTGTGCCCAATAGCTCTTCGTTACTGCACTCATTCCAGCAACTTCACTCCATCCTGGGCGTGCGGATCCATCTCTCACCCAATTGAGTATTGGTCTAAGGTCTTCATCTTCTTCTTGTAGTTTACGCATGGCATCGCTGCTCCAATCATCATTTACTGTATCAGTTCTTATAACTCGGACCATCGATTTTTCTTTATCTTCCTGTTTCACACAGTGCTTGCAGTCTTCAGAACACGGCCGTCTTGACAAAGCATCAGCATTCCCATGAGAATTTCCACTGCGATGCTCTACTACAAAGTCGTACTCCTGTAGTTGTTCAATCCATCGCGCAACTTGTCCTTCAGGATTCTTGAACTGCAGTAGCCACTTCAAGGCTGCATGATCTGTTCTGACTAGAAATTTCCGACCCAATAAATACTTCTTAAAATGCTGAAGTGTTTTGACAACTGCAAGTAGCTCCCTTCGAGTGACACAATAATTCCGCTCTGGTTTTGACAGGGATTTACTGTAATAAGCTATCACAACTTCTTGATCTTCTTTTCTTTGTGAGAGTGTTCCTCCTATCCCTGTATTACTTGCGTCCGTGTCAACTACAAACTCATTGCACTGATCCGGATATCCGAGTACTGGTGTTTCACATAACCGGCTCTTTAGTTCCTCGAAAGCCACCTGGCATTGTTGGTCCCAAACGAAAGGTCGTTTTTCTTCTGTGAGTCTATGCAATGGCTTCGCTATATCCGAAAAACTCTTGACAAAACGACGGTAATAAGAGCAAAGTCCCATAAACGCCCGTACTTGTGTTTTGTCCGCAGGCACAGGCCAATCTTTAACCGCCGAAATTTTCGATGGATCCGTTTCGACGCCGCTTTCCGAAATAACGTGTCCCAAATAGTTCACCTGCCGTTTGAAGAATGAGCACTTCTTCTGGCTTAGTTTCAGATTTGCACTTCTCAACTTGTTGAATACGGATTCCAGCTTCTTCAAATGGTCATCAAATTCTCGCCCCACTATTATAATGTCATCGAGATACACTAAGCAGGTTTCTCCCAGCAACCCAGCAAGGACACGTTCCATTAACCTCTCGAAAGTAGCCGGGGCGTTGCACAGCTCAAACGGCATCACTCTGAACTGCCAGAGGCCCTTTCCTGTGGAGAACGCGGTCTTCTCCTTATCCTTAGGATCCAACTCCACCTGCCAATAGCCACTTTTTAGGTCCAGCGTAGAAAACCATTTCATGCCGTTGAGAGTATTCAAGGTGTCGTCTATCCTTGGTAATGGATAACTGTCCTTTTTGGTCACGTCGTTTAGGCGGCGATAGTCAATACAGAACCTCGTTGACCCATCCTTCTTCTTTACCAAAACCACTGGTGAGCACCACGGACTGGACGATGGTTCAATTACTTCATTATTTTTCATGTCTTGAATCATGTCGTCCACCTCCTTTTCTCTGGCAAAAGGAATTCGGCGAGGTCGTTGTCGTATAGGTTGTTCATTCCCAGTATTTATTTTATGTCGTACCATACTCGTCCTACCGATATCACCATCATTCTTCGAAAATATATCGGAGAACCGACGTAACAAATTCTTCGCCTTGAGCAATTCAATAGTTGTCAAATCGTGCTTACATTCTTCCAGTATACCGTTGACGTCGATTGAACTTGCATCCGTCTTTTTGGTTTCTTGACAATTCCGCAACCACACGATTTCCTCGCTCTGTCCTATTAGGGTACCCTTCCTTAACACCTGTTCTTCATTGCTCAAATTTAGCACAGGTACCACTGTGTCAGCGGATGAATTGACGACCGTACGTGCTGGCAGCCACGATGAATCGTTATCCACTTTTTCTAGTATTGTCCACCGTCGCTGTTTCAAACTTTTACTTCCAGGAAAAATTACTGGAACTAGCGTCTGTGATCTTGGCAATAGTTTAGTGTTTTTAATGCAGTACACCTTGCCTTCACCACCGCCTCTCATCGGTATTTCGTCTTCTCCACACTTGAGGACGCCGGAGTGAATGTCAAGCTTGCACCGATGGTCCTTCAAGAAGTCCAGGCCAATAATGCAGTCATCCACAATGTCAGCTACTACCGCCTGTTGCCAGTAAAGTTTATCACCAATCTTGATAGCCACTTTCTGTTCACCTGATACTGGTATGCGCTGGCCGGTAGCCGTTGTTAGCTGGTAAGCTCCCTTCCGAACGTTGATCTTTCCGTTTCTTCTTATCAGCTGTGTCCCAATTACCGTACGTGACGCTCCAGTATCCAAAGTAGGGTTTGTTCCCGGGAATTCTCGTCCCGGGAATTCCCGGGAAATCGGTCGGTCTCGTACCCGGGAAATTCAGCTCGAGAAAAGTCGAGACATCGAGAAGTTTAAATAAACATTTTTCGTATTAATAGTAGATAGATATCTCTTATTTAATTACATTAAAACTGCCAAAAATTGTGATACCATACCATACCACCCACATAGTGAGATTAGTGAGTGATCTTTAGTTGTGATGAGAAAAATTATGATTGTTTTTAGTTAAGATGTTTGTTTTAAGCTGATTGTTAACAGAGATTTTGTTTTTTTATTAAAGATTAGTGAGATTAGTTATATAATAAGAAGAAGTATGATTGTTTTTAGTTAAGATGTTTGTTTTAAGCTGATTGTTAACAGAGATTTTGTTTTTTATTACAGATTAATGAGATGAAATTAGTTATGATAAGGAGAAGAAGTATGATTGTTTTAGTTAGCAATTTTGTTTTGAGCTGATTTTTTATTGAGAACTTGTTTTTTTTGTTAAAAATTATGTTGATTTTTTTCATGTAAAATAAACACAGTTAAATTAAAGACTCTTTTTATTAATTAAACAAAAATTTAGACGTATTTTATTTTTTCTCGACAACCCGAGAAGACCCGAGAAATCAGGCTCGAGAAGTCTCGACACCCGAGAACTAAAAAACCTCGAGAAATCGGAAACCCTAATCCAAAGTCAATGAGCACGAAATTCCATTTACTGATCCATTAACAGTTAAGCTGTTGCCATCTGTGCTCTGATGAATCTTGATTTTCGGGGCTTCATGTCTACCGGCCAGCGCCCACCCCTCAGCCCTGGCTGGAATTAGTTTTCCTGGTTCTCCGACGCTTGTACACAAGCATCGGTCCCTCGTCTCTCTGCAATCCGATTCGGGCAGCCGCTTCTTAGATGTCCTCGTTCCCCACAGTTGTAGCATCTAGGGACGAAAGCTCTGCGTTGGTTTACCCGCTCCACTTCCGTGGAATTAATTTCCCTCAGACGTCCACTCCTCGGGTCTCGTCGGACGGCTTCTACTTCGAGCGCATGCGCGACGGCTTCCTTGATGTGACCATGGTGACCCAAGCGCACAGTAGCTCTTACTTCCGCGTCGAAAATACCGTCGACAAATGACTGCAAAAGCATGCTGTCAATGACCGATGCTGGCGATGTTTGGTATGCCTTCCGGACCAACTTTTCTACCTCCAGGGACCACTGTTGCAATGACTCGTTTGCTCGTTGGCATCGATCACGGAGTTGAGCGCGGAAAACATGCTCCAGGTGCGAGTCCCCATAGCGCGACTCCAAGGCTTCTAGCAACTGCTCGTAGGTAGCATTCCTCCCCAAGGCCTCCAGTACGGTCAAGGCCTTGTCTCGTAGTCCCAAAGTGAGTGCGGTTTTAGCCTGACTCTTGGTCCACCCATTAAGGTTCATCACAGCCTCAAACTGTAGCTTGTAAGCCGCCCAGGAGGAGGTTCCATCGAAAGGCGGGACTTTGAAATTTCCGCCTGCAGTTGATGCACCTACTATGGACGCGGAGGCCGGGATTCCATTCGTTTCGAGCTTCTTGACAACTTCCTCGACGGAGGAGAGGCGGTTTCCGTGTTGTTGTACAGTTTTGATACCTTCCTCAATGGAACAGAGGCGAGTCTCATGTTGCTGCATAGTTTCCTCCACCGCTTCTACCCTCCGCATGCTGTCGGTGATGGCGGTCAAAAGACTTTTCTGCAATGCGCACATCTGTTCCTCTTGCCGGTGGCCTTGCTCCTCCTGGCGGCGAGCCTGCTCCTCCTGGATGGCGCGCAGCTGCTTCTCCTGGCGGTGAGCCTGCTCTTCCTGGATGGCACGCAGCTGCTCCTCCTGCCAGCGGGCTTGCTCCTCCTGCCGGCGGGCTTGTTCCTCCTCCCGGCGAGCCTGATCCACTTGCATGGCGCGCAGCTGCTCAAACAAGGCGCCAAGATCTGGCCCAACCTGGGTCCTCATCGACGAACTTTCCGAGGTTGCCCCACCGGAGTTGTCTCGGCGCCCAGGGGTTTCTTCCTCAGAAGCCTCGGCGCCGGAGCCACCTGCTTGCTGTGAAGCAGCCTTAGCGCGAGTACTCATGCCTTCCCTCGGCATGACAGGCATTTTACCTTCCAATCCCACTTCTGACACCAAATGTTACGGAAGTGGGTACGGGGATTGGAAGGAAACGACTGATTTCACCGAAAGTAGCGATTTATTCGCACTACGAACACGTAACACTGAACGCGTAGCACTGCACGAAACGCGTAGCACTGTCCGACACTGTCCCCGCGCACTATGCGTTACACGGTCCAACGCTGTGCTCCGAACACTAACAGTCCACTGGGAGCACTTCACCACTTTGCACTTCACTTCACTTTTCACTGTTCACTATTCACTTTTCACTTTCACTGATCACTTTTTCCACTTTTCCACTTTTTCTTCTTGTTCCTTTCTTCAGATCACTTTCCACTGAACTGCCCGTAGACGCGCTTGCAGCTCCTTATATACCCGGAATTTCGATTGTCATTTATTGGATTTCGATCGTCATTTATTGAATTTCGTTAGTCTTTTCGTTTTCTTCTGTTGGATTCCGATCGTCTTTTCTTTCTTACATCATTTCTTGTTTTAGTCCAGAACTTTCGGTTCTTTATTTGAATTCCTTAAAGAAGGCACTCGCCGCTACTAGAATTTTCTGGTAACATTAAAATGTCGAACAAAAATCTTCATAGCTGGACCGGGCTCGAACTCGCGTACGTCTGCTTTGCAGTCGTAGCTCTGACAGCCCGGCCGTTGTGACAATGACGATGTTTGCCAAAAACTTCACTGCCTTGCACGCTTACGTAGTTACGTCAGCACGGCGTCACAGTAGCTTTCCCATGGTGAAAGAATTTTTGAAATCGGCACAGTAGTTTTTGAGTTTATTCATTACAAACATACACACAAAAATACAAATCTTTCCTCTTTATAATATTAGTATAGAAAACACTTTAAATCTTCATGACAATCAAATTACTATTTTGTTCTTATTAAGTACCTAGTTTCATCTTTACGTAGCTGGTCAACTGGGGTTTCATAAAAATAATATTTCTACAAATCTGCGCCTTGAATTTCCTGGTAACTGGAAGAGGAAATTGGATTCAAAGTTCAGACTGAATTACGAAGTTAGATGACATATTGATCTGTTTGGATTCGTGGTGGGAAACCTTAAGTATTCTTGGAAAAAGTTTTACTCCCTTATTGATCTCTCAGAATCTATTCTTATCGGAATAATCTTGGGCTATAAAGGCCTGCGCACACCTAGTTCGCTGGCGGTAGCGATCAGTGAAACGCTGTCAAATATCGCTGTCAGATTTGAGATTTGACAGTGATATTTGACAGCGTTTCACTGATCGCTATCGCCAGCGAACTAGAAGTGCTAAGCCTAGTTCGCTAGCCGATTTTTTTTATTCAGATTTTGACGTAACAAGCTACGTTGGGAATGACGATTCAATACTTGCATGTAGGTGAGAACATCGTGGCGAACATCGCAGGTAAGACCTGGATGAGAGAGCTCTAGACTGCCATCAGTGGCACATACAGAGAGAGGCCTATACTCAGCAGTGGGTGAAGTCGGGCTGTGGATGATGATGATAGGAAGACGTGAGAAAGCAATACAAAAGTCACCAACCCTCGTGAAACGTCGTAATTATTTTCATTACTATTTACGCCATGGCGTGATCCATGCCTAGGCTCAGGAAGCCCTAATGACGTGTTTTCCACTTGCAGTTTCTCACGGAAAGCAATTATACGTTGGGGTTTTCTATTTCAAAACATCTTTGAACGAGTTGATTTTATAAAACACTAAATAAATCACCCGAACGAGGTCACAACACCCTCAGAAGATTAAACCGCTGCATAGATTGCTGGTAAACAGTTTTTGACTCAAAACCAGAGCCAGACACAGAGCCAGATAGAGCCTGTGGTAGGCCTGGCCTACTAATGGAACAAGAATATGGCCCATCTAATGTAATATATACATGTTTGATTTGATTTGAACCAAGTAATATGCTAATACATATTCTAGTTAGACTTGGTAGAGATCTGGAGATGGTACAGTGGATGTTGTCATACTAAGCAGTATTCATTGCGTGTAGGCCAGCTGGCGCTTTCGCCTCTAAATTATGCATGCCGAGCAGCCATCTCCTAGGGTTGCCTCGTGGTAATTCAATACACTAACCTGTGGCTATAGCTCGCTAGAAGTTTGCTTTCGTCCGAGTTTGAGCTACTCTGGAAAGTTCGTTGCATTCCGGGAAATATTATTACAGTTAACTAACTTTTCAGCCCAGTTCGTAGTAGCTCTGGCTTCTGCGCCGTAGATCGAGGGTTCGATCCCCACCGATATTAAATATTTGTGTGATGAACACAGAGGTTTGTTTTCTGTCCGGGTGTTATATTGAAATATAAGTGAATTTATAAAAAAAGTTGTGTATAATTATTATTTCATCTATCTGATTCCCATAGCACAAGCTCTGTTTAATTTGAGGCTAGATAGTGTTGAAAGGATTGGACCACAAATAGTTATACATGTGTGAATATTAATTTACAGCGCAGCAAATATTGGATCTGATCAGAACTGACTGGCTCACCAAAATTCTCGGTCAGAGGCCATTACGAACCACAACTTGCAAACGGGCTGAGATGATAATGCTGATACACATTGGTCAAGCAAGTGGCACCCCTAAAGAAATATAAAACACGGTAAGCATGCTGTCTCGTACACGAAAACGCATAAGCGTCACTCAAGGCTTACCTCTACCGCCTTTACTGTTCCTTAAATAATTGACGAAGCCTTGAATCGGCTGTTACGCTGGGACGAGAGTACGTAGCTCTCAAGTAAAAGTACGTAGCTGTCATTTACACGGAATACGTGTTTTTGTGCTTATTATATCAAGAAAGAAGGTAAGTATTATAAACAATATAGTCTTGATTCAAAGGTCTAGAGATAAACAACGTTGTTGTGATAGGAATCTGAATGAAAATTGTAAAGAGACTGGAAAGAGTGGACTTAGGCACAAGCGGTGTGGCTCTAAATGTAACCTATTGGACGTAGCTCTGACTACCGTACAATCATTAGTATTTTTATAAACAACGGGATATTTGCCATGATTTAATTTTGTGTTTTGACTCCCGATATTTCGGCACAGTTGCATGCGCCAACACGGGTTATGCTGATCAATAACAAAAATCATAAGTAGGTCAATAGTTTGATAGCGTTAATTGGCACATAAGTTCAGCTCACTTGAAATCGTTTTTTAATGTGATTCTTATGATTCAATTGAAAAATTAATTTTGACACTAGTCAAAATGCATATAACGATAACTCTTGGGTTATATGATAGTTAAGTGGGTTTTGGAGATCTCTCATGACCCGGCTCGTCATCGAGGTCAATATTGATTTTGTCCGACTTTATACGCGATGGCTCCATTTGCGTTTTGCCATGTCGGTTGTTATTTTTTGGAACTTACGTAATATACTAGGTATTACGGCGACTAAACTATCCATTGAATACAGCTAGAACTCTTTATAACTTTATAACACGGCAAATAATCATCTACGACTCACGACGCCATCTTTTTCTATCCCGACTAGTGATGTGTCTCGTCGCCCGATCTAAGTGGGGATGTCCTATTCCCAAAACCAGCTAACAATACTAATGTAAGTTCCAAGAAATCTGAGATTCCATTATTTAATATTATGTAGAGCACGAAAGCACTCTTACAATCTAAATAAGGCTATCATTGTATATTAAATAACTATCAGACGTAAACAAGGATGACACAACATCACGACTAATGTTTCTAAAATAGCGGTAGCTATTGCAACGACCGCAATATAACATTACCAGCACGCTTTTGTGTTGATAGAATATGCTCAATATGGATATGGGGTCAATGCAAAGTCATGTAAGTAATTAGTGGTAATTTCAAAGTCAAAAATCAACTATTCATTTATATCGGAAAGATGTCTTTAAAACGTCCACAATATTTATTTATTACAAGACCACTGATGGTCTAGTGGTAGCGGCACCGCCTTCCAATCCTAAGGTCGTAAGTTCAAATCCCAATGTATCTATGAGTTTTTCGGTCGAAAAATGTATGTACTTAACACTATGCTAGCTCTCAAACGGAAGGAGAATATCGTTAGGAAAGCCTCGACTTAGTCAGCCCCGCACGTATTGACCATGGTCTTTCCTGTGGATTAGGCCGACTAAGCTGTCAAGATGGTATAGGTGCTGGGCAAGCCTATTTCATCTAAAATCCTGTCACAGGCACAATAGCGTCCCGCAAGTATGTCCCGCAAGGTCATACCTCTGACGCTATATAAATCCTCTACAATAGAGATGCAAAGGCCTGTTTTTTTTATAAAAGTAAATTTACGATAGTAATATGATGGTTGTAGCTTATTGGAGAGTCAAAGCATTGCACCGCATACTTTCTTGTGGCGCCCGCGCCGACCGACTACGCGTCCGCCTTCTTACTTCACTAACTTATAGTGACCATGAGTTCAATAAATATTATGGATAATATTTTTGTACAACATAGGTTGTTTTTTAACTTGTGAATTTAGTATTTTAATGGTCTTCATTATATAATAATGCATTTTTCATACAGTGTGCATAGCCATTTTGTGCGCCCTGGCGCATTAAGAAACATCTCTTTTCAAAAGTTAGAGTTTGTTGACTAATATTTTTCTTGGTCAGTTCAAAGTGATCCTTGTTATTCTACTGAATAAATACACTTTTGATTTTGATTTCTTACAGTCTAGCAGTAGGCCTACCACAAGCTCTGTTTGGCTCTGTCTCTGGCTCTAGTTTCGAGTCTGGGTGAGCGGTCACTAGTGTATTATACTGTGTGTGTGACGTTTCGACGTTGGATTTATTTAGACAGCACTCACAGACTCAAAACTAGAGCTAGAGACAGAGCCAGACAGAGCCAGACAGAGCTTGTGGTAGGCCTGCAGTTATGCTTGCACTGCCGTAATTTAAAGGCCTTTAAAAAAATGAGTTGTTTTTTTTTACGTTTTATTTCCATTCGATTCCTAGACAGACCAGAAACTAAAATTCCAGGAAACAAAAAAGGTAAACATCGGTCCAACTTGTTTTCAGTCAGTACAGGAATCTAAAAGGAATCTAAAAGTCCTTGTTAATTTCCGAAGTATCCCCTGAAATCTATGCTCATGGTCACAACATTGCGTCAACCAGTAGCAATGACGGCACATGAAAGAACATGCGCGCACGCAGCGAAAGTGATTATCATTCCATTGCATTATGCAATCACTTATAATATAAGCTATTATGTTGTCGATGTTAGACAGGTGGGCAATGGAACGAACTAGTTCATTTTGTGATGCTGTTTTTGATTTTTAATCCCTGACGCAAAAACGACGTTTTATAAGTTGGGCGTGTCAGAATCAGATCCAGATTCATTTATTTCATTATAATTTATTTATTTTTTGTTTGTAAGGTGAAATGTATTTATCGCGATTACCTGTGATGATATCCTCATTCGTATGAATTTAATTTATTAAAATATACGTTAGACATTATTTAAGTATGATTTATATGCATTTAAGAATTAATTTAAAAATGTGATCGAATTTGAAACGTGATGATGATAATTCATTATCAATTTTGTTGGCAAATAACTTTACCTGCTACTATTTTTTTGTCACGTTTTCAACTATTTACCGACTTCCAGTGACCTTCAATGTCATTGGTCCATCGGGTGAACAGCCGTGTCATCATCGTCGACAGTTCTACTGAGGTCCACTGCTGGACATTATTTGGTTGGTACCTTTAGCCGTTGGTACCTACCGTTGTATCTATTTCGACATTTTTTTTAACTTTTGTCTGTCTAATGACAATGTGCCTACCTAGGGAGTCTACAGATGCCTACAAAAATATTTGAGTCTTCTTCTTCTTCCTGCCCTTACCCCAATTAAGTGGGATAAGGACATTCTACTTAAGGCTCAAATATTTTTGAGTCATAAGTAATACCTACTCAAAAATATTTGAATTATGAACGAATAATGTCAAAAACGTGTTGTGAATACACACATGTGTACAACACGTTTTGGCATTATTCATTCATAATTCAAATATTTTTGAGTCATACTTATGACTCAAAAATATTTGAGCCATAAATAGAATGTTCATGAATAAAGTCTCGGCTTATTACTGTTTCGTAAAAAAAGAACAACATTTTATTTTAGAAAATGGAAGTAAAATAGGCGATCTCTTTGGTAGAATGCATGCAAGAAATTAAAAATAAGATATTAGCGCAAATTTTTCTCAACTACAATTTCATTTTGTATGTGGTTGGTTGTATTGTTATTATTATTGTATTTTCTCGCAATTGTAGCAAAAACTTGAGTATACGGCGCTAAAAACCCATTCTTCTTCTTCTTATCGTGTCACTGATTCTTTTCGAACCCATTAAAATTCGGTTTCTATAGCTTCTTGTATAATATCGTATGTAATATAATTACTACTATTTTACTCCCCCAAAGTTGGGGGAGGCCTTTGCCCAGCAGTGGGACGATGTAGGCAAAAAAAAATAATTACTATGGTTTTAAAAAACACAACTAACTGATGGACCAAGCATCAACATGCTTTGTTATAGGCGATCATTCGCCTATCACAAATCGCCTATAACAAAGCATTGCTTCGTAGGTTACGCACGTCAGGAACGTGCCTTACGATGCACTGTCCTGCGTCCATCAACTTGAGGCATACAGATGTTCAGCCTCACGTGCCAGTAATTTCACCAGCACCCACACCCTTTGAACCAAAACACAGCAATGCTACTTCACGGCAGAAAAGGTGTCGGTACATGTCTCATAGCCCCTTCCCATCGGTGTGTGATATCGCGCACGGAGGCGGATCAGCTCGCACGTCGATAATGGAACTAGCGTAAGACCCACCCGATGTTATATGGGAACCAGCTCCTATAGCAAAGCATCACCTTGTGATCAGAACAAGGTCTAATAGCCTCTTCCCACCGGTCTGTGACACACCATGGGAACGGTCTCGTGCGCCGAGGTGTGCGGTAGCACAGGAGCTCTTTCTGTGTGCGTTGCCGTGCGTCGTCGTCGGCTGTGCGTGATGATCTGCAGAACCACGCACCGTAGGAAGGCAGAGTGATGGACGCAGTGCAATGCCAATAGGGCACGTCCTCAGTCGTCAACAGACAAGGAAATCATTATGCACGAGAGTCAAGGTCTAAAGAGGAAAGTTGGCGCGTTTCCAAACACAACAGTCGCTGTTTACTATCGAAAGTAACATCAAAATATGTGGGATATAGCTCATTGCCTGCTCACATGTACTCGGTCTACTGTATTGCATTAGAGAAACACTTACAGCGGCGACTGCAGATTCTTCAAATTATTGCAGATAATTAAATAAATAAATCATAAATAAAAAAATTAAAATAAATATTGTAGACAATCCACACAACCCTATCTAGTAGCCCCAAACTAAGCCGAGCTTGGACTATATGGGAACCAGATAGCTGTTATAATACTTACACATTTTTTTTGTAAATGCATACTTAGAATACAATATAACACCCAGACAGATTACATACACAAACATCTGTGTTTACCACACAAATGTTTGTTCTCGGTGGGGATCGAACCCACTACCGCAGAAGGCAGAGCTAATCAATATCGACTGAACTGTAAGTCAATCAAACAATTTTACAATATATTTTTTTCTTCTTTATGCTGATGAAACATGATCATCAGCCTGAAGAAGTTCACTTTAGAACATATGTTATTGTTAAATGCTGAAATGTTTATACGGCGTTTATACGGCAGTTGGATACGTGTGAAAAGGTATGCAGTAATGTGGTCATTGGGAAAAGGAAGTTTACGGCAACTTTACAGAATTCAAGGACAATGGACAGTTAAATTGATAAATTGTTGTGTTATTGAGGGTTTGAAATGGGGTTTAAGCAATATTTTGTTTCGTGTACCTACCGTTAAATTAAGTATTTATTATATATTTTTAAGAATGTTTTCCAGTTTCTCGTTCTCGTACATGATATGTATAGCGATTGGCGGTAAAACTCGAAAACATAACTTGTAACAATTTTGCGAACCGCCTTCAAAACAAAACTTTCAAATGTGCAATGACAACCAATTCAGTTCATTTCAAAACAACAAGTTCACAACAACAAATAACAGCAAATAATCGAAGAAAAGATTTCAGGATTTTCTGAGTTGTTATCTGTTTACCGACCGGGACGTTTTTATAGCAGGCCTAAACATGCCTGGTATAAAGACGTCCTATGTTTCAAGTCTGTGAGTGTGCATCTGTGCATGCCAAATGTATGAATATTTTATACCAGTCAAATTTGAATTTGGAACACAACGTGTTCCAGGCATTGTGTATGTGATGTGATGTGAGCGTACGCCTGCATCGATTTAGATATCGAAAATATGCCGGTCGGTCCCCTGCTATGCATTGCGCAAATGCGCATATCTAGATCTAGAAACTGATCGCCATCGCAGATGAGTGACGAATTAAAATATTTTCGTGAAGTTTTGGTAGTAACGCCTCCGTGTTTCGAAAAGCAATGAAATAACGGTCGTGACTTCCAAGGAAACCGAGGCTGTAGAAAGGAACATCCATCTCAGTGTAAAGTTTAAGCGATACAAAGTTCAAGGCTCGTTTGAAACCGGGTCATGAATAATGTGTAACAAAACGCTTCATAAGATAAATGTCTTTGTTTTATGTTTTATGTTGTTAAAACGGCTTTCGTAGTGGCCAGTCCGTTTATTTTTTCACTCTTGGTTTTCGATATTGCGAGCCCGAGTTTTGTACAGAGTCACGAGATACGACGCTTATTGCGGCTTCATAAGCCAGCCCACAAACGCTATCAAATTTGACAGCGTTTCACTGATCGCCATAGCCAGCGACCTAGGTGTGCGCAGGCCTTTATAAAACCGGGCTTGCAATGCAGGAAACCAAATAAACGATAAAATAAATTCTGAAATTTAGTTTTTTGTCCTACATTTGGAAAATCACTAAAATTTCAGTGCTGTTTACACAAGTAATTAATTTCGCACGAATTAATCTCCGTGTAGAACTAATTAGTATTCTAATAATTATAGCTTTACTAATTATTAATACTGCACTTCAAACAGAATACTCTAGTTAAATGTTTATCTATGTTTACAGTACTTTCGTTGAACGAGCATTTTGAATCAACTGCGCCACAAATATCGTCAAATGGAACAAAATTAATAAAAAATAAAAAACCCCGAACGAATGTCAGTCTGTCAATGTCAGTCTGACATAGCGTAGAATACACCCCTCCATTTTCTGTCATTTTCGGTGGTATTTTACCAAAATCACTTGAGGTCTTAGCTAGCTGTGAGCTAGCTGTGGCCGACTTGTCTATCGACAGACTTGACTAAAAACGATTTTATTTATGTAATAAAATGAATTTAGGAAAATTTTGCCAATGTCAAGTGGCAAAATTCTCCGAATGCACAGATGCCATTAATTAAGAAGAAGAAGAAGCAGATTAGAAAGGGGTATTCGAAAATCTGTACAAATTCCAATCCAGGAAATATTGACATACACGCAGCAAGCCTATAACGAAAGGCTCAACCTAGTATCCCCTGAAAATCCCCGGTGCACTTTATCCCGTATGTCTACACACATACGGTGTGCATTAGCATGGCAACGCTGAAGCCTACAGTAAAAGCGTAAACAAGATGGGACCATCAAAGGCTTGTGTGAAAGCCAATCGCTGTACGTCGGCCGTGTGTCAAATTAAATGACAGAGTTTCTGTAGGTTTTTTTAAACCCGATTAAGGGAGAACTATTTTCTGTCCACTCCGGTTCTTGCACGAATACGAAGTTCCATAATGATTATCAAAAAATCATAAACAAAAAATAAATACCGGACAATACGCTACATAAATCGTCTCCTCTATCTTTCTTTTCAAGTCTAGTCCGCCCCAAGGTTGTCTGGAAGAGATTGCTTTTAGTGTTTAGACCGCCCATTGTATTCCAATTTGATGTTTTTCCGTATTCCCTTGTTAATTTTCTGAGGTGTGCAAAGTTTTTTCTTGTTGTTCTATCTATCTATCTACATTATATGAGCTTACCTCTCAGAATCCATGGTGATCTATCTGGACTCCAGTTTTGACCGGTTTTCTTCAGATCTGCAAAGACAACAAATGCATGGTTAAGTTTTTTAGCTGGCAGAAAGTGATAGAACATTACTGCAAAGGTAGCGGCCAGAAAAAGAGTCATTGATGGACGCACGTGTAATTCGTAAGAACATCAATGTCTAGTAAAAATCCCCAAAAAGTAAAAAAGTAATAGTTTCGTGGCCATAGCCAAGGCTTGCCTAATACTTTTCTCAAATAATGCGCGGAAATTAAAACTAAGTTACTAATTAGCAGAACCTCTTTTTATTTGAAAATAAAACCTTTTATAAGTTACCTCCTTGGTTGCGAAGTTTCGGAGTAAAAGATGGTTCCATTTTTAAATTGCACGACAGACTGATATGAGTTTACTATGTAATTTATTTGGCCGCTAAACACGACAGACATGGATTTTCATGCAACTTTTGCCGGCTACAGCTCGCATGTTTTGGGTAGTACAGCAATTTCGATTTATCTCGAAAAATATGGACAAAATAATGCTCAAACTTATAAGTATATGATAAAAGGAAGCCTACGTAACTGTGGGTCACATCGATCATAAACTTTGACGCTGCATAAATCATGTACCTACAATAGATGCAAATGCTTGCTTACTTTGGGAATCAGGCTCAAGCTTTTTAATATAGACTCTGTATCTCTAGTAGTCGGTATGTTGTCATTTTACGGTAGGTAGCTTAGCTACCCGAATGTACAACCAAGTCTGAGAGATATTTTCTGTTAATTAAAAGCAAACTGGGAATCCAATCAGAGAAGTAGTGGAATGCGGGTCAGATTATATTTGTAAAAGTCGATGAAAAAGGCCTTTGTTCGTAAGCGCGCTTGTTCTTCCAAAACAATTGGGAAAATTGAGAAAGAGGTTAGGTGTGAACGGTAGCAAAATATCATGCCATCGTTCATCAAAATATTAGTTTATTCAAGGACAACGTTCTACTATTTTTAAAATAAATAAAAACTAGCGTTCATTGAATTTTGAATTTAGAACTCTGCACTGTGAAGTTCCAATGCACCGCTTCCGCGAGTCCCAAACGCATAATTTCAAAGAGACCTTATGGTAACAGCTCTGCATCAGCTCTTACACCATCTTTCTCATGATAAACAACTAATTAATGTTCAAGTTAATACAACAAGCAGTTAATTAGGTACTTGTTCATAGCGTCGCTAGCTTTCAATAATTAGATTTGAGCTGAAATAATTAGCTTTTAGCCAACGAGTACGGTTCTACAAAAGCTTGCCTCCGCTCTCTTCAATTAGTTAATTAAAATGCATTCCTAGCTAATTTCAACTAAATTAAATCTAGCGGAACAGATTCGTTTCGTAAAAAGCGGTAATCATAAATGACGGTCGTACTAGTATCGCCATACTTTTATTTTTAGACAATCATTTTTTATTTTTCTGTCGACAACACAATTAAAGAGTGCTAACTATAGTCCAAAGAATTTATTTATTTATTATTTCCATTCTCTCAGCCTAGTTGACCTCACTAAATCGCTAGGCTGTGGCCTACCCCTACACTCATGTATTTTAAGAGCGGAGCTAAGCAAGCCGCAAATTATTTTACCCAATTACGACAGAGCAAAAAGGAGAGCTTAGTCGAGGTCGTGCTGTATGTTGTTTTTTAAGGTAAGTAGCATAATAGACGATTATTATGTTTTTTGTTAAGTACTTGATTTTCAGGGCTCGGATTTTGGTTTTTAAAAATTTATTTTTACAATGTTTTCTTTCGTTGTAGAATTTTTGGACACTACGGCTGTGATAACGGACGTCGCTTCTTAGGAAACTAAAGTTATACAAAGCTAAGCCCAGTTAACAAATGCAGGCAATTTTCTACTACGTAATCCTGAGTGGGCTCGTTTGTAGACCCTCTGTCCTGTAGGATAAACAGAAGCGATTAGTTTGAGAAAACGTTTAACAGAAAGTTAGGAAGGGCGATGTATTGTTTGCCAACTTATTTACACTCTACCTCATACCTACTTGTGATAAGAAAGATGCCTGAAAGTTTGACAAAAAATATGGTTATTCGGAGAGAAAAAGACAATGTTTTGAAAAAGTTTTTTTTCTCCTTGCTTTTACCCAGGCCTGAGTTTAGTATGCATGCCCAATTAGTTTGATTTGTATCATAAACTATGTACTAGAAAAAAGGTTTGGTTGATCATCATCATCATCAGCCCGTTTGCACCCCCTGCTGAGTATAATAGGCCTCCTCTTTATTACGCCATTCTTTCCGGTCCCTCGCGAGTCTCATCCACTCATTCCCAGCACTTGCAACAATGTCGTTCGACCAACGGGCGGGTGGTCGGCCTCTAGGTCTTTGAGCACCCCTTGGCCACCATTCTGTAACTGTAGGTTTAATTGATAGTCGCGAGAAAAAACTCGAATTCGTAATCCAGTTACGAAGCCCGGTCACGTACAACATAACGTATTTAAGGGACATTTTCCTTCATAAACTGTAGGTACTTGGTAATGTTATCCCAACGCAGGTTCTTAATATAGTGATATACAGAACGATATATTATTTACACACGATTTAACTTAGGAATCGGTAAATCGAAGCTCGCCTGAATAAATCCTGTGATATGTAAATCGTTCTTCTAGATGTTTGAAAGTTTTATACGGATGTATTTTCGTATGTTGTCAGCAAAAATGTTTCAAAGCAATGGATTTCAACCATTTTCATTTTTTATTTGTGGCTGAATAGCGAGTGTTATAGGATTGAGGCCATTAGTGTGTTTGTAGCTTTGTAGGTTTGCCTTTGTTCTCATAGCTCTGAAACGGTTGTTTTCGTTCTGAGATGGTTCTTAGCCATGTTTGGTAGATTGATGAATGCCAAAATAACACTATGCTTTTAGCATTATTTGTGTAAGCAGTTTAAATAATTGATATAATAATTGATGCAATCGTTCATCAAAATATTAGTTTAAACAAGGACAACGTTCTTCTTTTTTTGAAAATAAATAAAATCCAACGTTCTTTAATTTTGAATTTAGAACTCGGCACTGTGAAGTTCCAATGCACCGCTTCCGCCAGTTCCAAACGCATAATTTCAAAGAGTCCTCTATGGTAACAGCTCAGCATCAGCTCTTATACCATCTTTCTCATGATAAACAACCTAATTAATGTTATAATTGTTAATGGTGTAATTGTATAAATCTAGCAAATGTTAAAGAATCATTTTGGCAACACGTTTGTTGTTGGCACACCAATCAGAGAGCGGGCGCCATTTTGTTTAGTGTGGAAGGGTAAAGTTGGCGAGTTGGGGACTGGGAATGAGCATAGCCAGAATGTTACTTTTGTAACATTCTACGTTACTTTTGACCCTGTCATGCTACTTCCATGTAACAAAATTTTTGTGTATAAAGTATTTGTCGTTTTCCACTAAATTTTTGGTAATGGTACGTCCCTCGTGAAAATGTTACTTTTTGGGCTGTCTCATGTTATATTTGACTATCTACCACACGAAATAAAGAAGTAATGGAAATAGCATGTAGACGACCTTCTCACGCTCCAAGTACGCGCAGTACAGCAGACTTCAAGCCCTCCTTTGTTTAGTCGTGTTTGAAGTCTGTCAGAAGAAACGTAACTGAGAAAAACACGAAAAAATATAAAAATGCCGTATTGTGCTGTTTTGCAGTGCTAAAACGATAGCCGAACCAATAATTTAACAAAAGGGGGCATATCGTATCACAGGTTAGTATTATTTTATTGCTTAAATTGGTTTTGTTTAGAATGCAAAACCATCAAACAAAAATAGACTGTGAATGATATTCGTTAAGGTCGCGTTTCTATAAATCTCAACTTTCGCTACTCAATTAGGGCTGTACCTACCCCAATAAAGTGATGAATGTGCTATCGAATACTTTATTAGTTCTGGGGGCTAATTCTCGGGCCGATCTCGATCATTTTGCAATTTTATTTTATTGCTTCTTTTCACAACCCCGCACTTCTTCTTCGTTTTCCGTATATCATAGCTGTCGAGGCTTTTACGATGAGGTCGTTGATGAATTACTCAAGGACATCATCCATTCTCTCTTCGAAAACAAGCAATAAAATAAAATTGCAAAATGATCGAGATCGGCCCGAGAATTGCCCCCCAGATCATATAAATAGTTAGGTTTAGGGAGCTGACTTTTTTTTGCTTTAGTGATGATTTTATTCCTTATGTATTATTCTGTTATTATTCTGATTCTTTTCTTATTCTTATAGCCCACAGTGGCTGGGTAAGATGAAAATTACAGAAATATTTTGAAGAAATAACATTATAATTCTGGTTTCCGTTTTCCGATATTCAAAATAAATGTATCGATGCAACAGGAAAAAGAAAACACAAGAAGAAAAAGAAACAATATTTGAAACAGTTAAGTATACAATTTTACGAGTTGTAAACATTTGATTGGGTAAATAAAGAAAGATAGATAAGAAAAGCTTTTTATTTCGACCACCATATATAATATATAACCTGACGTGCTACCGATCGTTATACATCAGTAGGTAGGTGAGAGCGCTGGTGGGCTAGTGGTAGCGGCTTCGCCTTCTGATCCTTAGGTCGTGGGCTTAAATTCAGTCCAACCAATGAGGTTTACTGCCCAAAAATTAATTTACACTATGCCAGTGCTCTTAAACGGTGAAGAAAAACATCGTGAGGAAACCGGGCATGCCATAGAACTTAAAAAGTTCGAAAATATGTGTTAAATAAGTGCACGAAAGGAGCCTCTTTGGGGCGCACTTAAAATCCTTTCACCTCACTTGGTTCGAAAAAACCAGTGACACGATAAGAAGTAGGTAGGTAATCATCGATGTCGATACATTTGTCTTGTATCCACCTTGGCACATCACTAAGTGAGTGGCTATGTCAAGTAATAGCCATTGTATTATGAATCTTATACCTTGTGGATAAAGACTAACAGAATTGTTTTCTATAACGCCATCTAGCGTCAAGTAGCTTTGTTTTGTTGTCAATAAAGTAACAGCCATTGTATTATCAATCTTATTGTAACTAAATAGAGACTAAAAGAAAAAAATACTGAATGAGAAGTGCCATCTCTTGGCGAATAGAATTTTATTTTAGCACTGTTTATTTTATTAAGTTTAGAACCATGTCACGATAGCTTTAAGGTTTATTATCAATTAAATTATTTTTTTGGTTTTAGGTCCTTTTTAACGTTTTTTTTCGACCAATCATAACTTTTATTTCTATGTGTGTTTGTTTTTACGTGTATGAGTTTGGCGACACTGGTTCTCTTAGTAATACGTCATCATACTCTCTCTACTTTGCGTAAGCAAAAGCGTGTTTGGTGCTCTGTGATCTACCACTGGCAACACTGCTGGGAATGTTCTCGCCACTTAGGACTTGGCGGAAGGACTTTGAATCCAAGCCTGCACAAAATTAAAAAAAAAAATGTTCTCACCACAGTCTTTGCTCAGCGCTCGCCTCGCCACGAATACAACTAAAAGAGGGAAGTCCACAGAAGAAGTCTATATAGACTGATCCTGTTTGATAAATTTAAAAATGTAATAATATTCATGTTCAGTATGTTTAAACAATATGTTTTATGAAATAAAGTGAATTTCCGTAACATTCAGCTATTGTTACGAGTTCGATGGAGTGTTGCCAGAAAATTGGCACAATTCATAACTCCGTTCCAAAAAATCTATATATCGAGCAACACGTACGTAGCATGAATATGTTACAATTCGAATTAACCCACTCTCTAGCGAAATTCCAGGAATTCACAGGCCATTATCAAACCTTGAATTCCCAGGCCCCAGCCCGTATATTCGCCTACACTGAGCGTATGTGACTTTTCAGAATATATTATACTAGCAGCCCGTCCCGGCTTCGCACGGGGTAGACAATATTGTTGTACATTATTTTGTTCTATCGCTAATAGTTTCGGCAGCGCATTCGACGAAAGACATTTTAAGACTCATTTTTCTGCACCTTCGGTTACATTGTTCAAATTTTACCAAGGATCCCTAATTTTTTTCAAAATGAAATGTAGCCTATGTCAAAGTGTATTGGAAGAATGTAGCATTCTATTGGTGAAAGAATTTTTTAAATCGGCTTAGTACTTTTTGAGCCTATTCATTACAAACATACAAAAATAGGTACAAATCTTTCCTCTTTATAATATTAGTATAGATATAGATTTTATCTCAGGTATATATTTTTGTCGAAGAGAACAATAAGATAAGATAACACTAAATGTATCTGACTTTTTCGAGAATAGGTGTTTTATTTCAGGCTTTTTTCGCAAATAACTTTAAAAAGTTAAGATAAGAAGGTTTGTTGTGATCTTTGCACCTTGTTTGTTGACCAGGTCTACCACAAGCTCTGTCTGTCTCTGGCTCTGATTTTGAGTCAGTGTGAGTACTGACCAGTGTATTATCTTATACCTTTAAACAGAATCTTGTATATATATATGTATATATATATATATTTAGGATCTCGGAAATGGCACCAACGATTTTCATGAAATTTAGTATACAGGGGTTTTCGGGGACGATAAATCGATCTAGCTAGGATTTATTTTTAGAAAATATCAGCGTTCGGAGTTAGGAACAAACAACTTTTTCATAATATCATTACTCCTAGCGCCATCTGTTGCTCAGAAGCAAAAACTAAGCTCTGTGAGAACCTAAGAACTCAAGGGTTATGTTTCACAGAGAACGCCATCTACTGTCGAGTTTTGGAACTAAAGGACTACGTAAACACTCTGTAGAAAAGTTCCGGAAGTTTCTATCTCATTGCACTCGTGATTTTTTTTTTAAATAACCAGTTCTTATTTTTTATTATTATGTAGTATGTTAGTAAGATCGAAATATATGATTTCATCATTCATAAGTACGTTATCAAAAAAATACCGAGCGAAGCTCGGTCACTTACTGCTAGTAATTTATAATGTGTGTGTGACGTTTCGACGTAGGATTTATTTAGACAGCACTCACAGAGCCAGAGACAGAGCCAGACAGAGCTTGTGGTAGGCCTACTAGATCTAACCTGGGTGCAAAAAAGAACTAGCAAGAGAGAGAATGTGGATTGATTTACAACCTTTTTTAAGACATCGCATTTTTAACAACCTTTTTGATGCATAGCTCCAACGCTTAAAACCTTGCACACATATAGCCGTTCTGCGTTGGCGATTAATGAAATATTGCCATGGCAGAACGCTTAGATATGGCAAGGTCGCAGTCGACTGTACCAACAAAATGTCAATTTACACTTCGAGCGAACTGCCAACGAAATGGGACAAACCATTCTCAAAGCGAACCCAAAAGTTTAGAAATAAGCCAAATCAGTTGACAGGCCCTCGAGGGTTCTAAATGTTCGAATAGACGAAATATAATTAGAACTTAATTGGGGATTTAATCGAGATATCTGTGGATTATCGTAATGAACGTAGAGATCGTTTTCACTATTTGGCTTGTAGACTGTCACGTGATGTCAGAATGCTCACTCCCATTATATAATAACTAGAACAAATGTAGCATAAATCATTTTTTGTAGCAAAAAACCGTTTATACCCAAAAGTGTATTAATTCAGTTGAATCGCAAGGATCACTATGAAACGTCCTAAAGCTAGGTGAGTCTAGGTGCCAGTTCCACGCGATCAAGCTTAGAAGAACAGGCAATAAACTACGGCTTGGTTCCTACCGTTTTACAAATAAAAAATAATACTAATAGCAGTGCAGTTCCAATGTGGTGCCACTTCACTAAGTGAGACATAAATAATGCAATAATACAAAAGCAAAAGTTTCAAAGATGGCACACGCTACGCTTTAAATTAAAGTAATAATAAAGTACTACACAGCATATAAAAATAAGATACGAAAATAGTAGGTACAGTCATTGCAAATTGTCATGTCTTAGCTTGGATCGTCTCGCTGCAGGGCCTTCTTCCTTTCTTCCACACATCTCTTCTTCTTCTTCTTAATGAATGGCATCTGTCCATTTTGGATCAATTTTGCCAGTGTCGAGTAATGAGGATATATTACATAGATAAAATACTTTTTCGTCAAGTCGAGTCAGCCATAGACAAGTCGACCCTACTTGGCTTTGAAAGCAAATGATGGTCGTTTGTTTCCAAAACCATCTGAAACATTTTCGATCACATCAGAATATCATCTAATACACTTTCATTCCAACTGCTTACACTTTGAGCTAAGGACCTCAAGTAATGTTGGTAAAAATACCACCAAAATTACTCAACAGAATTCAAAATAACACCAGAAAACAATTAAAATGAAAAAGCTATGTAACTTCCCAAAATTACAGAAAACGAATCCTCCACAGATGTCTCTTTGGCTTCAGTGGTCCAGTCATTCAAATGACAATCAAGAACGTCTTGCCATCTTTTCCTGGGTCTACCTCTAAAATAACTTTTTTTATAATGGCAACATTTTCAATCGTTAAATTAATAAGATGTAATACTGCTAGGTCTACTTCCTCTGTTCTATAACAACAGCCAATAAATCACGATTCTCAATAGAGACGGTTTGATTGCGGTCTAATTACGGTTTTTACCGTTCATTATAAAGCAATAACGTCTGGTGATACGCAACTTAACAACAATGGCTTGACAATACTGTACCGTGAGAAGTAGACCAAGAGCCAGAGTAACAATTTTATTGACCGAGCATTACCGAGAATAGTTTTGAATAGCTCTATGGTCCTACAATTATATAGAACTAATGGAAGTTACCGAACAAAATGTCTTTGCCTCAACAACCTCTGGCAAAATTTACTTGCATATCTACATGTTTGTACTCGATAAGATCGTATGTTTCGAAAGCACAGGTTCTACATTTTCATGTTTTTGTTTGTCCTTGGCGATTTTTGATAGGGGAAGTAATTCCGCCTAAAAGGCTGCAGCGCTATTTAATTTGATAATGTTTGACAGAACAACAATTTTTATAAAAGTGTTTGCGTAATAGCCTGGCAAATAGTATTAGCTATTAATTTAGTAAGTTTTATTTTTTTATCATTATTATTGTTGGCAGATCTTCCCGATTTCCAGTTTTTCAGACCTGCGTACCTTCTATAGCTTGGTGTTTTCCTGGCTTAGTTTAACTCTGGTTCAAATCGACATTATCGCAGCTGAGTTCACGGCATGAGAAGTCATTGTTTAAGTTTTTATATATTGATACAATTTACAATTCGCAAGTAAAAAGGTGATTTCCCTCTGAGATTCGAAATCGTATGCTCCAGATTTGGTGAAACTAGTGGAGTCCCATGCGACTTTACGTCCGCGTCTTTTTACAACTTCAACCCCCTTATCTTATACCCCTATTTGAGACTGTTAATGTTTTGGTGCGAGAAGGGATTTTTCTAAATAGGGGATTTAGAAAAATCCCTTCTCGCACCAAAACATTCACCTCCACAAGTTTTAATTAATAAAAAAAATAAGTACGGTCTCTGCGACCAGTGATTTATGCTATACTCACTTAAGATGTGTTCACTTCTATTACTATTTTTGTTTTGTATAAGGATCATACAAAAAATCAGTAGGAACAGGAACCAAGCCGTAGTTTGTTGCCTGGGGCTCAATTCTAGACCAGTGACTTTTTTGTCACGCTAGACATAATTATATCACAAGAACTGTCAAATTCACTAAAGAAACTGTCAGTTCTTGTGTTATATAACTACCGTGACAAAAAAGTCACTGGTCTAGAATTGAGCTCCTGTTCTTCTTAGGCTTTGTCGCGTGGAACTGGCATCTAGACTCACCTAGTTTTAAGTCATTTCAAAGTGATCGTTGATATATAATTGAATAAAGAAATATTTGAATTTGGGCGATGTCCATTATGTCAAACGCCAAGAAACGTAATAAAAATTGTCGTCAAGAAATTTATATAGTATAGTGAGTTGCGAATTTTCAAAAATAATACCCGTGCGACTCACACCAAAGAGTGAAATATTTCCAACCTGGCTCAGTAGATTCGGAAATTTTGTAATTTCCGGACAATTACGGAAAATGTTATAAGTTTGGAATTTTTGGAAATAAGTCAATTCGCGGACTTTTCTTCTATACATGAAGGAGATGGGTAGGTACTTTTTATTCTGAGAGGTAATAAGAAAAGATTTTCTCCCGTAATTTTTCTTAGAAACGTGTTATTGCTCGCGCGGGTTTACGAAAATTGCCACTCTTGTTTAATAAAATCCTCTAGCTTTGCACGTGTAGAGTCTATCTCATGTATTAAGGATTTATTCTGGGTCTCAATTGCCACCGTTGGAATTAAAGAAAGAAAAGAAACGTTAATTTGACACACACATAACACAGAACAATATGCTCCATAATATAATAAGCTAATTGTTCAAGTAGGTTCCCCTACCTACCTGAATCATTATTACTATGAGCCACAGGTGGGCGCTAGATTCCATGTATGGATATGTTTTCATTTAAAACTAATATTATAAAGAGGATTTGTATTGTTCTATGTTTGTAATGAATAAACTCAAATACTACTGTGCCGATTTCAAAAATTCTTTTACCATTGGAAAGCTACATTAACCCTGAGTAACATAGCCTATATTTATGTTGCGTTTAAAAAACAAATGTCCACCCATGCGAAGCCGGGACAGGCTCTAGTTTAAAATATTTTACTAGCTATGTAGAAGCAAAAATAATAATTTCGAGATGCATGTCGGTCCGTATTAGCTGGGTAGCTGTGTGCGGTTTCCTCAGAAGACTCCCAAGTGCACTTTCAGTAATTTGAGCACTCGCTCAAAGCTCTAGATATGAAGCTAGCAACGATATTAGCCCTTTGTGGCATACGAAGCAGATTAATTAATTTACTGTGCAATATACTCTCGAAGATTTCATTCTAGAGGCGGAGAGTAGGTAACTGCGAAGATTGAATTTATCGACGGCGAGTGTGTAGTTTAGAGTATGTTTTTTAAATTATTATTATGGATATTCCACAACACAATCTAGCCCCAAACTAAGCATAGCTTATACTATGGGAACCAGATAACCAGATAGCTAATAATAACCTATGTACTGGCACCTAGACTCACCTAGCTTTAAGACGTTTCAAAGTGATTCTTGAAATTCAACTGAATAAAGACTATTTTAATTTTGATTTTATGAGCCAAAAATTTTTTTTCTGATGTGTACGTTAATTCCATATTGCTCTCATAGAAATTTCATCGAAATTAGTTCAGCAGTTTGGCTATGAAGTCGGTTTCTCAAGATTTTTATACTTATAATAAGACAATCTTCTTCCTCTTCTTCCTCCCCTTATCCCACTTTATGTGGGGTCGGCTGCGGTCGGCACAACCTGTTCTCCTCTACCATTCTCCTTGATTTCTGTATTCACTTCTTTCTTATCCATGTCATCTTCCACACTGTTCATACATATTTTTTTTATAATGAGACAATGCCACATGTACCCGAAGTCGGAGTTTTGCTACCACATTTCGTCAGCCAAATGTTGTTTTTGTGTGAGCCCGTGTCTCTCTTTTGCATGGAAAATTGATGAGACAAGAACTCTAACTACGTAACGTATTTTTGCGGTCTCATCTTTTCTCCATACAATAGAGAGAGACAAATAGGCGAAACGAAAACAACATTTCGTAGATGAAATGTTGTAAATGAAGTGGTGCTCTTCTGAAAAATAAAAATACCAAAAAACGAGCTACGGCCATAGATTATATCGCTAACGGGCTTACAATATCACCTGCCAAGCTGCCATTCAGTAAATATCAGATCTCGAGGTAACCTTTGTTTGACCGTTAGACACTGCAGCGGTGCCTGACAATGAATGCTTAGGCGCACGTGGGGTGCAAGTTGTAGGCACTAAGCGCTTACCTTTGCTGGCAAAAACTTCGATTGTTATTGTTCAACAACAATTATAGAATTCTACTGTTCTTTCGAACCATTTGTCCTATTTTGTTGCTGTCGTTATTTCAATCATTTACAATGTTGTTCCTACCTTATGTTAGATACATTTATATTATTATCATTCATTCAATTTGATCATTATTATTAACTATATAAAATACCTGTGTTAGCTGTGGTTGCCTTCAGTGGATAAGCACGGGGAAGGATATTTTGTTTGCTCGATCTAATTTTAATTTTTGTGTATAATTTCTTGGTGATCCTAATAAGGGCTACCTGCCGTAGGTAGAAATGCAAGTAGGTAGGTTAGGTACCTTACCTATCTAGTGATGTTTTTATATTTTTTATGTTTATATTTTTGTTAATATAATGGAATAATGATATTTGTTACCTGACCTGTGCAAAATATGCATAAATAAATGACTATCTGACTATCTAATAAACAATAATCAATAAAACCAATGTGGTGAAAAGATTTTATCCCAAAAAGGTTCATATATTGCACTTGACATGTATATTCAAACTAGTTCTAATATCCTAGAACATAGAAACAGCTGCATGACTCTCGAGGTTTCAGCTTTCTAAAGGCTTCCACATCTGATTCTAGCGCGATGGAACAAAAACTAAACCGCAAATACAAATTAGAGCATTGGTTTCGAAGCTACAAGGCCACAAACAGAGAAAAATCCCAGCTAAGTGCGAGTCGGTCTCACGCACACAGGTAGCTAGAGTCTGTTCAGAAAGAGAGCCGTCGCGTCGTGGCCAAATTGTGAACTAACGTTTCGATTTTTATATGGCAGCTCATCCCTTTCTTTCTGTCAGCATTTTGCATCATAAAGCTTAAATAAAGGAATAGTACACTAGTTGTGATAGGATCAAAACGCAACAGACGCGCTATTGTATTGCCCACTAAACAAAAAAGGTAGTTAAGCACAGCAGCGCCCTCCAATCCCACGACGGCTCTCTTTCTGAACAGACTCTATTTAATTATTTCCTTTATTTACCCTTCAATCGGAGGATAGAAAAATGGCCCTTATTCAGTAGAATTACAAGAATCACGACGACCGACGTCAACGTTTGTAAAACCTTATAACTTGCGCCAACAAGCAAGCTCGTCATCGTGACTGGTCCTATCGGGTATCGGTCACGGATCCGTGGGTAGTGGGTTCTGTTCCCGGCGGAAACGAAACACTTGAAGGGCTTCGATTTATTGTTATTTACCGCCATTAAAACGTTGGAGATGGTTATGGAAGAATATAAAGCTTTCTCGGATATGAAGCTTGGTTATAGATTATGGTTTGATGTTAAATAACGGTTTATTCGCTCTTTGTACACCCCACTAATCGTATATTGATACTAACTGTTATTATACTAATCGTATACTGCCGAAGGGAACGTCAAACATTCGGATCTCGCACTAACATTCGGTAAGCCATGACGGTGGCTTAAGTGAGGCTTTACAACTCCACCACCACCAAGCTACGAAAGGGACGGAAGAAAGAAGGGCATATGCGGCATAGATGCAAATGTTGAGATGGATGTGTGGAGTAACAAGAATGAACAAGATACGGAGTGAGAACATCAGGGAAAGTCTAAAAGTAGCACCGGTGACAGAAAATGGGATGGGATGAGCTAGGACAGGCTGGCGTGGTACGGGCATGGCTTGGGATAGGGGCGGCAAGAGGTTGCGGGATTTCCTGCAGCTTTGCGCCGCCTGCCCCAAGAGGGGGCGAGTGGTAGCCCCTGCCAAACAGGGGCCTTTTTGGAATCCGCAGCTGGTCGAGGCGAGGACCCTGGCTGGTGTTCATGCGGTCCTGGGAAGGCGGCGACACTCTTGGCAAGTGTCACCGTAAGCTTCGGGGGTGGCTATGGGTGTCATTCCCGGGATAGTGCTCTTGGCAAAATGCGAGAGGGGGGTACCGGTGCGTTCCGTATGGAGATCCCGGAACCCCTTGATATGCATCGAGGCCGGCCACGGGGAGGTTTTAGTGAGTCGACGAGGTCGTCAACCTCACACTACCTTAGCGCATCCCTCGGTGCGTTAAGGTGTGCAGTGCACAAAAGTGTGCAGATTTACCCCCGAAAACAAAAAAAAAAAAGGTAGAGGCCTGTCATGAGGAGGGATGAAAGTCATGTGACTAGGAGAGAGATGAGTATGCATGTAGGTATGTATGTATGTAGGCCAAAGAAAAGATGGATGAACAGTGAAAGATGACATGGACATAAGAAAGAAGTGACACAGCCTCATACCTCAAGTTTAAAGTATTAATGCCAATTTCGATAGATAAGTAGATAAATCGTTCAATTTCATAACAGTAAGTCAACATCTGATCAATGGCGTTGATTGATCAGCTTATTAAAAGTTTTGATAGCAGCCTCAGGCTAAATATTATATTAATTAATCTCGTAATAGCGTAGGAAGCGTTTGATATGACAGATTCATATTTTATCGATAATAGGAGGTATTAATTAAAAAAGAAACGCAAAATTTAGAAGCCGTTGAAGAACCAAGGTCATCCACATAGCTCTCAAAATTAGACTGCCTTCACACAGTTGGTAGTAGGTTTGCCTTCTGCGCTGACGGGCGTGGGATCAATCCCCGTGGGGTGAACATAGATGTTTGTTCTCCGTCTGGGTGTTATATGTTGGTTATTCTGGTTATTCTGGTGGTTTTCTGTGTACGTGTTTACAAAAAAATAAAATGTATACCTATATATCAGCTATCTGGTTCTCATAGTACTAGCTTTGCTTAGCTTAGGGCTAGATAGTGTTCTGTGGATTGTCCGTGATATTAATTTATCCTGTTGCCTCGTCTCACTGTTCTCCCCATGGCCACTCACTTAAACTTGCAATTTTATTTATTTTTAAATGGCAATGGGGAGAGTAGTGGTACGACATCAAGTCAATGATCACGGGAAGTCAGTGGATGGCTGTGGATGGAGCAGATTTAGAGTAATTCTTCTTGGAAATGTATTGGGGAAGCCAACACATCATTCAGCAGACTTCTTCAGGCTTCGGGCAGACATAATTTTTCAAGGTCTTGACCGAAGATAATGACTTGCTTTCTGAAGCACTATTTATAATATACATACATAATTATTTGAGCTCACGTGGCACTCTGAGGAACACAGAACAGACAGAAGTGTAAAAATGAAACCCCCCACTTTTACGAAGTTCGTCGATCTTTGCCGAAGAGCTGTCGGTCGTGTGAAGGCGACATGAAGCGATTTCGTTTTGTAAGAAGTTTTCAATTCATAAACATCTCCATACCATACCCAAAGTTGCCAGCTACCTTATTTCAATATTATTTTTAATCCCACCAAAACTGCGTAGGTTTCATCTTAAATTGGTCGTTTGAAACAACAAATATTATTTAGCTTGCATCCCACTCGTTTGCAACAATATGGACTAATGAATAGAGGTTTGGTAACTATGTCATTCATTGTGGAAACCACAATACGTTTGCGCAGCTTTTGAGCGCAAAGCCGATTAGATAGTACCATATAGTACTATAGTACTATTAGATAAAGATACCTACGTTTATACTTTTTAGATATTTATGACTAATATTCATAACCGCATGAGCTACCGTCGCCATTTTGAGGATTTGACAATCACTGACACGTAAAGTCACTAACCGGTAAAAACGCCTTGATGCACTTCCATACCAAACACAAAACTCCGTAAAAGCACCGTGGTGCATTTCCATACCAAAAAAAAGTTTCGCGCCAAGCGTTGAGACATCTGTCTGACTCGTTTTTTTTACTACAATGCCCGTAAGGAACGAAACACCATCCTTTTCGCACTAATTTGAGCTTTGTAAATATGTAGGTCAACTTCAAAACAGTTACCTAGACGTCAACAACACAAAAATTCAAAATCAGTCTTACGGAACCACGCGCGCGGGCATTGTTTACGTGTGAATTTTTGTGTTTTTGCTATTTTGCAAGTGTTTTGTGCTGTTTAGTGTTTAAATATCGCAATAATAACTCAATCAGTAGTTATTAACGATATAGTTTTGTGTAAGCAGTGATTGAATTCGTTAAAATCGACTAAAATAACCAGCACATTCTTGAAATTTTTTCGCAAGAATTTTTTTTCAAGCCGCTTTTTTATGTAAGTATTAAAAATAATTAGTATGACAAATTATGATAAATGCAACTAAACCCTTGCTTCAGGGCTGAAATAAGCTTTCAGGGGATACTATTTTTTGAACTATAATTACAAGTAGGACTTTTCTAGAAATTAAATATTATTATGATCCGCCTGCGCACCTAGATGCAAAAAAAATATTGCAATTATTTTTTTAAAAGCAGGTACCTAAAAAAATTTTTTTAAAATGTTTTTTATACTACGGACTGTTGTGTTTTTATATATTTATGCTCAGATTGAATATAATATCACATATAAAACATTTTTAAAGCTTTATTTTTAAGTTAATTTAAATTAATGCTTCGAGTACTGTCAAAGATTTTGAGTTAGTCAAAATTTTTGATTCGGAACTGTTTACTGTAGTATTAGGCCAGCAAACTTATCAAAATTCTAAATGCAATTCATCATGCCATTATGCTCGAATACAAGAGATGGTTACAAGACGGGAGTTCCAAGAACATAAACACACATCTGGCGTTTCAAGTGGGTCGCGCGCGACGGGGCGTCTTGGCGCCAAAACATATGCTAGCGTCGGTGATTCAGCCTCGAGGTCGCGTGACGTCACACGTTTACCCAACTATTTTTTTTTGGTTGCGATGTGCACCACGAGGCTTTGACGGAAATTTGTCGTGGTATGGAAGGGCGCTGCTCCATCTCAAGCGGTTAATGGCTTACGTGGCTTACATGCACACGGGCGGAGGCTCGTGTGCATATTGGTGGCGGCGTTTTGTGGCTGTGGCTACCGACATTTTATACAAACTCGCCGCACACGATTGACGCTAGTAGCCGCCACTCTACCAATCGTCGCTATCTAAAATGTATGAAAACTACAGAAAATATGCCAGTGGCGGCGTTTTGTGGCTGTGGCTGGAGGCCCGTGTGCGGGAAGCCTTAGCTTAGCAGGCTGCAGGTTGCAAGTCTGTTACCATCTCTATTTGTAAGCAGGAAAGTGACCGTCACACGAGCTATAAATGTCAGGAAAAAGGAAATTTCTTATCGATATTCCCAGGTTAGACATTATGACAGTTTCTTTCTTTCTTTCTTTCTATTCTTTATTAATAAAAGTCCGTAGATAAACACTAAAACCATTTGTATGATGTTGGGCAATAGTAAAGGCCTTTTCCAAACCAGCTTGCCACAAGTCAAACATATGTTTTAACAAAATACTACATTATTTAGTAGCCATTAACAATATTGACCTACAGAGCGCCGTCGCCGCCGCTAGTGCATTGATTGAGTAAACCAACAGTTTCAAAAGAAGCGGTGACTTTTAGTTCTCTGTCTGGGTGTTAGGGGGCGTCCCTAGATTACGTGAGGTGTTTTTTTTTTGATTTTTTGTCCCTCCCTCCCCCCCTGGTGAGATGTCGTGAGATTTTATTCAAATCCCTCCCCCATCCCCCAATCTCACGTGAGATTTTTCAAAATGTGGGTTTCTTACGTAAATGCGTTATAAAGAAATAAAGAATGTGAAAGTGAATCCATCTTCTCCTTTCCTTCAAGACAAAACGTAGGGCGCCCACCCACCAAATGGACCGACGACATTGGATCGCGGGAAGTCGGTGGATGGAAAGGGCTCAGAATCGTTCTCTCTGGAAATGTATAGTGGAGGCCTATGTCCAGCAGTGGAATTCTTCAAGCTGATGATGACAATGATGATAATATATCCGCTATACGACTGTCGTTGTTACGGCCACCGTTTTTAACAAACCACAGACAGAGTAAACATTGACAATACAGAACTGAAACTGGTTTGTGTTAAACAAACAAACGTGAGAAAACAAACAAGAAACTATTATGTTTAATTGAAATTTACTCAAACAAGGTATATTATATTTCGTTAACTCTTATTATTTTGAATTTAATCGATTTTATTTGATTAATATCTAGGTATACGTGTTTTATTTTTAATTATGGTATGTATAGACCTGTAAATCGATTTCCTTACCAATAAATTACGTATCAGAAACCCTTGAGTGAGTCAGGGAGCTTATAAAATACGGTCAGACTTGTATATTTTTTCTCCCAAGGTCTATGGCGGAATATTAGCATCTGCCTGTCTTATCTGTATGTGACAGACATTTTACTCGTTCGTTTATAGATTTTCATTACTGTATTTATTTTCCGGCCAGATGGCCATTTTTTTTTTTCGAATGAACAAAATGCTGGTGATCGTCTGACGATTCTTACAGCGCTACCGGACAATAGACGGCCATTCTGTTCTGTGATATCTGTTTTGTTCTGTGGTCTGTAGGCCTACCATGAGCTCTGTCTGGCTCTGTCTCTGGTTCTGGTTTTGAGTCTGTGTACGAGCATCGTACACTGTGACCTCTGACCTCCTTAAAGCGCGCTTACAACGCACTTTACGCCAATCATTGAATTCATCAAGTCAGTTCGTGTTGGTCATCAAGCTTACCGCGCGACTCACCATTATCATTTTAATCATAGTTTCTTAGAGTCTGTTCAGAAAGAGAACCGTCGTGGCCAAATTGAGAACTAATGTTTCAATTTTTATATGGCAGCTCATCCCTTTCTTTCTGTCAGCATTTTGCATCATAAAAATTAAATAAAGGAATAGTACACTAGTTGTGATAAGATCAAAACGCAACAGACGCGCTATTGTATTGCCCACTAAGCAAAAAAGGTGATTAAGCACAGCAGCGCCCTCCGATCCCACGACGGTTCTCTTTCTGAACAGACTCTACTAATATATCAGTTAAAATTTACTTGAGTTTTTACTGATTGACTATTCTACTTATTAGTTACTAGCCAGGGTGTATGGACCGTACAGTCTATGTGAGTGTTCACCAGTGCATTATACTATCTGTGTGACGTTTGACGTAGGATTTATTTAGTCAACACTCACACAGACGCAAAACCAGAACCAGAGACAGAGCCAGACAGAGCTCATGGTACTACTGGTACTATGTTCTGTTCTGTGTATTTAATCTGTGCTCTAGGTGTAGGCACTAAAAAACCTAAAGCCATCGTTAAACCGCGGCCGTAACTGTAACAACATCTAAACTCGTGAATACTTGAGAAGACTTTAATTATGCAATTTTATGCCTTTGTGTAAATTGAGACGGAATATTTGTTTTCGGTGGGGATCGAACCCACGGCCTACAACGCAGAAGGCAGGGTAACTACTAACTGTGCCGTGACGCCTGTCAATTGTAATTATAAATATTTTGGACAATTCATACTACACTATCTATCACCAAATTAAGCAGAGCTTGTACTATGGGACCCAGATAGCTGTTATAAATATAATACTCATATTTTTTTGTAAATATATACTTAGAATAAAATATAACACCCAGGCGGAGAACAAACATCTGTGTTCAACACACAAATATTAGTTCTCGGTAGGGATCGAACCCACGCCCTACGGCGCAGAAGGTTACTGTCAACTGATGACGCCTGTCAATATAAAAAAACACATTTCCTTATAACTGTACCAAAATATCAATGAACTAGGTGGTTAGCATAACAGGTGCGTGAACTAAAGATTGCTCTTGCGCAGGTCAACGAACTTTATCAATAGGTGATGCAATCTCGACCTTATGCCCAAGACATTAGAGTCCAGTTGTCTTGAGGTTTTTAATAGTGGAATATAGTAGAGCATTACTTTTATGGGTTTCCGGTGCGCATGCAAAAAACATGGAGGTGGACTCGTTTTGCTAAAACCACGTATTCTTATCTCCATTATTACCATCAGTCTGAAGAAAGAAAGAAAATACATTTATTTGACTAACAAGCGTACACGTGACAAATACATTCTTCTCCTTCTTATCGCACACTGATTCTTTCGAACCAAGTGTGGTGAAAGGATTTTAAGTGCGCCTCAAAGAGGCTCCTTTCGTGCTCTTGACACATATTTTCGAACTTTTTAGGTTCTACGATATGCCGGTTTCCTCACGATGTTTTCCTTCACCGTTTGTGAGGACTGGCATAGTGCACATAAATTTTTCGACAGATAAACTGGCACACGACTGGATTTGAACCCGCGACCTAAGGATCGGAAGGCGGGGCCGCTACCACTAGACCACCAGTGCTCTAAATGATGAAATTTACATGGTTATGAATTATGATATAATATAGCATATGATATAATCTCCAAATTAGTGAGACTTAGAATCGGCTGTGGACGGAACTTGTGAAACGGAGGGCTGTGTAAAATACCCACCAATATTTATTATTTATAAATCGTTAGTCAATAAATGCCTTATGGCTATTTTATTACAATTCATAAATAATATCAGACACGGCAATTATAATGGCCTACACTATTGCTAGACAAACACCCGCGACTCCGTTCGTGTGTGTGATAATATTGGTCTTTTTCATCACTTGATTTTTTTTGAACCTTCAGTTCGGTTTATAGAACCTTATCAATCTACGTATAAAGACTTTACAGTCCACTTAATAGAGCTTAGATACTAATTGCTACTTCTACAGAAATCCTCATGAAATAGTCTTAGAGTCTAGGTGCCAGTTCCACGCGACCAAGCCTAGAAAAACAGGCAACAAACTACGGCTTGGTTCCTACCGTTTTTTGGTATGCAAATTGAATATATGTATGCAAATTAAAATTTAACTTTAAAACAACAAAAACAAGAATAGCAATGAAAAACGTATGAAATAATTAGAATGATATTATTGAATAGGGGAATTTGGAAGGGATTGAAGGGAAAAATTCCTTTCTTTCTCTTGGGGTTACCCCAGCTCCTGAAACATCACTAGATCACTCACTTCTCACCATGGAGTCAGCGAATGGACGTTTTAATGCACACTGGTTTTAAACGCTGAGAACAAGACACTTTTTTCCAAAGCTACAGTCAGTCAGTAACATCAGTTTTATTTATGGTATGGTATATCAACCTTTACCGTGTGAACCCCTCAGTTAAGCGTCCTTCACACAAACCAATTAATAGCTATACCCATAATATCCAACTAATACCCGGAACTTAGAGGGAAACTAATAGAGAGCGCCGTATAATGAAGAGTATGAACCGTAGATTTTTGTATGCCCCGTAGGCACAAGCGTAGCGTACAAGCACATGAGATCACGGAGATCTGCCTATAAACGTATTTCCCTATCAACAAAAAAACACGTGGCACTTAGGGAATGCCAGCGGAAGGGAAAACTTGTACAGTTACGACAATTACTTGGTCTCAGACACCTGAGTCCGCTAAGCTTCTCAGTCCAGACAGGGCACGAATTCGTCGCCCCACCGGTACCTAAGGTGACCAACAAGCATTCAAGTACATGCGCGTGACAACACGATTCTCTCCCAAACGGAGCCAATACATAAAATAAATTATTTATACTGTCCCATAATTCGTCTCCAAGATTACAAACCGTATAATAGATTGGTAACCAATCAAACGTTCCACCGTAAATCGACTACGTAAAACCCTTTATACCCCTTAAATATTCCATAACAATCCTTATTCCAAGCATATACCGTTTCATTTCATTCGCCGAGTCTCAAGGTCGTCAGGGGTGTCAAAACCGTCGAATTATCACTAAATATTCATAAATTGAGAGCTGGGAAAGTTTGAGCATTACCTTCCAGTTTGACAGGAGACGTCAAACAGAGAAATGTGCTTTTATAAGGGTCAGACGGAGCGTGACAATTCAGAGAAGTTGGAGTGGATTTCATTGGGTTTACTCAACTTGTTGAGCTTATTAGAGTTTGCTTAGGGTTAGCGCAGACAGAGGAGCGCAGCGGAGAGGATTTTATTAAGGCACCCGAAAATCAACCTTAAAGTTATGACAATAAAGTGCATATCAAATCTGATCTGACAGATCGCAGACGCGCGAGCATTTTTTGTCAGGTTCAAACATTATGCTCTTTATTTCAGTTAATTTAAAGTTCATTTTTCAGTGCCTTGATAAAATCCTTTCCGCTGCGCTCCTCTCTGTCTGCGCTGACCTTTAGTTGTTGCTATAATAAACTGTCGGATCAGCCTGATGATGTTGTTTGTATACTTAGTTACACCAACACTGATTAGTTAATCAAAGTTGTCATTTTTCTTGTCGTGTTACTAGTTATTTCGAAACAGTGTGGTGAAAGGATTTTAAGTGCAGCTCAAACAGACTTTTTAGGCAAACATATTATATTTTTAAACTGTTACGATGCTTTCTCCGTCCGTTTGAGAGTACTGGCATTGTGTACATTTGAACTTAGGACGTAATTTCTACAGTAAGAGATGCAACGCAATGCAAATTAGCCCTTATTTCACTGCCTTTCATGACAGCCCTATGCGTAAGCCTTTATCGTAGGTGCGTACAATAAAACTTCATTTCAGTGAGGTATTGCGAGCAGAAAGTAGCCATTTTCTTTAATATTTTATCTCAAGTAGCCTCTAGAGACGCAGTAGACCTTGGAATTGGTCTGCAAACGACCCGCGCAAGATTGATGGTATTTCAGAATGTATGCTACGGCACATTAGAAATAGTAAAGTTATTTGATGTGGGTATTATGATACTGATGATACATTTTTTTAAGGAGGGAAAAAGCCAATGAACGGCCACGTCACTTGTAAAGATAACGAAAACGGCTTACAACTAACTGTATGCTTACGCTTCATCACTTCACACGGTGTAAAACAAAGTCGCCCTCTGTCTATCTGGCCCATAAAACCTCGTATTCATTCATGGTATATCATTTTAGTTTCTTGTCATTTACATACTTTTAAGTCAGAACGAAATATTACAGAAGAGCGAGACCCTCTAACACAGGTATTTCTATGCTTAAAAGATGGTCTCAAACCTATGAAATGTATTCTAGATTAAGTTGAAAGAAAATAAAATATTTGTATTTGTAAAATAAAATATTAGTTTTGTTATTTGTTTTTGGCCTGTGGTGTAGGTTTAATAAGTCGTCCCTCAGCGCCTTGCGTGTCCTGTACAATAACATGTTTAGGGTATTGTTGCGGCTACCAAGATTCTGCAGTGCGTCGGGCATGTTTGCTGACGCACATGTCAACGACTTTCACGCCATAATGCGTAATAAAATAGCTTCCGTCAAGCGCAGAATGTTGGCTAGCTCCAACAGCATACTTAGAGTACTGGCTGGCAGATTGGACAGCCCACTACAAAACTACTGGGTGGCTGCCTTCATCAATCCCAATGCCAGTCAAGTTTATTACATTAACTAGGTAACCATTCGTGTGAACTCCTACTATAATGTTCTCTGTTTATTTTATTATTTTTTGATGTGCTATTGTATGTGTTATGTTAGTTTTAAGAAAATGGATCTTTTGACATCTGAATAAACAAATTTTTTTTTTTTTTTTTTTTTTTTTTTAAATAAATATTTGTATTTGTAGTTTCGCAACAATTGAGCAACATTGTTGATGAACGGCAAGAATGCTGCTGGATACTTTGTTTTTTCACGCAGTGTTGCCAGCAACATGTTGACAGCAACTCCGCAACACGTTAATTCAACTTTGTTGCGAATCAATTGTTAACCATGAATGCGGGGCTTTATGCTTACATCCTTATTACCTATGTATGCTTAGATCTTTAAAACTAAGCAAGGATTTTGAAGCGATTTTTTTTTTATAAACAGAGCGACTCAAGAGGAAAAGTGGAAAACATTTGTTTACCAATTAAATTGACCGCGGAAAAAATGTTAATCGTAGACGCATTCGCCTGACAAAGGCTGGTTCAAGATGAAATGTCCTTTGTGGTACGACTTTTGTGATTTAAACTTATTTTCCTTTGTTTGCTTATCTGCTGGAAAACATTTATGTACTTACCGTTTTCTTTTCCGTTTCAGAATTTTGGGAACTGGGATTCGGCCGTATTTGTTAGCATGATTTCTCAAGTTAAAGAATTAACATTTCCAAAACTCGCCTAGATTTATAAGAAAATATTGTTTTTTGCATAGGTATTTGAAAATTACACCGGTAAGTAGGTATACCTACTACTCGTAGGTAACCTGTTTTAGATAACTTTTCATTGCAAATAGGGCTAAGGAGGGCCTCGATAATGTAAGCCAGCAGCCTAAAATATGCTGCCAAATAACGTTTATGAATTTTAAAAAGGGGTAAGTGTGCTTAGCTCTCCGTAGGGCCGAATGGTCCCCAAAACTAGTAACAGAATAATCTAGAGATAAATAGTATTTTTATTTGAATTGCAAAACATTCTCCGTAAAAGGGTGAGCCATTACTATGTGGTTAAAATGAACTTTATTTACATAAAAGTGTCAAAGGAAACTTGAGAAACTCGTCAAGGGTGAAGCGGACGGGTTCCGGATGATATTTTATAAATCGAATTTTGTGTTGAGGTGTTTTCAGCGTCGCATAAAAGTTAAATGTTTGCCGATATAGTTTTATTTCGCTGAAATTTCATCGTTATCATCTCTCAGTCACCCTAATACTAGTTTTTTTTGAAAATTTTTAACCTAATTTTTAAACAATTGCTTGTTTTCTATGATAAACTATTTTCAAAACTTTGTTCGATCAAGATTTAATTATGATGCTGACTGGACACTGCGCAGAGTAAGCAAAACCACGGGCAGTAAGCTAGTCAAGAATAAGTCACACACAGACCTGATTTTTTGTTTCACACACGAAAAAATACAAAAAACGACTTCTAAAAATTGGTGGCGCGTGAAAAATGGTATCAATTTCGATACACAAAAATGGTTTCCCTGACGATAAAACGATACGTCATCCTTTGAAGGTTTGCTTTCATATACGCACATAACTTTTCCAAAAGATTGGAATACCTGTGACGTATGTCACTGTAATTCAAAGTAAAATATGCTATAAATTGGTAAATTTAAGCTTCAATTTCGCCCGTATGATATTCTATGATCGGTTGCCATGCTCAAATCGCTCAATCCTATCTGCGATGTATACCTTGTATTTGTTCGTATTATAAAAACTTACAGCACCCTGCACGTTTAGATTAGTTACTGGTGCTATACAAGGTGTATCTAAATATGTGTACTATGCGAAGGTGGGGGGTTTCAGACCACAATGGTGATCAGTTGTGGGGGGGAGAAAATTAAAAATTCCTATTTTCAGTTTCCCATACAAAAATATTTAATTTCATAATGCCTAAATAAATTGACAACCCTATCCTTGTAACCCCTTGACCCCTTGACCTACTACCTCTGTAGGTCTACTACTACTACCTACTACCTCTGTAGCTGAGTTTAGGGTTGTCACTTTGTATAAAGTCAGCTGTTCATGTTGAAACTTCGTTGCAGTTTTTTTCAGAGATACCAATCGAAGTTCGAAAAGTCGTTGAACAAAAGTTGTTCCCCGGGGGGTGGAAATTCACCCCCCTTCGGGATAGTACACATATTTTGATACACGTTGTATATGGATTAGTTGCTGTTCGTGCGGCGTCATTTTGGAGTAAACAACCCAATAAGACTGACTTCTATTTATTGTAATGTGTATTTTACGTTTGGGCGCTTTGGCGCTAGCTGTTAGCCCAAAATGCATTTGTCTAAATAAATAAATAAATAAGTAGCAGTAGGTAACTTTGACCCCTCTAATTTTCGTAAATTAACTTATAACCAACTTCTTCTGGACCCTGTGATTTTGTGACAACTGTACCCGAAGTCCCAGTGCATTTACAACACTTAGTTACCAAATGTGGTTTTCGTTTCGCCTATTTGTCTCTCTCTAATGTATAGAGAAAAGATGAGACAGCAAAAATACGTTACGTAGTAAGATTTGTTGTCTAATCAATTTTCCATACAAAACATAGAGACACGTGCTCACACGAAAACAACAGTTTCTAGACGATCAGTTGGTAGACGAAATGTGGTAGCAAAACTCCGACTTCGGGTACTGAACTTTGGATGGGTGGGCTTGTACGTAACATTATGGATGAATAACTACATAATTTATTAGACCGATATTTTAACACATGAAATCAACAGAATACTTACTGTATTCAGGACTTTATAACAGGATCCAAAGTATCCCAAGATCCTTTCGAATCATGATGGTGATTCAAAGACAAATACAGTAAGTAGGCAATAAATATTGCGCATCGGCTAATTTCGGCTTCTTAAGAGGCCGGCGGAGGGCGAATTTTTATACAAACGTAATACCAAATTTATAACTAGTTTAAGCAGATTTTCACTATGTTATTGTAATAACGGTATTCGTATAGTATTTATCTAGGTTCCTGAACAGTTTTTATTTTTAAAATTACTTACCTCAAATGAAATAAACACCAATCGCATTTTACACATTTTTTTCATTGCAAAATGTGATTAGCGGTAATTTCATTAGAGGTAATTTAAAAAAAAACTGTTTAGGAACCTAGATAAATACTATACAAATACAATAATTACAATAATATAGTGAAAATCTGCTTAAATTAGTAATCATTTTGGTATTACGTTTGTATGAAAACTCGCCCTCCGCCGGCCCCTTAAGGCCTAGTGTGCGTTAGAAAGAGATAGAACTCTACTCTACAAAGCTGAAAAGCCGATGTACAATATTTATTGCCTACAACCATACATTCATTTCAACGTGATAAAAGATTCACATTTCAATCTTTTAAACGGATTCAGACTTTCAACATCATGAAATCTGAACAAATGCTTGAACACGGCTCACTTCACTGCAAAAAAACGTGTAGGTGCTATAAGCATTTTTAGGGTTCCGTAGCCAAATGGCAAAAACGGAACCCTTATAGATTCGTCATGTCTGTCTGTCTGTCTGTCTGTCCGTCCGTATGTCACAGCCATTTTTCTCCGAAACCGTAAGAGCTAGACTGATTAAACTTGACGAGTAGATGTATTCTGTCAACCGCATTAAGATTTTTACACAAAAATAAAAAAAAACTATTAATTTTGGGGGTCCCCATACTTAAAACTGAAACTCAAAAATTTTTTTTTCATCGAACCCATTCGTGTGGGGTATCTATGAATAGGTCTTCAAAAATGATGTTGAGGTTTCTATAATATTGTTTTTTTCTAAACTGAATAGTTTGCGCGAGAGACACTTCCAAAGTGGAAAAAAGTTGGTCCCCCCCCCCTCTAACTTCTAAAATAAGAGAATGATAAAACTAAAAAAATATATGTTGTACATTACTATGCAAACTATCAACGATATTTGGTTTGAACGAGATCTAGTCAGTAGTATCTAGTAGTTTACCTTTTGCCGAACTACTAGAACTTCTATATTAAATTACTTATTGCTACGGAACCCTTCATGGGCGAGTCCGACTCGCACTTGGCCACTTTTTTCACAATAAACCTACTTATTTCGTATTCAGAGAGGCTTCGTAGAATACCACAAAGCAAAAGCGACACTAAAGATGTTTCCACTTTCATACCGAGCTGAATGTCAGTTCTCCTGAGGCACGCTTCCGCTTTCATTGTGGCCCAGATTCGCTTTTCAGTTTTCTTGTTGGATGTTTTGTTCTTTCTTGATGAAAGCGGAGCAGTCGATGAGGGTTGGTATCTCTTGAATCTTCCTGTTTAATCAAGCCAAATAAATACATGGATAAATAAAAACACGCCTCTTTCGTACAGAACAGAGATTTTCACTAGCTAAGATCCTGAAATGCCTCATTCGCTTCATTCACTCTCATAACATTCTTCATACAGGCTCGTTGGTTTAGGGTAGAAAATTACTAGTGCTTATAAGGCACTATTATATTTTATACTTTTTTTGCAAGGCAACTAAATGAAATGTTTGTTTAGGCATGGACCAAAAAGATAAATTTATTTATTAGGTTCATGATTTGAGTCTGTAAATTTGAGAATTATGTTTCTGTTCTGCCAAATGGGACAACCACAACTCGGGCTTCACCCCCTTTCACCACTAAACTAATATTATTTATGTAGGTATAGGAAAGATTTTGTATTTTTGTGTGTAAGGAATAAACTCAAAAACCGATTTCAATAGTTCATCCACCATTAAAAAGCGATAAAAAGTGGTTTAGTAACATAGGCTATATTTTGTACTAGCGACCCGCCCCGACTTCGCAGGGGTGAAATTTAGAAGAGAGGTGAAAAATGTGAAGTCACTGCCTTCGATTATTCTGAAGGGATAAAAAAAGTTTTACAGAAGATTTTCAACAATTACGAAAATTCAAGGAACTCTAAAATTAAAGCAAATTGCAAGAACTCGAGCTCTAAAACAATTTTACAAAATGTTTGAGTTCAAAGGGTGAAAGAAATGCGGTCAGACGCTGGCACTGATTACAGGATCTTATATTTACTGATGAAGAACTTAAATTAGTAGAATGAACTGCCTTCTGCAGTTTTCCCTCGCAGCTTCGACATGGGGTCCTTCAAAAGGCGGGTCTATCAGTTCCTAAAAGGCCGGCAGTGCATCAGCACCACCTCTATCTGGTGTTGCAGGTATCTATGGGCGACAGTGACTACTTTACATCAGGTGGGGCCACCTGTCTGCTCTTCTGCCAGCTATGGCGTAAAAAAATTGGGATTTAGATCAGTTTTGATTGGATTTTTAAGGTCACCCTATTTTCGACCAATAGTAGATCTTGGCTCGTGAGCGAAGGCCTTGGGGCGAATGCGGCCTAAAAACTGTCACTATAGGGTTGGCTCAAATCCAATGTCACTTTAGGATTGGCCACTGGCTCAAAAGGTTTACACACGAATTGGAAAGTCAGTAAAAAAGCTAAGGCACCATGGAGTTCAGAGCTTGCGCAAGGTCTAATAATTTTTTTTGTTTTCGTTTGTAGATTTGGAAGTTTTATACAGCAAATTTCTACGGGCATGTCATGAGGGATGTAAGTCATGTGACTAGGAGAGTGATGATCATGGATCTGGATGGATATGTGAGCAGAGGTAGACCAAAAATAGATGGATGAACTGTGTGAAAGATGACCTGAATAAGAGAGAAGTGAATGAAGAGATGACGGCTGACAGAGGAAAATGGAGGAGGAACACATGTTGTGTCGACCCCACATAATCTATTCTATACTAATACTATAAAGCTGAAGAGTTTGATTGTTTGTTTGGTTGAGCGCGCTAAACCCGAGAATTGCTGGTCCGAGTTGTTTTTTTTGTGTTGGATAGTCCATATTTCGAGGAAGGCTATATAACATCACGCTACAATGGCCCGTGCAAAGCTGGGACCGATCGCTAGTGTGGGATTAGGGCAGCAAGAAGATTTCAAAAAAATCATAAAAGGATAGACGTTTTATGATTTTTTTGAAATCTTCTTCCATTTTATTGCAGGCCACAAGCCCAGCCTTTTTATTCCTAACCACGTTCAATCAACGGTTTTAAAAGGGCTGTTGACGGAACGCAATTTAACTGTTTGAAGAGGAAAATGGGTTTTTAATATGATAAATTGTTATAAAATGCGAAGGAAGCAAATAGATTGCTAAAAGGGGATTTGCAAATACCTCGCTTAAAATTTTCGTAGTTTTCTATTTCGCAATAAACCCCTGCACGTAAAATCCCACTTATACTGGAATATGACATGTCATATTCCAGCATAAGTGTTCCGGCATGAAGCAATCCGAGCTTATGCAACAATTTGCACACAGAATTGGAAACGTTTTCAATTTGAACGAAAAATATGCAGGGGATTTTTTTTATATCTTCTGCGATTTTTTTGCTTCCAGCACAAGCGTGCTATAATTATAATGCATTTTTTGTTTAAATATGCCATTAACCAAGATTTTTTTTATACAATTAGCTGATGGAACAAGCATATGGCCCACCTGATGTAAAGTGGTAACCATCGCCTATAACAAAGCTTTGCCTCTTAGAGCCTGTCCAGATGGAGCGTTTTACGCGCGAGTGCCCTCGCGCGTTTCAATTTATATTGCGTCCAGATGCCGCGTTTTACGCGCGCTCCTACCAAATAGTTGCTCGCGTTTTATACGCGATTGAGGAATCGCGTGTAAAACGCCCCATCTGGACAGGCTCTTAGGTCACGCACGTCAGGAACGTGCCCTACGATACACTGTCATGCGTCCATCAACTTGACGCATACAGATGTTCAGCCTCCCGTGCCAGTAATTTCACCGGCACCCACACTCTTCAAACCGAAACACAGCAATGCTGCTTCACGGCAGAAATAGGCATGGTAGTAGTACTTCCCCGGACGTGTCCTTCACAAAGAGTTCTACTACTACTAAGCAGAAATAGGCCTGGTAGTTCTTCCCCGGACGAGAAAAGAGTGTTCATGATTGTCATAATGATTCAAGGGCCTACAAGCCCCACCAACACCATTAGATATTTATTTCTTCTGTGCCCATACCATAGAGCAGGGATTCCCAATGTGGTCGATATTGGTTTCCTAGGGGTCGACATAAACGAAAACTGATTTTGGGGGTCAACGAGGTCTAAAAATCGACCCCTATTACATTAACACAAGTTCTAATTTAAAACTTACAAGATAGGTACTGTATTGTTTATGTTGTGTTAGGCGTACTAAGAATAATTAATATTTTTGTAGAAAATAGCATTGTTGTAGTAATATAAAGTGTCAAGTTCGTACAAGCTGAAAAGCTCGAGCGAAAAGTTCGAGCGTACGTTTCCAGGCGCGTTTTGACTTGCTCTCTATTTGACGCTTACGCCGCTTAGACAATTTAACCTAAAATTGTCTAAGTTACGCCGCCATTTAAAACGAACGAATTCATGATCAAGTTGCAAGTCCAAAAACTAATGAATTATGAATAAGGGGGTTGATCTTAAAAGTAGGTATTTTGGCCGGGGGTCTAAGGTAACTGTTCATTTTGGAAAAGGGGTCACTTGTCAAAAATAGTTCGGGGATCCCTACCATAGAGCAATAGGTACCTGGAGCTACCCATTATTTGTATTAAGCCTGTCCAATAGATCTTGAATCATTGATTAACACTCAGGCAAATTGGGCGTAGCCTACATCCGTATTTGAAAATAGTTCTAACCTATACAACGTGTATCAAAATATGTGTACTATCCTGAAGGGGGGTGAATTTCCACCCCCCGGGGAACAACTTTTGTTCAACAACTTTTCGAACTTCGATTGGTATCTCTGAAAAAAACTGCAACGAAGTTTCAACATGAACAGCTGACTTTATACAAAGTGACAACCCTAAACTCAGCTACAGAGGTAGTAGGTAGTAGTAGTAGACCTACAGAGGTAGTAGGTCAAGGGGTCAAGGGGTTCCAAGGATAGGGTTGTCAATTTATTTAGGCATTATGAAATTAAATATTTTTGTATGGGAAACTGAAAATAGGAATTTTTAATTATCTCCCCCCCACAACTGATCACCATTGTGGTCTGAAACCCCCCACCTTCGCATAGTACACATATTTAGATACACCTTGTATAGTACAAGCTCTGCTTAGTTTGGGGCTTTATAAGATTGCTCATAACATTTATGTATTTATTTATTGGTTGCCTAGTGAAAGCAACCCAGCCTTCGGAACCTAAGGCCGTGGTGTTGATTCCTGTTCTTTTCTTCCACTTACTTTGGTTTCGGTTCTATGCCAAAGTTCAATATCTCATATAGTTTACCTGAAATAAAAAAAAACAGTGTTATTTCTGTATAATTTAAAACGTTTGAAAAAAAACATATAAATATTGTGGACAAAACGCACAACACTATCTAGTCCAAACTAAGCAGAGCTTGTAAGATGGGAACCAGATAGCTGATATAATATATTTATTTATGTATTACGTAAAAATGTTAATTTATTCACAAAAAAAATGTATGAAAGTATTATATCAGCCATCTGGTTCCCATAGTACAAGCTCTGCTTAGTTTGGGGCTAGATAGTGTTGTGTGGATTGTCTGCATTATTTATTTATTAATATTAATATAATGATTATCTTCCATCATTTAATATTAAAACCAAGCTTTATTTCAAACTAAGGTTTTCCACTTCATAAAGCTTTACCAGAGTTAAATACAGTACAAACTAAATGTCCGTAGAATGTCATTCAGCGTTCATACAAAGAGAAGCCTCCGCAACGAAGCCTACTTTGTAAAGCTTATGTACTGTCTACTTCGCGGCTATATTATGGCCATTAAGCCTTATTTAAATAGGCAGTGAGTAGTAATTCGTTTTGTAAGGTCTTGCTTTTGTGAAGAGCGAACCCGTCGGAAAATTGTCGCTTCTTTTCAGCGAATTTAACCGATTTGATTACCTATTAAATGTTCTGGTTGACGATTTAATTTACATACATACATACATACATAAAATCACGCCTTATTCCCATGGGGGTAGGCAGAGATCACGGATTTCCACTTGCTACGATCCTGACACACCTCTTTCGCTTCATTCACTCTCATAACATTCTTCATACATGCTCGTCGGTTTAGGGTACTCCTAACCTGGCCTTTCTCTAAAACGTCTGCGATCTGATCGAGATACATGCGATTTAATTTAAACACTGATATTATGGAACTCAAAGTGTTAAATAACAAATAAAATTTAAAAAACTTGAGAAACCAACCACATGGCCAAACGGTGCCGGTGGTGAGCTGATTCTGATGAAATTTCAATGAGAACAATCAAAAAATTTTTTTTTGTTGAAATCTGCTCTTAGAATTAAATTTTGAAGTTTTGCGTTGTAACCGCAAACCGCTTTTCAATTCAGAAGTATATTTTATAGAAATTAACACTAGTTGTCGCAGAACTGTCATGGAAATTCGAACTGTCCTTAGGCACACTCGTGGCGTTGTTACTAAAAAACTTTTGAAAAAGGAAGATTCAAATACGTCATGGCTGGGAAACAATGCATGAAAATTTTGATTTCTCACTTTCGTCACTTTGCGTTATCTATCTATCTATATAAATCTTTCGTGTCACAATTTGGAACGCGATAAACTCCGAAACTACTGAACGGATTTCGATAAAATTTTGCAACTGCCTAAAATATGGTCGGACTTAAAATATAGGATAGTTTATATTCAATATTTAGGTGTTATTAATTTATAAGGGGCAAAAGTTTCGAAATCTATGTCTATCCCTTTCTATCACGTAGGGACTTATATATGTCTATCCCTTTCTATCGCTTAGGGAAAGAACGCTCTAGAATGTCTTTGAGGTTCTGGAATGATCAAATTTAATTCGAAGACTGAAATTATTCGGCTAGCATCCGGAATGCATCCAAACGTTAGTAATCCAGAATTATCTAGAATACTCAAATATACCCATGCAAACGGTTTTGAATTCTAGATTTGGACAAAATGTTCTAGAAAATAGTGCCCCTAAACGTTATAGAATGTTCTTTCATCATCATCATCAATTGATATCAGTCCACTGCTGGACGTAGTTTCACCTTGAGTAACAAAGGCTATATTTGTGTGTTTAAAAAATAAATGTCCACCCGTGCGAAGCCGGGAGACAGGCAGCTAGTCATTCTGTAAACATCTCTCTAACGGGGAGGACGTGTATTAAAAATTGTGTGTGGTGTAATCCTTTTAAAGCTGAGAGAAGCTAGGCATTCTAGCAAGGCAGTTAAACAGCCTATTTCAAGCCCATGTATAACGTACAACGCTTGGGCGCATTCATTCTTTGAGCGTCGAGTCCCGACGCAACGCAATCCAGCTCTGTGACTACGTGTGCTCATTTCAACCCTTAGCACTACTTTCGCTCAAACTAAAATTCTAGAAAATACAGAATGTTTATTTATACAGGGAGTCCTAGAACTAGTATTTTATTCAAAGGGGTGATTCTCGACACTCCAGAGTTTTTCTTCTTCTTCTTCCTGCTCTTATCCCACCTTATGTGGGGTCGGCACAACATGTCTTCCTCCTCCCTTCCCCTCTGTCTGCCGTCATCTCTGCATTCACTCCTCTCTTATACATGTCATTCAAACAGTTCATCCGTTCATCCATGTTTCCTTTGGTCTACTCGCGCGATCAATAACATTAAATTGTACGACTTTTGTAAATCCGATTATTTTTATTTTAGAAATGTGCACCAATATTCCTTGAAAACTGAACTTACAGAGGTAAGTCCAAATGATTTTGAGGTCACGGTCAAAGTTCAATACACAGCTGACTTTAGAGATGGTACCACCTGCCGGAACTGTTAGCTCAAGGTGCAACGGGCAAAAATGCCAGCTGCTGCAAACATTGCTTTTGTTTGCCTATTTTAAAGGGACTGATTTAAAGGGACCTTGGTACCAAGGTCTATCTGGCTGTCACAACTGATAAACGTCAGAACAAGCTAACACATTCAAGTTTGTATTACTAGTTTACGCATTATGCAAACTTTTGGATCAAAATGATATTTTTAATGATTTGCGACTTTCAAAAGTGAAGTTTTATAAACTTAGAAACCGACTTCACGGCCAAACTGCTGAACCGATTTTGCTGAAACTTCTATGGGATCAATCTGGAAATATGACCTTTCAGATAAAATATACAAATTTTCAAATAGGCTTATAAATTACGAAGTACTGCGATAACAAACATTAAAAAAAATACAACCGAATTGAGAACCTCCTCCGTTTTTTATTTCAAGTCGGTTAAAAATGGTGAAATGTCAGCGCACGGTCATCGACGACGGTAGTCTCACAAAAGCGTACGCAACCTTTCCAACTCACTCTTCAATTCATGAATTGCTTGTGTCTTTTTTACACTCAATTAACACTATCTAGCCCCAAACTGAGCAGAGCTTGTGTTGTATGGGAACCAGATAGTTGATATAATACTTAATATTTTTTTTTGTAAATACATACATAGAAAACAATACAACACCCAGACAGAGAAAAAAAATCTGTGTTCACCACACAAATATCGAGCTACTGTCAACTGAGCTGAGGGGCCAGTCAGATCAGTTTTAAGCCTGATCAAGCTAAGCCAACAAGCTTTTGAGACCTCCAGTATCTAGTGCTTAGGGTAAATAGTCGTACAGTGTTCATTTTGCCTATCCACTGTGGCTTTCCTCATTTGTCTGCCTTCAGGGTTTCAGCCGGAGGCCGTATTCTTTTGTTTGATGCTGGATGTTCACTAAAATCATTTATTTGTGGGATTGTTGCATGCAAATAATACGAGGAAGGTTTCTTGCTTTTGTTGCAAATGTGTATTATTTCAACGGAAAATGCTTTGGATTTCTGAGAAATAAAATGATTTAGAGAAAGCTGACGGAATGTATTTTTAAATACTATTTTTGATGCGCTAGTATGATGGTATCTTTGTTTTAAGACCGTATTTTCCGTAATAAGCACGTGCCTGACGTGCGTGACCTACGAGACAATGCTTTGTTATAGGCGATGGTCACCACTTAACATCAGGTGGGCAAATCGGCAAATTTATCATCCGCACTCGATGTGCGGTCTGGTTTTTCCGCAAGTAGGCCGCTGGCGGGCCCTTTTTGCGTGACCCACACGTGTTGCTCGAACTTTTTTGGGTTCTACGACACACCGGTTTCCTCACGATGTTTTCCTTCACCGTTTTGAGAGTACTGGCATATTGCACGTAATTTTTTCGACAGAAAACTCATTGGTACACGACGTGATTTGAACCCACGACCTCCGGACCGGAAGGGCTAGGCCGCTACCACTAGACCACCAGTGCTCTTGACACAGACTCAAAACCAGAGCCAAACAGAGCTTATGGTAGGCCTACTGCGGTAATTCACCTCACTTATGTTTTCCTTACCGTCCCAAATAAACCTCGAGGTGCAAAAGAAAATAGGTTACAAGGTTCCCAAATATTTATTCAACTAAGGTTATTTAAGCTTTGTTCTTGATGAACCTTTTAGAGTAAGTAGTAGAGGTTTAAACAAGACGCGAAAAAATTACGCACTTTTACGTGGGATTTGTCCTTAATTAAAATGTATTTTGTAATTACATACTTAGAATGCAAATAATGCAATATAACACCTAGACAGAGAAAAAACTCAACAATCTGTGTTCACCACACAAATATTTCTTCTCGGTGGGAATCGAACCCACGACCTACGGCGCAGAAGGCAGAGCTACTACCAACTGAGCTGAGAGGCCAGTCAATTGAAAATGGAAGGTTTTGACATCATGGCATTGGCTAAGACTGCATAACATCTCAGAATGATAAACGCATAAATATTTCAACTTTTATTTCTACGTTATTTTCAATCAATTTTATAAGAAACTTACGGGTATAAAGTCTGAAATGTTGCCGTTTGATTATTTCGTAAATGAACACTGAAACCCAATTTTACCCTGTAAACAAGAAAACAGAGAGCATGCTATAACTTATTCAAAGCCGAATTAAAAGAAAACAGATAAAGCTACGTTTCAACCGAAGTGCAAAAGGAAAAAGCTTTTACCGTCAACATCAGCCTAAATAAACCCACTGCTGGGCATAAGCCATGGGAACTGGCACCTAGACTCACAAAGGTTTAAGACGTTTCAAAGTGATCCTTGTGATACTTATAATATCCGGAACTTTTGTCTCGAGTGTTTACGTAGAAGTTCAATAGATGGCGTTCTCCGTGACACTACCTCGTGAGTTCGACTACTCAGCAACAGATGGCGCTAAAATGTTAGAGTTTTACAATAACTTCTCTTCTGAGTCTTTTCTGAAAATTAATCCTAGCTAGATCGATTTATCGCCCCCGAAAACCCATGTATACTAAATTTCATGAAAATCGTGGGTAGCGGCCCCGCCTTCCGATCCTAAGGTCGTGGTCTCAAATCCAGTCATGTACGAATAAGTTTTTTCTGTCGAAAAATGTATATGTGCGCTATGCCAGTACTCTCAAAACGGTGAAGGAAAACATCGTGAGGAAACCGGCATGTCGTAGAACCTAAAAAGTTCGAAAATATGTTTGTGCAGATCTAAATGCAACTAGCAGTCACCCATCGGATTGGTGGCCGCGCAGAGTCATACAGAGAAAAACGCAGGCAAAAGCTGTTTACTGTACTGTGTACTGTAATGTTTTACTTTATTAAGTTCAACTTAGCTCACCGCTAACCTAATAAAAACTGATCTTAATTAACGAGAGAGGAAGCGGATAATGGGAAGCGCCTCGTTATCATTATGCTAAGTACTTTTTAAATGAAGTCTCATTTCAAAGTGGTCGGTCTGTAGCTTCCTATCAGGGATCAGGGTCATTGAGAAAAAAAAATCTACTACTAATAAATACTGTCCTAAATATCGCGGTTCATTGCGGGTAGACTTGGAAGAAAGGAGAAAGAAAGAAAATATATTTGTTGACCACAAAAATAAATAAAATACAAATAGGTATGGTAACAAAATTACACCGCTCAGTTAGGTCCCTGGCTCAGTACTTGTTACACTGTGTAAATCACATGACGTCACACTACACCGTCCAAGGCCTAGAGTGGGTCACATCACGGACAACGTAAATAAAAATACAAATAAAAGGGAAAAAAGCACTAATTGAATAACTTGGAGCGTAAAATCTAGATTTTACATCAGCTATTTTTGCAGCTTAATTTGGGGCTAGATAGTGTTGTGAGGATTGTCCAAAATATTTATTTATATAAAAAAATCGAAAACGTGCACCTAATTAGTAACACGACAGCCAAAAGCAATACACACAAAGTTAAAAGGGCGGCTTAAACCATAAACACCCTAACTATAATTAGCCCCTATAGCTTTAAGAACTTTTCAGTTGGTTCCTTTTACCACACTTGGTTGGAAAGAATCAGTGACACGATAAGAATAAGAAGTATGGGAGCTTATTTAATACAATTTCAATGTTTAGTTTAGTTTATTGCAAAAAATCTTAAGTAACATTAAAGATATATATTATATATTACGGCTAATACCCGAAGTGCGGCTACACCTAGTTTTAGCCGGTTAGAACTAGGTGTAGGGCTCCTCGCGAGTGTTCTGGCTGAGCCATTGCAGATTCAAACTCGGGGCACCCCGACTTAAGTCACAAAAGGAACAGTAGGTTGTTAGGTTTTTTTTTTTTTTACCTACTTAATTTCAAGAATAGTGCATGGCAGTACCCGAAAACAATCGGCTCGTACTAGGTTTAACCAAGAGTAAGTGGCTACACCTAATTCTAACCGGCTAAAACTAGATGTAGCCGCACTTCGGGTATTAGCCGTAACATACATATTGAGTATTGAGATATCCAATACGTAACTTAGAGCTATAAACAAATAAAAAAATTACACAAGTATGCAGGAGCTCACATGAAACAAAGTAAAAAATCTAATCTAATGTGGTATGAAGTGGCCTTTACCGACCCTTATTTAACTCACCTCCCTAAGTACGTAGAACCTCATCAAGCTAACCTAGATTGTAATTAGTTTCTAGAATCTCATCAGGCGGTAGAATAGCAGACTCGACAATAGCCTTTGTCGCGAGCTTATAGAAACCTTTCATAATGTAGGACATGTTTTGCAAGTAAGGCTTTTATAATGACACCTAGGCTCATAAACGAACTTAGTTTTGTAGCAATGTCTGCTTTTCCTCGGAGAAATTAAATAATGTAATTCTTCCCGCAATCTTAACAATGTCGTCAGTCCATCGGGTCCTAGGTTTCGTCTTCTGTACCCGAAGTCCGCGAGTTTTGCTACCACATTTCGTTACCAAATGTTGTTTTCTTTCGCCTGCGTGTCTCTGTTTATGTAGGGAGAAAATATGAGACAGCAAAAAAACGTTACGTAGTTAGAGTTGTTGTCTCATTTTTCCATGGAAAAGAGAGAGACAGGTAGGCGAAACGAAAACAACATTTGGTAACGAAATGTTGTAAATGCACTGGGACTGTGGATACTGGTTCGTGGTGGCCATTCGATAACCTTTATTCCCCAACGGTTATTGGTTCTACGAGCTACATTACCTTCACATTTCCACTTCAACTTACTAATTGTGCGAGCTATGTTGGTGACTGGTTGACTTTTCACTCTCTTCTTCTCTCTTTCTGCTCTCTTCTTTCTTTTTTCTTCTCTTTTTCTATTGGTATCTTTATTTTTTTCTTCTTACTTTTTCTATATTTTTAATTTTTCAATTAATAAAATAAAATACCCGTGTAATAGCTTCAGTATGTACCTAATAATGTTTCATGAATTTCACTTAAACACTCTTTTTGTTTACCTAATACCCTGCATAGGTTATACAGAGTATAACATAATATCATAAGCCCGAAAGGGAGATATTCCACTTATTGTAAATTCATTTTATTACTTGATTTGATTTATACTCACAAATTAATGTAATTGTCTTGAAAATAAAACAACAAATAATGTGTAATGAAACGTGTAAGCACGTACTTTGAATAAAGACCTCATTCGCCCCAAATTAGGGCCCCATCTTTGTTTGTGAGGGTCGTTGCCCATAAAGTGGACAATGTGTTGCGAATAAAGTACGCAATAAAGTACGGTTAGAACGAGCTTACTCTCTTGTTAGTTTTTTTTCATTGCTAAGCATTTGGCTGCCATCACACCTGATGGAAAGTGAGGATGCATGCCTAGCCATATTCACAGTCACGCACGTTGAGAACGTGCCCTACGTTGCACTCCGATGCGTCCACTAACTTGAGGCATACAGGTGTCACATCAAGTGTCTTCTGCAATATCTATGCAAATGATAGGTGCTATTTTACAATTATTTGGTGAACGAATTACCAACACCCACAACTTAACATCAGGTGGGCCATAGGCTTGTTCCATCAGCTATTTGTATAAAAAAAAATCAATTTTATTTTTTTTAGCAAAATATGTTTCTAAATATGTGTCCCTCCCTACACTACAAACCGCTGAATTTAAGGCCCTATAGTTCTATATATGTATAGATTTCTATAAAATTCATTTGAGTTCCATAACACTTCACTGCATGTTTCGTTCAGAAACCACAACACAATAGCGTCGGTAAATTGTGTAGATACAAATCTAAGACTACCCTCGCTTCCAATAGGCAAGCGCAAACCAATATTGACACTCTCCTTGACGTAATAAGATCAATATTTCATGTACACCGGTCGCCTTTATTTCTTGAGATATTCGTAGTGAAGTGCTCTCAAACGGTGAAGGAAAACATCGCGAGGAAACCCGCGGTTTAGTCAGCTCCGCACGTTTGAGCATGTCTTTCCTGTGGATTAGGCCGACTAAGCTGTCAAGATGGTATATAGGTGCTGGGCAACCCTATTCCATCTTAAATCCTGTCCCAGGCACTGTAGCGTCCCGTAAGTAGGGGCATGAGTAAACACCAGTCGCCTGTTTTTCTTTTTTTACTCGTAGTGACGTAGTTGTGTATTTTAACCAACTTTACTTGAGGTTTTAGCACAAAGTGTGAGCAGTTGGAATGAAAGTGTAATATGTGATATCCTGATTTTAACGAAAGATTTTCCAATGGTTCTAAAGAAAACCGCAACCATTCTATAAATCCGAACACGGCTGACTTATCTGTTGACTGCCTGAACTATAAACTTTTTTATTTATTGAATATGTCAATCGACATTGGCAAAATTGACAGATGCCACTAATGAAGAAGAAGAAGAAGCTCTAGGTGATCTATCATCATCATCATCAGCCTGAGAAGTCCACTGCTGGACATAGGCCTCCCCTACACATTTCCAGGAAGAACGATTCTGAGCCCTTTCCATCCATCGACTTCCCGCGATCTTAACAATGTCGTCGGTCCATCTGGTGGGTGGGCGCCCTACGCTTCGTCTTCCGGTTCGTGGTCGCCATTCGAGAACCTTTATTCCCCAACGGTTGTCGGTCCTTCGAGCTATATGGCCTGCCCTGCCCATTGCCACTTCAACTTACTAACTCTACGAGCTATGTCGGTGACCTTGGTTCTTCTACGGAATTAGGTATATTCTTCAACTTGCAATCCGTCAGTAGGTTGGTTGGTACCTATAGCCCGCGCCTCAACACAAGCATTAGCGAGAGCTAGTGATAAGATGGCGCCCAATTTAAATTCGTTATCATCATCATTTCATAATTATTTCTTACAGCAGGTTTTTGTTCTCCACTCTCCTCTATAAGCCGTCAATTCAGCAGTCACTTCTTTCTTACCCATATCATCCTTCACACAATCCATCCATCTCTTTTTTGGCCTACCTCTACTTCTATAACCATCCACATTTTGTTCTTCTCATTGACATGACATTCTTCCCTTGGCAAGACATAACGCGAATAATACAAATAAGTTAGTACAACTTAGCTAGGAGGTGAAGGGTTTTACAGGCCTACGTCATGAAGCTACAATTCACCCTGGTTTATAGGTTTAACTTTCAGTTTGTGAGCATAGTTTAGAATAGCCCTGCGAGGGTTGAAGTTTCCACCCCTCTCGTAAATCCTCTGTCTGTCAGTTTCTGTAAAACTTTAGCCTGTTTAAAAGTCGTTAACAAAAAAAAGCTTTTCTTATAAATACCACTTTCAAAAAAAAAAAACAATTTCATGGCCGAACTGCTGAACCGATTTTGATAAAATTTCTATGGGACTCATCTGGAAGACCCACTTTTGAGATAAAAAAAAAAAACAATTCGGTTCATAAATGACAAAGTTATGCGAAAACAAAAAAAAATACAACCGAATTGACCTCCACCTTTTTGGTTTGGAGTCGGTTAAAAAGTACCGATTAAATTATTTTATGTGAGGCAGTTTAACGACTAAGTACCTCAAAATACAAGAAACTTGGACTTCCAAGACCATTTCAATCCAACAAAAAGCCATTTCAAAGCTAACAAAGCTAAACCACAGTGTAGACAAATGGTAGCTGAACAGTAGAACACTCACAAAGGACTTTGAACGCAGTTAGCGTTCAGTGGCGCAATTTGTATCGCTATTCAACACAAATACGTCACGCTTTGTAATGGATCGCACAAGACTTCTTTTCTTCTTAAATTTAAGAGCTTAGCTCTTGTCGGGGTTTTGATGCAGTTTTCTCCAATTAAGTCTTTCGAATGCGGCCTCCTTGACTTCCTTATACGACATGACAGCGACTTTTTCTTTTATCTGGCTCATGTAACTAATTCTCGGCCTTCCTCTTCCCCGTTTCCCTTCAACCTTTCCTTCAATGATGTTCTTTATGTAGCTGTCATGTCGTAGAAGATGTCCAAACATTTTTCCTCTTCGACTTTGTATTGTCTCAAGTATAACTCTCTTCTCCTTTACTCGCTCTAAGACCTCGTTGTACAAGACTTGGGTTACTGAAATACAAGAGGAAATAAACGGGCTGAAAACCGTTGAATAACTAATACTAGTAGAGCTATTTGTACAAAGAGTTGTACTTCCCCTCAGGAGTTGGTAGTACTTCCCCTGAAGGCTTGTCCGGGGAAGTACTACCATGTCTTTTTCTGCCGTGAAGCAGCATTGCTGTGTTTCGGTTTGAAGGGTGTGGGTGCGGTGAAATTACTGGCACGTCAGGCAGTACGTCTGCCTCAATTTGATGGACACAGGGCAGTGCTCGTAGGGCACGTCCTACGTGCGTGACCTACGAGACTATGGCTATGGTTTAAGAGCACTGGTGGTCTAGTGGTAGTGGCCCCGCCTTCCGATCCGAAGGTCGTGGGTTCAAATCCACTCGTGTACCAATGAGTTTTTCTGTCGAAAAATTTATGTGCACTATGCCAGTACTCTCAAAACGGTGAAGGAAAACATCGTGAGGAAACCGGCGTGTTGTAGAACCTAAAAAAGTTCGAGCAACACGTGTCAAGGGTCACGCAAAAAGGGCCCACCAGCGTTTCTTTCTTTCTTCTTACTTTCAATTTTCTAAGAACGCATGATAAACTTGAGGCTATGGTTTGGTATAGGCGATGGTTAACACTTAATATCAGGTTCCATCAGCTTGTTGCATCAAAAAAACATTGATTTACTAGAAAATTAATGGTACTCTTTGGGTACGGAACCCTAAAAATTAAAACAGAACACCTAGAAAACCCTAGTGAGTCCTGAGTACCCGAGTGGCTACTAAATTATTAATCGAGCAATCAGAAGCTTGAAATTCGTTCTATTTCCTACATTTTCTGCGCACATGAGAAAACTAGAAAATGAAAACTCATTTTGTGTTGCAGCTAGATACTTTAAGCCTTTGCACGTGTTGCTGGGCTCACAGGTTTTGTATAAACGGTAAAGTAAGTAAGTAAAAATATTCAAGCGCAGAGTCAGCTACACATTTTTCCCTAATTTTTTTGTTTCCCATAAAATGTCTGAAGAATTTTCTTATTGAGTGAGAACTTACTTAAACTTTCTTTCTTATATAGAATCTCAAAAGCATTCAGTTTTATTCAATCCCTCGTTTATTTAAACATGCAATAAGACACTAATATAAACAACATTGTCCATAGATTAAACCATATTTTCTTGTGAAGTGTTGTGATGAACGAAACGTATTTTGAATCTTTATTTTAAAACTCAAACCTATAAATTGTAAAAAAAACCGTGCCGTGCAGTCGGCAGCCAGATGAACTGGAAAGGCATTAACGAAGGTTGTCGGGTAAAATGTAGTTTCCACATAATTCTGGTGCTCTGACCACAGAAGCGGAAAATGCAATGTTTTCTTTAGCAGATAATTTTCTAGAAAATAAATCTTTTGAGATACTTTCTTAGAAATAAGATGTTTCATTAGGGTATAGAGCTCGCACAAGGTCTGTGTCCAATCATAAATACAGCTTATTAGCAATATAGTTGTCGCGCTTCGCACGAAGTCATTATAAAGGAAGTGAGTATATCTATTGTGCGATGGCAACACTGGTTGGTCAAAAGTGAAGGATTGAAATGAACTGTCAGGTTTTTCTGTTGCAAGGTTGACTCGAGGGTAAGCGTGGCGACATGGGGAAAAAAGAGTTGCTTTTGGGAGGCTAGGCCAGAACGAGAGGAAGAGGCTGAAGCGCGGAGCGCTGAAGTGTGCTGTAGGAGCGAGGCAGCGTATCGAGTGTGCAACTGGACAATGCGCACGAACGAGATGGAGGTAACTTACGATGATGGGGTGAGTGCTAGCAATTAACCGATTTTACTGTATAAAGAGGTTAATGAGATTCTGGGAAGATTTCGCGAGGAAAGCCACTTGCCGCGAGAATTAATCTAATGTCCACTTCGGACTAGCTCGGTCGTTTGGGGAAGGGAAAGCGGGCCCTGTTCAGGGCCCCTTTGAGGGCATTAGTGCCATGCATCCCCGAGCTTTAGCTTGCTAGGGCTCGTGCGGGAAACTGGAGCCCGCGCCGCTGGTACGGCTCCAGGCATGAGTAGTAAGAGGATCCTGGCGAATGAGCCGAAGGGGAGTAACCGTCGCGACCCTACGAAACGGCCACGAGGCCCTTGGGTCGACGGTGAGAGACGAGCGCTGCAGCGACCCTACGAAACGGCCACGAGGCCCTTGGGTCGGCAGTGCAATTTAGAGAGACGCCGGGACTCTACGAGCGGTCCTGGACCCATGAGTCGGCGTCTCGGTAAAGAGCGCCGTCGCGATTCTACGAAACGGTCTTAGGGCCCTTGAGTCGGCGGCGCGCGGTCGACCTTATGAGAGGAAGCGGTGGTTGCTCTTTGGGGATGGAAGGCGTGAGCACTTAGGGCCAATTCCCTAAGCTCCTCGGTTGTTCCCTCGTGGGGGCTGGAAATAGCAGGAGGGGAGCTCGCATGCGCGGGTCCCCTCCACCGCGTTGAATCCGGGTACAGTCAAGACGCCGACTGTACTAGAGACCAGGGTCGATCGCAGGCCTTCTGCCAGCTTAGGGCAGTAAAATCATTTTCGGAATGTATTGCAGTATTATAGATCGACCTAGAATCTCATCCTCATGTTATCTTTGTCGCAAAGAATGCGCGACAAAATGGTGGAGATGCTGGGATCTGACTGATAAACCCTTAAGAGAATTGAGAACCAAGCCTTTTTGCCCTAACCTAAAGTATGGTTCATGACATGTTCACACGACACGAACAAAACGCAGGCTATGGCGAGCCGGAATCGGATGGAAGGACTGAGCCTGATCCGGGAAATGAAGCTAACATTTTGAGAGTACCTTTTGAGAGGGGGTAAGAAATTTCTTGAGAACTTGCTATGAGTTGTATTGTTTTATTATCCAACCTGATTTGCATACTTAAGTGTTTAATTTAGTTATGATATGATTCTGTGTACCCTTGGCGGGTGCCATAATAGCTCGCATTGCAGCGGTTCTATAAATTTGCGTGACCTTTGCATTTTACAGAGAAAAAAGGGGACTGATTACAAAATAAATCGTAAGAATACGAAAGGCCCTTGTCATTGTAATTTTATTTGTTTGGTTGCTAACAGGAATTGCTAATTTGAATGCTCATCCCTAGTATAATTTTTTTCTTTTTCTTTTCGCTCCTTTCGAAGCAGGCTATGGTACCGGGACCATGCCGCCTGGTCTTGCGTTTTGTTTCTTTTTCGCTTGAGTTGGGTTTTTTAAAAAAAAAAAAAAAAAATCATCCCTAGTCTAGGAAAATAATGATGTCTCAATTGTCTATGCCTACCAGCGTTGCCAGAATGGTGCTATTGTGGCATTCTGCGTTGCTTTTGACCCTCTCGTTTTTATTTCCATGTTGCACGATACGGGATAGATAACCTCTAAAGAAAAAAATGTGCAATGAAGAGCACATAGGTATTGAGTCCTTTTTCTCTTCCACGTAATTACGAAACGTTTTTTTTTCGTTGCGTCGTTCAAAAAAAAAGGGTTTTTTTGAGCTGTGTCATGTTATATTTGACTGCCTGTCGCTGGCAGCACCGACGTCTATGGTTGTGTGAGTTATCTCACGGTTTTCTCGTTCATTTTGCCAGGGCTGTTTGAATTCATTTTACTTATTATTAATTTAAACTGTATAATAATATGTATGTATGTTTTGTTAAATCACGCATCTTTAAGTGATACAATGTTAATTTAATCTAATATATCGAGCCAGGCTACACTCAAGATCAAGATTTAAAAAACCAAATTTAAAAATTGGCGCCATGAGTGGTAAGCGTCTTTCCGTCATAAACAATAGAAACTCTTTTTCCGCCCACAGTGTTCGTGTTTGCTGGCGTACTGGCGTAAGCATTTTTTCTGATCTTGTATTTCTGTCTGAGCTTGGAGTTAAAGTTTGGGACGGTTTTGCGGCGTGAAATTGTACTGTATATACTTAATTTTGTCTCAAAATTGAAGAAGGAAAGTGGCAATTCGACAACGTATCGTGTTCTCAAAGAAGATCGTTGAATAACATAAGGTAAAGTATGAGAAATGTCCCAACGCCGGCCGGCTTCTTTCGAATTCCAAATGATGGAATCATTTGCACAATTTTATGCTAAGTTTTTTTTTTCGAGTTACTCAGTGGTCTAGCTCTCTTGATTTCAGTCAGCGTCGCCAAGGGAACCGGTGCCAGTTGTGGACACAGACCAGAGACCCATACGTCTTGGTCGAACGTCTTGGAATTGGAAGTCGTTATAGCATCTTCGGTTAATCCAAGAACCTGAAAAAAAACTGTAAGTAGATAATTAGTACAGCCGATATTGTAAATAGTTCTGGCAAATTACTTACTAGCGTTCATATGTATATTCCAGTTGGAAATGGACCAGATCTTGTTAACCCGCCTGAGTTTGCGGCGAAAGAAGTTAGCGGAGACTGCAGGCGCCATTAAGGCAAAGTTTGAAGAAGGACATATAGCGGAAGACGACCTCTTCTTGAGCCGAGCTCAACTAAACCATGCCATAGAGGCTTTCGACGGGGAGTTGCGTGCTTGCTCCGACCATGTGGAGGTGGCAGAATTCTCAGACTTGATGGCCGAGCAGCTAGACGCCGAGGATTTAAAGATAAGGCTTGACTCGGTTATTGCGATCCACAAGGCTCAATTTCCAACGGCCAGCTCTTCTGCAAAACTCCCAAAACTGGAACTACCGAAATTCAATGGGGATGTCACTCAGTGGCACGAGTTTTGGGACAAATTTGAGGCCAACATAGATTCCAAAAATCTAAAGGACGTAGAGAAGCTGGCTTATCTGCTCGGATTATTGGAAGGCCAAGCAAACGAAACTGTGAGCGGCCTATCCACCACCAATGCAAACTATCCCATTGCTCTGGAGCTTCTACGAAAGCGGTTTGGGTCCAGAGACCAGGTGATAGACGCACATCACGTCGCAATCAGGCAAATTAAGATGGCATCAGGCAAGTCGGCATCCTGCAGGGTGACCTTGGATACACTGGAAAGGCATCTTCGAGTTCTCCAGACGCTAGAAGAAAACACTGGCAGTAACCACCTGCGAACCAGCGTTGAGAGTAAATTCCCAGAACAGGTGATGTACCAAGTGAATTTACTCTCCGCTGATGATCACTCCATACCTACTCTGCGAACCAATCTAGACAAGGTCATCACTGCGATGGAAAAATCTGAAAGGAACCGAGAGCATGAAACAGTATATGACCTTCCCCTGCAGCGACAACAGAGGCCCTACAAGTCAGAGCGGACCTGGACAGACAGAGACAAGGTTATAAAAGGAAGGGTGACCAGGTATCTGGAGAAGAAACAGCAAAAAGACAAAAGCGTCCGTGTATTCTTTGCAAGAGGGAAGGCCATTTTAGTGCAGACTGCAGAACCATTAGAACAATCAAAGCGCGGAAGGAAAGTTTGAAGGGTAGGTGTTTCCGTTGTCTGCGAGAAGACCATCGAGAAGAGGGCTGCAAGAGAAAAATTTCCTGCTATGGATGCAAGGGGAATCATTTAAAGATGCTGTGCCCCCAATCCGTAGGTGAGAATCCTAAAGTACAAAGCCAACTACCTACAACTATATGCAGTGTATCTGATAAATATACCTTTTTACAGACAGCGGTAGTAATGATCAAAGCTCCGAATAAGGGGAAGACCATCAGGGGCAGAATTCTTCTGGACAGTGGCAGTCAACGCAGCTACATTACATCACAAGCAGCACGGAGCCTGGAGCTGTCAACTGAAAAAAAGGATCTGCTGCTGGTATATACGTTCGGAGCTGCATCCCCGCAAGAGATATCTAGCCCTTCTTCAAGTATCATCATAGAAACCAAGCGCGGCATCAATAGGACAGTACAAGTAAACATTGTTCCACGGATAACGGATCGCATTCCAATAGCAATGCTCAAACATAATGAGGTGGACATACCTGCGGATGATGATTCAGAAGGAGAAAAAATTGATGTTCTTGTGGGTAATGATCTCTATTGCTCTTTCCTACGGGATAACAAAATCAAAATCAATGACAACTTGCATATAATTGACACAGATTTTGGGTGGGTGTTATCAGGCAGCACTACACAAAAGGAACGTGATGTCTTGTCGGTTGCTACCTACTGCCAATGCTACATACCAAGTTGTCCATACCTGCCCGAACCAGACCTCCCATTAAGGAGCATAGACATAAAATTCCTATGGTCGTTGGAAAGTATTGGAATAACCGATTCACCGAAAGCAACGAGGCAAGAACAAGCTGTTTGTCACTTTAATGAGACTGTAAAAAATCAAGATGGACGTTATGAAGTTAAGTGGCCTTGGGTGCAGTACCCACCTGAAATCCAATCAAACCTGGGACTTGCCATAGGGAGATTAAAAAGCTTGATCAAGAAACTGGATAAGAGCACCTTAACTGAATATGACGGCATCCTAAAGGAACAGCTAGATCTGGGGATTGTTGAGGTGATTGAACCTAGCTCTAGCCAGAATGACCACCCTATTCATTACCTCCCACACCACATGGTGAAACAGAAAGGAAAAAGAGGTAGGCTTGTATATGATGCCTCAGCAAAAATACCAGGGCAAAAGAGCCTGAATGAATGCTTGTACAGTGGCCCCTTAATGCTGGAAGATTTGACAGCTCTTCTTCTCAACTTCCGTATAAAAAATCGGTTGTCTGTAAAGTCGGTTTACTGACGATAGTTGAACGTGATAACGTCATAAGAAAATACTGATGGAATGGTTGCATTTTTCAAAAGAAAATTTTAGTTTTACTGAATTGAATTGAATGTGAATGAAACTGAATGATACTGAATGAAACTGAATGAAACTGAATGGAACTGAATGAAAATCCGGACCCGGACCCGGACCCGGACCCAGAATGAACCCTAACCCTTACCCTCATTTACCCTTACCCATTACCCGACCCGGGCTCGGGCTCAGGTAAATGGAACGACGAAACGACGTAACGACGCATGAGTCATGTTTTTTCGTGCGTGCAGCCGGCTCCATCGATTTATAAGACGTTATCACGTCAAAAAGATTGGCATGGTCGCGGATGTAGAAAAGGCTTTCCTTCAAGTTGGATTACAACAAGAAGATAGAGATGTCACAAGGTTCGTGTGGATCAAGGATCTTGATAAGCAATCCATAGAGGATAACCTGCTCCATTTACGCTTCTGCCGAGTACCCTTCGGAATCATATCAAGCCCATTCCTTCTCACGGCAACAATCAGACACCATATGACTGTAACAGATAAGGACTTGCTCAAAGTCATAGCAGACAAATGTTACGTTGACAATTTAGTGACAGGAGCTCAATCTGTCCAAGAAGCTAATGAGATATATAAACAGGCAAGATCGACGTTTGGGCAGATCTCAATGAATATAAGAGACTGGGTTTCTAATAGCAAAGAGCTTATGGACGCGATCCCGCAACAACACAAAGCTATGCAGTGTAAGGAGGTGAAAGTTCTCGGATTGTTATGGGACGTAGGAAGAGATACGCTGAAGTTAAAGGTATCAGAAGGATACTTCAATCCCAACACACCAATAAACACGAGAAGAGAAGTCCTTCGTACTCTAGCCCGAGTGTATGACCCATGTGGCTTTGTGTGCCCACTGATTTTGCCAATAAAACTTCTCTTCCAGAATATATGCAAAGAAAAGGTGAAATGGGATGCAGCATTACCTGAGAATCTGACGCAACCCCTGAAAGGTATCTTGAAAGACATAAAGGCGGTAACTGAGATTGAACTTCCGAGGTACGTGGGAAGTGATTCATCAGGGATCAAAGTTACTTATGAACTACATTGTTTCACGGATGCATCCAAACATGCTTATGCGGCAGTCGTGTATTTGAGGACAAAAGGAGAGGAAATTTCAATTCACTTGATGATGGCAAAATCTCGTATTTCTCAAATTGAAGACAGAGATGATCTCAAGATACCCAAATTAGAGCTATTGGGTTTTCTGATAGGAAGCAGGCTACTGAAGTATGTGAAGTCCATTATAGATTTACCAATCGAAAAGGAATATCTGTGGACGGATAGCCAAATAGTCCTTGCATGGATGAAGTCAAACAAACTCCTACCACCATTTGTGGCAAACAGAGTCAATGAGATTAGAAGTTACCATCAACAGACAGAGATGTGCTACGTGAATACAAAATCTAACCCTGCTGATATTGCTACCAGACCTGAACCAGATCTATGGGACCAAAAGAAAGAACTTTGGTATGAAGGACCCAAATTTTTAAAGGAGGCAGAATCTCAGTGGCCTACAGATCGACAGTATTGCGCGGACACAACCTTTGTTTCGTTTGGGGAGGTCCTGGATGAGGATCCAGGTGAGTTGGAACCACATGACTGGTCTGAGCTGGCCAGTATCCACAATGCCCCAATGGAAATAGATGAGGTGGAAGAAGAAATAAATACTTGTAAGAACAAGTCACAGGGTAATGCCACAATGCAAATAAGGAAAATTCAGCTTGAACACTTTCCAGATGAGCTGGCAGGGAAGAAAACCCACTTATCAAAAAGTTTAGGATTGTTTATAGATTCAGAGGGTTTACTACGCTGCGGTGGTCGGATGACTAACACAACATGGAATTACGATATGAAGCATCCAGTGCTGCTACCAAGAGACTGTGACTTTACAAATAATATTATTATTGAAACTCATGTGAGTAACTATCATGTTGGCGCATCACATACGCTAAGCATCATCAGAGAACGATATTGGATACCACAAGGAAGAGCAAAAGTTACAAAAATGCTCAAGACATGCCAGCAATGTGTGAAACATGGTGGTGGTCCGTATAAGCTCCCAGATGCACCAGCTCTACCAGCGGAGAGAGTTAACTACAGCGAGCCCTTCTCATTCACTGGTGTGGACTATTTTGGTCCATTGTACATGAGTTCGCCAAGTGGTAAAGAAAAAAGATGGGTGGCCCTATTCACATGCCTGACTGTAAGAGCGATTCATCTGGAAATCGTCAAGGATCTTTCTGCTGAAGAGTGCCTTCTAGCCTTACGAAGATTCGCAGCGACAAGAGGAATACCGAAACGAATGTACTCGGATAATGCTACCTGTTTCAAATTGACCTCCGAGGTAATGTCGAGCCAATATTGTATAGGCAATGAAATCAGCTGGAAATTCATCCCTCAACTGGCTCCGTGGCACGGAGGTTTCTACGAACGCCTGGTGGGACTAGTCAAGCATTGCCTAAAGCGCACTTTGGAAAAACACCTACTCAATGATAGCAGACTACTAACTGTCATGAAGGAAGTAGAGGCAGTTGTTAACTCAAGACCACTAACTCGAGTTGGCACTGAAATAGAACAGGTCCTGCATCCGGTTGACTTCCTAAACCTAGGAAAATGTTTGACGGTGAAACCATCACAAATAGAAGTACCATGTACTGGGTCTAAGGTGAAAACCGATCTGATAGACAGCTGGAAGAGAGGAATTAAGATTCTGGAAGAATTTAAAAGGATGTTTATAGGGCAGTACCTCACCTGTTTAAGAGAGAGATCAAAACATTCGCCTAAGCAACCCAGAATCAGATCTGATCGTACCCCACAAGAAGGAGACATCGTCCAAATCAAAGCAGACTCTAAGAATCGTCAAAATTGGAAAGTTGGTAAAATTGTCGAACTATTAGAAGGCGTGGACGGCGCATGCAGAGTCGCGAGAGTAAAAGTAGATGATTCTATTCTTACGCGTTCTATAGGACACCTCTATCCCTTAGAAGATCCTGAAGTTGGACAACAACCATCACGAACAGGAGAGCATTATGATGGGGCAATGGGAGACATCAATAATGAACCGGAGTTAAGTCAGGTTCCAGAATGTGGGAATCAATTTGATGAACAAAGAACCTCTCAGATGGAAACCGATCCCGTCAGCGAGGCGAATGGTCCAGAAGAGAGTGAAGCCTCCAGAGAAAGTGCAATCTTGGAATCTGTAGCCAACAATTCAAGCCCCCGAGCTAATGAGGCGCCTCGGCAAGCGAATGAAGCAGAAGGAAGAACCAGAAGGGGTGCCGCCGTCCGTGCTAGGGAGAAAATCCTGGAATGGACGCGTCACCTGTTCGCCATGCTGGAATAGCATTTCTCTCTTGCTGGGTGTGTCGCGCTTCGCACGAAGTCATTATAAAGGAAGTGAGTATATCTATTGTGCGATGGCAACACTGGTTGGTCAAAAGTGAAGGATTGAAATGAACTGTCAGGTTTTTCTGTTGCAAGGTTGACTCGAGGGTAAGCGTGGCGACATGGGGAAAAAAGAGTTGCTTTTGGGAGGCTAGGCCAGAACGAGAGGAAGAGGCTGAAGCGCGGAGCGCTGAAGTGTGCTGTAGGAGCGAGGCAGCGTATCGAGTGTGCAACTGGACAATGCGCACGAACGAGATGGAGGTAACTTACGATGATGGGGTGAGTGCTAGCAATTAACCGATTTTACTGTATAAAGAGGTTAATGAGATTCTGGGAAGATTTCGCGAGGAAAGCCACTTGCCGCGAGAATTAATCTAATGTCCACTTCGGACTAGCTCGGTCGTTTGGGGAAGGGAAAGCGGGCCCTGTTCAGGGCCCCTTTGAGGGCATTAGTGCCATGCATCCCCGAGCTTTAGCTTGCTAGGGCTCGTGCGGGAAACTGGAGCCCGCGCCGCTGGTACGGCTCCAGGCATGAGTAGTAAGAGGATCCTGGCGAATGAGCCGAAGGGGAGTAACCGTCGCGACCCTACGAAACGGCCACGAGGCCCTTGGGTCGACGGTGAGAGACGAGCGCTGCAGCGACCCTACGAAACGGCCACGAGGCCCTTGGGTCGGCAGTGCAATTTAGAGAGACGCCGGGACTCTACGAGCGGTCCTGGACCCATGAGTCGGCGTCTCGGTAAAGAGCGCCGTCGCGATTCTACGAAACGGTCTTAGGGCCCTTGAGTCGGCGGCGCGCGGTCGACCTTATGAGAGGAAGCGGTGGTTGCTCTTTGGGGATGGAAGGCGTGAGCACTTAGGGCCAATTCCCTAAGCTCCTCGGTTGTTCCCTCGTGGGGGCTGGAAATAGCAGGAGGGGAGCTCGCATGCGCGGGTCCCCTCCACCGCGTTGAATCCGGGTACAGTCAAGACGCCGACTGTACTAGAGACCAGGGTCGATCGCAGGCCTTCTGCCAGCTTAGGGCAGTAAAATCATTTTCGGAATGTATTGCAGTATTATAGATCGACCTAGAATCTCATCCTCATGTTATCTTTGTCGCAAAGAATGCGCGACAATAGTACTCGGTTTAAATTGTTATTTTTCTTGAGTTTTACTTCGTTTACTTGTACATTTTCTTGACCAACGAGAGCAACACAACGAACCAAAAACATGGCGGACCGACGTGACATGGACATGACGTGAGGTAGTAGAAATGTCATTTTGACAATTATCGCTGTCAATTAGCATGACACTGGCACATATTTGTCACTGCTGTCAAACTGTCAAATAGCTGTCAAATGGCATGACAATTACATTTATTTGTGTCAGTCACTGCGGAAACATCTTTTTCTAATTCAAGGCGCGGAACACTGTAAAACAACATAATTTAGACTGTAAATATAGAGTGGGGATAGAATGAACATTCGCTTGTTTGGTCTAAAAATCGACCTTTGATAAACAATGCGATGAAACAGAGCAAACAGGCAGGATATTGTGTTGACGAACGGCGGCAACTAAGGACACATTATAGGCGGTGTAGTGAAACCGCACTTAGCTCTGGGAATCTTTATTTGAAAATTATTAGATGTGTCACACTCTGTGGGGCTGTTCCATTTTTGAATTTGAAGCATTGCAATCAAGGAGGTTGGAAACCCATAAAAAGTTTAAAAAGTCTATGATTCCAATAGATTCGATGAGGATTCGAAGACATTTAAACTTCAGCAAACTACAACAAAAGCAAATTATTTCACCTTATTCTTCTTGTCGTGTCACTAGTACTTTCAATCAAGTGTGGGGAAAGGATTTTTAGTTCGCGTCAAAGAGGTAGATAAACAAAATGGTGGACGATTTTTCGTTATTTCGATTTCAATAATTTTCAATTTTTTTGTATTACTTATAAGTAACATACATAACATACAGCGTAGGTATAGTGTAGTACAGCATTATCTGTGGTGTAGGCGTTTAATGGAACACATCCTTTACGCGTAAGTGCAACAGCTGTTCCTATCGGACAGTTGGGTTTGTGTAGGTATGCTTATGCTCGATATAGCCAATAACCATTTCAAATCGCCTATACCCTCGCCCACGACACACGTTTGTATCGTATGTTATGTCCTTCCAATTGCCCAGTGGTTCAACTTGGAGAGGCCCTACATTTTCAGGCAGAACGATTTGGAGTTTTGGAAGTTAAAACTTTTTTAACCGGGCTGGAGGATTTTTTTTTAACACTCTTTAAAACAATGAACACTCGTCGTGACACTGTCGCTGACACCTGTCAAATAATCGACGACACCTCTTCGGTAAAGATCGACGAACTTCGCCAAGAGTCGGAGGAGTCGAGGGGGTCACCGGAGGGAGAGCCTATAGGCAATAAAGCAGAGGTATCCGAGCCAAAATATTTTTGAAATGTCATAGATTATGGAAGGGTTTTCCGTATTAAAACTATTTTTATTACACCTCGAAAGACCTTACAAGACCTCGTGAAATACAAAGAAAAATTTCAAAACCTAATAAAGAGTTCGGGCACGTTCGGGGGGACACTTCGGTGTACTTTGCGCGAGCCACAAGTGATATAAAATCTTGGATTTAAAGTTGCTCACTTTGTGGCACACGTCGAAAAGATAAAGATCTTGAAAAGTGCGATCTTGAGACTCAATAGTTCGTAGTGAGTTTTCAAGAAAGATGTAGGTTTTCTAGAGAGCTTTGATCAATCAGATTAATGAGATTTACCGATGGCTTTTTTTGTGTTTGCTACTTCATAACTCCGTCATTTATGGACTGATTAATAAAAAAACTTAAAAGTTTATATTTTCAGATTGGTCAGACTACAAAGTTTAGCTACAAGTTTAGCTACAAAGTCGATTTTTCAAGTGTACATATAACTTATTTTAGTGTATATGACCACATTAAATAAATAATACCAATCTATAAATACTTACACATAAATATAGACAAGGTAGGGGTCATGATTTGCAAAATGTAGCTGGCAAGCACTGAAGGCGAAAAGCCGAAGACCGGGCCGGGCGGGGATGACCAGCAGTGCACTGATATAGGTTGAGGATGATAAATTTCTGAATACGATTGCATGACTGTTTCAGAATAACCCCAACAAATTAAACAGGTACCGTACTAAAACGCTGCTAAAACGTGAATACAGCTGAAATGAACTCTGACGTTGACTTTTAAATTAAAACGTCAGCGAACACCTGTAGCCGGTGATAGTAACATACTGCAGGGCTTATCCACACCGAATAACAACATTAAACATAATTCTGCTTTATAAGTTAAGAACTGACAGGTAAAGTTTTTACAGCCTTGCGCACATCTAGATAGATAGATTAACACTTTATTGTACACAAAGAAATACATACATCTAGTAGAGATTTTTGTGAAAAGCTCGTCAGGGGAAGTACTAACACCATGCTCATTTCTGCCGTGAAGCAGCATCGCTGTGTTTCAATTTGAAGAGTGTGGTTGGCGGTGAAATTACTGGCACGTGAGGTTGAACATTTGTATGCCTCACGTTGTTGGGCAGAGGGCAATGTACCGTAGGGCACGTTCCTGACGTGCGTGACCTGCGAAGCAATGCTTTTTTTATGGACGTTAATTACCACTTGGCATCAGAGGGGGCTTAAGTTTGTTCCACCAGCTAAGTTGTATAAAAAAAAATAGTGCCTTGTGTGGACACTACTAGTGGTCGACGACTAGAGCGTCAAAACTGTTTGAAAATAGAACGATGCGGTTCCCCTTATTACTGTTCTGTCTGTGGGTTAAAAACTAAGAACAAATGTCAGTCGGTAAGATACAATGCACATGTTTTTTACTGTCAGAGGGTAATGAACCAGTCAGCATAGCTCGCGGTAGATAAAGCTGATATTACACGCAAAAACTGTTTACGTTGGATAAAAATGATTTTAAAAATTGTATTATGAAAATGGTCTTAAAATATGTCTGAAATATAAAATATATCCGCTTTGCTTCAACTTTTATGTTGCGGAAGGCAATTTAAAAGTAAGGAGTGGAATTCCTTGCTGGCGTCTGTTTTTCCGAACTTGGATGTTTTTAAGAGTAGAGTGAACAGGTATAGAACTAGGTAAGCATGCTACACCGTCGACCGCATCATCACTTAACAGCAGGTGAGATTGCGGTCAAACAAAGCTGAAATGTACAAAAAAATTGGGCCATAACTTATGCTGGGAATTAAACCCACTCTTCGTACAGCGCACAACACTGTAGGGAGAGTGGGTTCGATTCCCAGCTAGAACAATTATTTGTGTGTTGAACAAAGATGTTTGTTCTGTATCAGAAGGGTGTCAAAAAATAATTCATTTTTGTTTCGTGAAAAATTAAAAAAAAAATGTTTTTTCTGGCGTTCCAGTTCCATAAATAGGTAAGTAATCTACGTGGTATTAAAATGTTTGGCGCTAATTAACACCAATAGCGTGAATTTGAGTAAATAGATATTCTAAGGGGACGTCTACAATGCGGATGAGCCTATTTTTCATTCGAATTCGTTTCAAATTACCATAAAATTTCCCAAAGAATTCCCGTTTCCTTAGAAATTCCCTCAGAACCCCGGGGAGGTTTCTTTGAATTTCCCACTCGGTTTGCGAATGCACACACGTGATCAATCTTACTTTTTATATACCAAATAAGCTGAGGGTTCTTAGGTAATCCATCAGTCTTTTTACACATTTTACTATAATATCAAACCTAATAACAGTGAACAGGTCCTTTGCTTTTCTTGCAGATGATAGATACGAGTACGTCCGAATCTATTTTTCTCGCATGTGTCAATACAGGACAGGATTTGAGATGAATATATTATTATTATGATACTTAGATGATACATATATGGAATATCATAAGCTGAGAAGATTGAATAGGCATTGGGCAAGCCTACTCTCATTAATTAATATTATGGAATATCCATACAACACTATCTAGCCCCAAACTAAGCAGAGCTTGTGCTACAGGAACCAGATAGCTGACAAAATACTTCTATTCATTTTTTGAAAAAAAAAAATCTTAGTTTACAATATAACACCGAGACAGAGAACAATCATCTACGTTCACCACACAAATATGTTCTCGGTTGGGATCGAACCCACGGCGCAGAAGGTAAGGGCTACTGCAGTGCTTGATTTGAATGATGGAGTTTTTGAAAGGCCCCTGAAGAAGTCGAGGTTAAGGTAAACAATATTGAGAGCACTGGTGGTCTAGTGGTGGCGGCCCCGCCTTCCGATCCTAAGGTCGTGGGTTCAATTCAAATCCAGTCGCGTCCCAATGAGTTATTCTGTCGAAAATGTATGCGCAGTATGCCAGTTCTCTTAAACGGTGAAGGAAAACATGGTAAGGAAACCGGCGTGTCGAGAACCTACAAAGTTCGAGCAACACGTGTCAAGCATCACGCAAAAAGGGTCCGCCAGCGTGCGGAAAGAAAACCAGTCCGCACACCAAGTGCGGATGATAAATTTGCTAATAAGGTAAATAATATAAATATGGAAATAGGTCGAACGTATTTTATAGTCTAGATAGATCACCTTCACTTATAAATGCTATCCAAATTAGATACCCTAGATTCATAAAGGTCACATAAAATCAAATGAACAAACTGAATATTCCAAACAATAATAGCTCTTATATCAATAGCCGTTGAATCTCCAGTGCTGAAGGTTTTAACCGCATTTAAATATCAAAATAAAACAAAGGTCAGAAGACAGGTCTAAATCGGAGGCATTGATATGCATTATGAAAGAGAATCGATAGAGCTTGGTCTAAGTAAGTCAATGTTAGTTCGTGATGGCCTAAGGTGAAGGTTATAGGCCACTTCTCTGTCATGGCTTGATGACTGACATAGCTGGGGTCAATTATTCCACTAGTCAAGAGGAGGCCGGTAGATCACAATGGCCAAGAAAGTTCTTGACTATAAATCAGGACCAAGAAAGCGCGGAAGACCTCGACTTCCATGGATGCACTTCAAGAAAGACAGAAAATTTACCCAATGACGACCAATAGACGTTTTTGGTGAAGAATGATTAGGAGAGACGACCTAAATAAAGATGGACCAAAGCCCGAAGACGAAGAAGATTTCATGTCAACAAATAGAAATGGCAACAGACTTAGCAGCCTTAAAAAAAACATTGTAAACAATCAACACAAAACTATCTAGCCTCAAATTAAGAAGAATCTGTACTAATTCCTTGCATTTGGGCGCTTTGGCACGAGCTGAAGCCCAACTAGCGTTTTCTCTAAATAAAATGGGAACTACATAGCTGATAATACTTATATACAGTTTCTTAGGTTCATATTTAAGTAACTTAAAAAAGTGTAAAAGCAAAATATAACAATAAATAAATATAGATAGTGCAATTCACGAAGACGCGCGCCTCGCGGGGTGCGGGGAGTTTGCTCCGAGTGGCAATCGCGAACCGTAGTCTATTCATTGTAATGTGCGTGTGCACTCATAGGACATTGACGGAAGCTTGCACACTTAAACTATAAACGGTTAGGAGGAATAGTGGGGCGCGCCTTCGTGGATTGCACTATCTAAGATCAATATTGTAGACAATCCACACAAATCTAGCCGCAAATGTATGGCATCTTAGTAAATACATATTTCGTTTGTTTTTCTAAATACGTAAATACATACTTACTTTAATAAAATATTAGTAAATCTTAGTAAATACATATTTCGTTTCTTTTTGTAAATACGTAAATACATACTAATAAAATATTAGTAAGCTATGAAAAATAAAGGACCCATTTTCTCCATTTTGCGAATTATCTCGATAAAAGCTTTATAATGTTTCAGTAAAAAAATACTTTACGAACATTTATTTTGTCTCTAGAATCATGAGTAACGTTTAAAAGGGTATGAACCGTTTTACACTGAGTTTGCTCTTTATTATAATTGAAATATGGGGCTGGAAGGGATATCGTATCACTAATGGAAATGGGGGATCATAAAAATGAATAGGGGTTTGGGGATGCTAAAATTACATTAACAATTCGCTGTTGTAAGTATAATGTGGCTAAATATAATAGGTTGTAATAATTAGTTGTTGATTATGTTCTGGGGGCTAACGAGCTAAGCGCAAGAATATAAAACCATTTTTAATTTGGTTGCGTGGTAAGGTCACCTGTTGTGTGGATTGTTTATAATATTTATTATTTATTTACTATTTAGTTTAAAAAAACTACATGTTTTTACAGAGTTCAACATACTTACCGGATACCAACTAGATATATTACACTTACTATACTTTTTACAGTCCATATCTGAACGAAAGTAAAAGCAAATCGCGTGTCACATGCGAGTAACGGAACACGTGACCAAGCACATACAGTACATAGTACTTATGTACATAACCATACATAGTATTACTAAATACATGGTGTTACTAAAGAGGAAGTATTTTAATTAGAAGAAAACAGGTGTCAATGCCAAGAGCGATAGGGAGACGTTAATTATTTATAACACATAGCTGAGCTTTGGTGGTCCTTAATAAATATATAATAGGGTTCCACACGAAGGCTGCGTTTCCAACAGAGATGACGCGTATCGAGGAAAGCGTTTGTTCACACTTCTCAAACATCACGGATGGAAACGCAGCCTAAAGGCAATTTTTACCACATTGTAATGAAGAGTTATTAAGAGTTAATATTTTTACATGATGGATAGAGATTCGTCATGTAAAAATATTTCAGTCAAAAAACAATATTATACCTATACAGATAATTTATTTGGGAGTATGTTTGTTTTCAGTTATCTCAGAAACAGCTTAACTGATTTGAATAAAATTTTGTGTAAATAAAGATTATACCCTGGATATACACATAGGCTACTTGTATCCCGAAAAATACCAGAAATCATCAGAAAAAATAATTACCGCGAGTGAAACCTTGGGGCGCAGCTTGTCATTATGAGTCGATGTCTTGGCAAAATGTCAGATGTACGAAAAACCACCAAACAGGATATTTCCATTTCATAAAACGATTTCCTCAGAACAAATAAGGAATTCGCAATCGAGCCCGCAATAAGACATTGTTATACGTAAGACGCGACTTGAATACCCAAATCCAAACTTGAAGGAAAACAGAATGAAGAAATTGATTTACTGTTGAATTTAGGGCAAATTTTTTAATCTACGGATAAATTTACCCGTCAGACAAAAATATATCTATCTCTTTTTAAGGTTTGTCAAAAATTACTCTTCTTCTTTTTCCTGCCCTTATCTAGGGTCGGCTATATTTTTCTTCCATTCTCCCCTACCATTCGTCATCTCAGTACTCACTCCTTTCTTGTATACTAGCAGTTGGTGCCCGAGCTTCGCTCGATATTTTTTTTTGGTAAACTGTTGTTGTGAATTATATTTAAATACGAATTACTTACATACTGATTAAATATTAATATTTTTTGATCTTACTGACATAATAATAAACTCCACTACTCGTCAATAGATGGCGTTCTCTGTCCCACTAACTCATGACTTAATCAACAGATGGCGCTAGGAGTTATGATTTTATGATAAAGTTGATTATTTACTTTACGATTAGGGGGACATTTTCTAAAAATGAATCCTAGCTAGATCGTTTTATCGTCCCCGAAAACCCCTGTATACTTAATTTCATGAAAATCGTTGGCTCAGTTTCCGAGATCCTAAATATATATCCCACTTCATGTGCGGTCAGCATAACAGATCTTCGTTCTCCACTCTCCTTTATTAGCCGTCATTTCAGCAGTCACTCCTTTCTTACCCATGTCATCCTTCACACAATCCATCCATCTTTTCTTTGGCCGATACCTCTACCTTCTATACCCATCCACATTCATACCTATATAGCATTCTTCTCGTTACATGACATTCTTCCATGACATGCTCGTACCAAACCTATTGCTCTTCATCTGTCACTGGCGCCTCTTTCAAACTGCCCCTTATATACTCATCCCTTATCTTATTTTTACTTTCCTTGTAATAAGTTAAGTTTAAATCTAGACTAGTTAAAAATAAGTTTAAATCTAGACTAGTTACACTTTTGCTGAAAGGGTGTTTCTATACGACAGATGATTTTTTGACTATTATGTGATTATTGTTATTATTTTTTAATTATCATTTTTAATTATTTTTGTACTTTTTCCATTTTCACTGTGTTAGTTTTAAGATTATTTCAAATACAATTGATAATTGTTTGTGAATAAATAAATGAAATGAAATGTATTCGTAATGAAAAGCACAGTGTTTACCTCGGGTGAAAGACTTATTTAAGTCCCTCAAGCTCGTCTCAAACTCGTCTCGGGTCTTAAATTCGTGACTTTCAATCCTCAGGTACTATTACAAGAATACGATCATAATTAGCTAATCAACTCCCTTTCATAGCTAATAGGTCTCAAGTACTCTCGACGCCTTCATTGTACCAACGCTTTACAATACGTTAAGTACTCCAAACGTTAATTAACGCAAAATTGGGTTTACAAAATCTGACTGGTTTTTCAGCTCAGTTGGTAGCAGCTCTGCCTTCTGCGCCGTAGGTCGTGGGTTCAATCCCCACCGAGCACAAATACTTGTGAAGTGAACGTAGATTTTCGGTCTCTGTCTACGTGTTATATTGTATTATACGTATAAGTATTTACAAAAAAAATATATATCAGCTATCTTGTTCCCATTGTACAAGCTTACGATTCACGCAACAGCGTGAATTGTTCAAAATATTTTTTTTATTTACTAAATCTTTCTTTTTGAACCAATAAAACATTACTTGTACCAAATCATAATACCTTTATTTGCAAAAGACAGTTACATCTACAAAAAATAAGAAATACACCCTATACAGTTGAGTTGTCAGAAGACCGTTGCAATCTCCAAATATTTCATTACTCCGGTTAGAGATTTAAAATGTTTGCACAAATAGCACACCAAAACCACTGTTTTTTTTATTGTTGACATTGATTTAAGTATGCCACAAGTTGGGGGACTCAGAGCAGTAGGCCTACCACAAGCTCTGTCTGGGTCTGTATCTGGCTCTGGTTTTGAGTCTGTGTGAGTGCTGTCTAAATAAATCAGATGAACCATCTGCTCGCTTCACAAAGTTGCAAGTCGTATAATAAGCGCAAAAAAGGCACTCTTGCTTTTCATATAACATGACGCCTTCGTGGTATCTAGTTTTGTGGTCTGACCCGAGTCAGCAGAGCGTAACAGCAGACAAGACCTGAACAGACAGACAAACAGGTCTGGATCGAATAGAAAGTGACAAAACAATGGATGTACTTTCACTTGGTATCGCCATTCTGAGACAATGAGTGCTAATATAACCTGAATAGGATTACGGAGAATGACCATTCGTAGACCGTGGTCAAACTTTTGCAAACGATGCTTCACGAAGTCAATCCATATGTGAAGGATTTGAAAACTACACTTGAAAAGGTACCATCGTCCTGTGATTCATTTGAAGTAGTTATAAATATAAATAAATAATAAATATTGTGGACAATTCACACAACACTACCCAGTCCCAAACTAAGCAGAGCTTGTAATATGGGAACCAGATAGCTGATATAATACTTGAATACATTTTTTTTGTAAATACATACTTAGAATACAATATAACACCCAGACAGAGAACAAACATTTGTGTTCACCACACAAATATTTGTTCTCGGTGGGGATCGAACCCACGACCTATGGCGCAGAAGGCAGAGCTACTACCAACTGAGCTAGAGGCCAGTCAAGCTAGAGGCCAGTTAAACATGCTGAAAGACGGCCAGTTGACGGGCATAGATCATTATCAGCACCTCCTCACACCTGCGCCTCGAGTAAGTGGACGCAGTACATCGTTGTTCGTAACAAACCTGTAGTAGTATTGTGACCGATAGAAGTACTACCACCATGCCGTGAAGCAGCATTGCTGTGTTTCGGTTTGAAGGGAGTGGGTGGTAATGACACGTGAGGCTGAACATCTGTATGCCTCAAGTTAATGGACGCAATGCCACTGCATTACGTCCAACGCACACCAAAAACGTGCCAACGATGCACTCATCGTTGACACGTTTTTGGTGTGCGTGACCTAGGCAATGCTTATACCACTAAACATGAGGTAGGCCATATGCTTGTTCCATCAGCTAACTGTATCAAAAAAACACCTTCCTTGCTGTACCTTTTCATAGAAGTTATTGTTGCTACTGAAAACTGTAAAGTCGGTTTACTGACGATAGTTGAACGTGACAACATCATACAGCTGTCCACGCGGACGCCTCGCTCACTCAAGTAGGAGAGAGACAGACTTTGAACGCTGCCGAACGCGGAGGCTGTGCGTGCCTCTTTGTCGCTCGTTCCGCGCTCTCGCTTGCACTTCAAGCCTTAAATGGAACGCCTCAGAGCGAGGTAACGCCGCATGAGTCATGTTTTTTCGTGCGTGCAGCCGACTCCATCGAATTATAAGACGTTGTCACGTCAAAATAAATAAAAAAAGAACAAGGGCAGAGTACCAATCTTCTACATACCTGTTGCAATCACAGCAGTAACATAACCATTACAGGTAAGTAATTGTTCAAATAAACAGTTATTTCCTATTGATATTGGAGCAGTGCTAACTATTGGCCTCGTGCACAAGCTCAAAGTCGCGCAACGAGCTATGGAGAGAGCTATGCTGGGAGTTTCACTACGTGATAGAATCAGAAATGAGGATATTCGTAGAAGAACCAAGGTCACCGACATAGCTCGTAGAGTTAGTAAGTTGAAGTGGCAATGGGCAGGCCATATAGCTCGAAGAACCGACAACCGTTGGGGAATAAAGGTTCTCGAATGGCGACCACGAACCGGAAGACGAAGCGTAGGGCGCCCAGCGCCCACCCACCAGATGGACCGACGACATTGTTAAGATCGCGGGAAGTCGATGGATGGAAAGGGCTCAGAATCGTTCTTCCTGGAAATGTGTAGGGGAGGCCTATGTCCAGCAGTGGACTTCTTCAGGCTGATAATGATGATGATGATGATGATTGGAGCAGTCCTTGCTTTGTAATAATATCGTTACGGCAATTCAATATCGTCTTCGTAGCGCTAGATACTCGGAAACACGATAGCAATGTCAATACCTTGCCTTGCCTTGCCTTGCTTGGCTGAACTGAAGATGAAAGTAACTGAGCACCAGTTAGTATCAAGCACATGAAGCGCACTAACTTTTAAACCCCGATCGAAATTTGCACCCGCGTGAACTCGGGGCGGCTCGCTACTATAGTAGCTAGTCGCAGAAATCCTTAATTCATTTTTTTTATGCAAATGCTAGACAAACGGACTTACGGCCCACTCCGGTAAGTGGTCACCGTCGCTTATACATATACGTCACCAAAAACACCAAGGGTGCTGTCGTTGCGTTGCCTTTTTGGAGTTTACTCCGTTTTTTGATATAAGGCGCCCGGTATGAGAAAAATGTGAGGAGTAAAATCTATTGAACGAATGACCTCGTTACGTTTTTGGTGCGCAACCTAAAGTACGCAACTTTCTAAATTGGTGTGAGCAGTGCAGCTAGATCGTGGGTAGTGTGTACCCTTACTTTGCCTATATTTTATAATGCTTTCTCTCACTCTTACTGATGGCAAAACATCTTATAGTGGGGGTACGCTCTACGCACGATCTGGCTGCACTGGTATAGAGTATGCTGCAAAGCGACTCTAACTAGGTATATGTTATTGAGCTTGTTGCGTCTGTTTTGACAATCGTACTTAAGGAGTAAACTCCAATCGTGCGTCGGAGCTGACACACACAGTTTTTTTATTCATTTTATATTTAAATCAATTTCAGTAGTTCTTAGCTCCCCTCATATACATTTTGCACTAAAAGTATGATAACGCGTACCCCACCTTAAGAAAAATAGGCTACTGCAGTGAATTGACTTTTATGTAATATGAGCCCTAGGCCCTTACACTAGGATTCCCTGTGTCGCGAGGTCTTGCACATATATCTCTTAAATTCAAACGTAAACGCTTGATATTTCAAAGACCGACATAATTTGATAGAAACTCACTTGCAAACGCGCGCTAACTCGTGCTAACAACCAGTACTAGAAACCGATACTGTACTACTATTACTAATCTGTGGCGATACAGAAATCGATTAGCAAGTTTAACTACAGAACAAACTCTGCAAGCGCTTCACAGCAATTATTAACTTCAAATCGATACCTATGTAGTAACAAGCCTTAGCTCAAAATATTACGCCTGAAGTTCTTATCTTGTCTAAGTAATTTGAGAAGATGAAGCTAAGTAAAGCAAAATCAAGTTAGTTAAACATTATGGTTTCCCAACATGATCGGATCAAATGACATTGAGAGCTGAAAGCTAATAATATTGTTTTGTAAAATGATCATATAAAAGAACGGTATGAACCACAGATAAGATAATACTATACGTATGAACCAAGTCGTAGTTTATTGCGTGTTCTTCTAGACTAGATGTTCCTTGCGGATATGAATACTCCAGTTTTTGAAGACTTGTGTTTAATTTATAATAATTTTACAATAAATTGTAGAAATCCGTGGCCGGTTTCTTGGGAGAATTTTTAGGTTATACCTACAATATGAAAGTGACAGCAACGACACGAACTGCACCTGTCAGTCGTTTGACACTGACAGTTGCGAAACTGTGCAAAAAGGTCGGGAGCCATCAGAAATCAGAAATATTTATTGCATAGGTAACTGATGTACAGAAAAGATCTTAGTGGCTATGGCTAGGTACAGTTTTCACAGTTTGTCCGTTCCGGACGTACAATAAAAGGGCATTGTGTGCCCAATAACAATAAGAACAAATTATATAAACAAATTATTTGGCAAGAACATACAGACATATTACCTTAGTTAATACATAAAACTTGAAATATTGTTTAAAACAACATCGTGCGCCGGAACACTAGACTTGCCTAGCTTTAAGACGTTTCAAAGTGATCTTTGTGATACTATTGAATAAAGAAAAGTTTGATTTAATAAAATTTAAATTTTCTTCCAACATAACTTGCCAAAAAAATATTAGGTACAAAACTATCTAGGTTCTCGTATCTGTGGTAAAATCGCGTCGCAGCCAATTCAAGGCAGCGCGCGCCGTCCAAGGTGACTGATCTTTTGTAAGCAAAATGAGATTTTTTCAATGGCTCTGCGATTTGTAGAGGCTGGTTTTTTATTTGATGACAGATCTACGGATATATTTCTGGATTGTAAGCTTTTCCTACATATCTACGGTTTGTTAGGGCAAATCTACTAATTTTCGATTGTTCCATCCACTCAAATAGAGTAAAATTTTGTTTATTGTATTAAATACAACGGAAAGGTGGTGGATACTGCAGCCGTCTGCAGGTATATTAGTATTTATTATTTTTATACTAAGTAGGTAGACTAGGTACTTATTGATGGAACTAGCAACACTCATAGGTAGTATCTCTTTTCTGTGTTCTATGATATTTTCCATGGGAGTACCTACTTGAGACCACTTTTACTACTCTTCAATAAATTGTTTCCGCGTGTCGTAGAATAGACAAGTGAAGTGTTGGGTTTGAGCTCGTTATGTAGATTCGGTGGCCATAACTTTTAACTTTCTAGGACAGACAGTAAACGCTACCTTTTGGTAAACGCCATCTAGACTTTAACAACTAAACCACTTATCACAGTACCTAATTTTGCATCTGCTAATTGGTTCCTTTACACGTGTGAAACCAGCGCACGCGCCATAAAAAGATTTGTCATCTCTTTCGCTCGGCACCATACCGAACGCCTGTCATATACCTACCTACCTAATTAATAAACACTCTTATTTCCCAGATTGTCTCATCTTACACCTGTGTTCAATGTCGTTTTGGAGTCCCAATAAGCGCCCCTAGCGAGCGTGTTATGAAGCTCTGACTTCATACAAAACCCGCGCAAAAACGGGCACGTCTAGTACGAATATACAATCTTTTCAACCTAGTCGGCCTTACCCACCGGATAAAAAATGGTCAAAACGTGCAAATCTGACGCTGCGGGTTTTCTCTCGAGTTTCTGGAAGTCTTTTTTACATAATGTTTTGTTATTCATAAAATATGACCGCGTACTTTCTTTTTATGGCCTTTTCGACAAGATATGCATAATGAGGTTTTGAGTCTTATCCATCAAATAGGTTATTGTAATGACAGTTATAAAATAACACTTTAAAAAATTACATAATGGAACTCGTTGTTAGTGTTATTACAACAAAATAACTGATTGGCCAAAAATAGGAAAGTTCTTATTTAGTTTAAAGTAAAGTAAAGTAAACAAACCCTCTCATATTGCAAAAACCCGTAGCATAAATAAACCTCAGTTTTTCATAAATCATAGTCACTCTACTAACTTTGTTTAGCATAACAACCTTTCGTCGACGTAACCGATATAATCAAAAATAACTTAACGAACTTCTCTTACGAAGCTCGTATATTGATGTACTAAACTTCCCTGTACGAACTCTTCATGTGTAGTAACCACTGGATCTATTTCAGTCGCCAAGTATTGATCGCATTTTAGATTTGATATGGGGGCAATTAGAGGCAAAATATAGGCCATTTGCTTGTTCCATCAGCAAGTTTAACACATTTACGTAGTTATCAAAATTAAAATTAAAATAAACACCTTACAATCCTTTCATCACACTGTTTCGAAAAAATCTGTGATATGATAAAAAGAACGAAGGTATCAGTGTTATGCTGCCTTCCTACGGTGCGTGGTTCTGCAGATCATCACGCTCAGCCGACGACGACGCACGGCAACGCACACAGAAAGGGCTCCTGTGCTACCGCGCACCTCGGCGCACGAGACCGTTCCCATGGTGTGTCGTGCGAGCTGATCCGCCTCCGTGCGCGATATCCCCCACCGGTGGGAAGGGGCTATTAGAAGCATACATCGTAGCACTGTATGTCGTAGCACTGTATGTATCGTAGAACTGTGTTGCAGCTGTCTATGGGCGGTAACTGCTTTTTATCAGGTGGCCCATTTGCTTGACTGATGGCATTAAAAAAAACAGAGCACGTCATCAGTGAACATATACGCTGTGATGTAGGCGACGTAATTGTTGATGGAGGTAACCGCTCAACATCAAATTGGTCACCAGCTTATCATGCCAATTTTTCTCATAAAAGATCACGGGAATCAAACTCACAGCGAAACAGTCACCCGCCGCAGGTTGTTTTAATAACTGTTTTGTATTCTGTGGTTTCGACTTTTCGTTGATGTAAGAAAAATTGAAGAGCAATAAGCTGGTGTGGGCATGTCATGAGGAGGGATGAAAGTCATGTGACTAGGAGAGTAATGAGTATGGATAATATGATTCGATATGTGAGTAGAGGTAGACCAAAGAAAACATGAATGAACTGTGTGAAAAATGACATGGATATGAGAGGAGTGAATGCAGAGATGATTGACTGGCCACTCAGCTCAGTTGGTAGTAGCTCTGCCTTCTGCGCCGTAGGTCGTAGGTTCGATCCCCACCGAGAACAAATATTTGTGTGGTGAACATTTATGTTTGTTCTCTGTCTGGGTGTTATATTGTATTCTAAGTATGTATTTACAAAAAAAAAGCATTCAAGTATTATATCAGCTATCTGGTTCCCATAGCACAAGCTCTTCCTACTTTGGGGTCAGATAGTGTTGTGTGGATTTTTCACAATATTTATATTTATTCAGAGATGACGGCTGACAGACGGAAATGGAGGAGGAAGACATGTTGTGCCGATTCCATATAAAGTGGGATAAGGGCAAGAAGAAGGGTTTCAACTTTTCGTTATTTGATTTTACAAATCTCCCGCTTAAATAACTGGGTAATGGGTCTAAAAAGCTTACCGCAGATCTCTTTGAAGAGGTGCCGTTTGGGAATTGAAACTTTAGGATAAGTTCCTAAACTCATAAATACTTTCCGTCAGATGTAATATTTAACCTGGCTAAGTGACTGCTTTTGGGATTAGGAGAAATGGTTGGTTTTATTGAAAGAAATAATAAAAAAAATATCGCTAAGCGCAACGGACATGCGGAAGATGAGGGTTCGAATCCGAATAAATATAGTGGACATTCCACACAACACTATCTAGCCCCAAATTACGCAAAGCTTGTACACAAAGATACGCACCAGACTATACACTGCTAGCTCCTATATCCTTGCAGTAAGATATAATACTTGAATACATTTTTTTTAATACATACTTAGAATACAATATAAAATCCAGAAAACAAAAATATCTTTGTTCACCACAAATAATAGTTCTCGGTGGGGATCTAACCCAAGGCTTACGGCACAGAAAGCAGAGCTACTACCAACTGAGCTGAGAGTTCTGAATGCGGGTTAGTTGGTAGTTTCTAGTAACTTAGTAGTACTTCCCCGGACGAGCCCTTCACAAAGAGCTCTACTAATAATAAAGCAGCAACAGAATAATAGACAACCTTAGCACTGAAACAAACTTCACTCCTTTCGACATCTCTTATGATTTCGAGCACCAAGAGATCTAGAATGTCAAAGGATTACTTGTGACCTATATTTTATTGTAAATATCAGAAGACTCCGTCTCTCCCACTACAAGTGCACTAAAAATATTATTCCTCATTGTAAAAGCAATCTGTAAAGTAAAATAAAATGCAAATGGAACGATCACAATATCCATTACAGAAAATTTAAACCGAAAATACAACCCACGTATTTCAGTCGTAAATAACCAGCGGTTTAGCTTAGTATTTTCTTGAGCGTGTACTATAAAAGTATATTTTACACGGTCGGTGTGGAAAGGTATAAAAGACTGAAATTTATGCGAACGCTCGCATTGCGAATTAGCATCTAAGGATTCGTTTCTATTTCTACTTCTTCCTGCCCTTTTTTTATACAATTAAGTAAGCAAACAAGCAAACCTACCTGATGGAAAGCGGTTACCTTAGCGACGCTTGCAACACCAGAGGCAGCACTCGCACGTTGCTGACCCTTTATATATTTAAAAAGCAGCCAAGTGCGAGTCGGACTCGCCCATGCAGGGTTCCGTAGCATCAATTAACATAATATAAAGGTTTTTGTAGTTCGTCGAAAGGTAAATTGCGGTTTACGATTTATGACGTATAAAAAAAAACTACTGACTAGATCTCGTTCAAACTAAATATCGTTGGAAGTTTGCATAGTATTGTACAACATATATTTTTTTTGGATTTATCATTCTCTTATTTTAGAAGTTAGAGGGGGGGGGACCAACTTTTTTCCACTTTGGAAGTGTCTCTCGCGCAAACTATGCAGTTTAGAAAAAAACGATATTACAAACCTCAACATCATTTTTGAAGACCTATCCATAGATACCCCACACGTATGGGCTCGATGAAAAAAAATTTTTTGAGTTTCAGTTTCAAGTATGGGGACCCCCAAAATTTATAGTTTTTTTTCTATTTTTGTGTAAAAACCTTAATGCGGTTCACAGAATACATCTACTCACCAAGTTTAATCAGTCTAGCTCTAATGGTTTCGGAGAAAAATGGCTGTGACACGGCCGGACAGACAGACAGACATGACGAATCTATAAGGGTTCCGTTTTTGCCATTTGGCTACGGAACCCTAAAAATGCCTTTTTTGAATAGCCCCATACTGTAATCTCTAGGGAAAACCTCAGCAACAAGAGTATTCCACAACCAGAGAGTGCGCGGGAGGAAGGCCCTCTCCCACTTTATGTGAGGTTGGCACAACATGTCTTTCTCCTCCATTCCCCTCTGTCAGCCGTCATCTCTGCATTTACTCCTCTTTTATACCATGTCATCTTTCACACAGTTCATCCATGTTTCATTTGGTCTACCTCTGCTCACATATCCATCCTATCCCATCACTCTCCTAGTCACAAGACTTTTAATCTCTCTCTATTCTAATCTCCTATTGCTCCTCAATTTGTTTCTATTTCTTACATATACAAAAATATAAATATTGTGACCACTAATTCGAATGGGGAAAAGATTAACTACTCTTGAAAACATCCAAATTAAAGGTATTCGGAAAAGCAGACGCCGGCGCCGGCAACGAGAGCCCACTTTGGCTGTCCGCATCATATAAAAGTTGAATTGTTTTCGCAATGCGGGTGTTTGGATTGTAAATTCAGTATAATGTGACAAAGGACTGCTTTTTGCTGCTTGACAGATTTTAATATTAAACCGACCGTTTTTCTAAAAAAGTAGCTAAAACTTTTTCAGCAGAAAATATAAATTTACTAAACTGTTTTTCAGGTCTATCGTTATTTATAATGTATATCCTTGTTGGTTTTCATAAATTGCAGAAATCAAATTGCCTTAGAATTTAAAGGTGTGAACACAGATGTTTGTTCTCTGTCTGGGTGTCATATTGTATTCTAAGTATGCATTTACAAAACAAGATATATTTAAGTATTAGATCAGCTATCTATCGTAAGATTTATTTTTGTTTTGTAATTGCATACATAATATACCTAGCTGCATGTCAAGACGTAGCTTATTGTCTAATAAGCTATAGTTTCTTTTTATGTTACTTAAGTTATTGTATTGTGTATGTCATCCTTATGTAATTTTTATTTGATTTCTTACGTGTACCTACAATTTGTGTCCTAATAAACATTTGTATTTGTATTTGTATTTGTATCTGACTCCCATAGTACAAGCTCTGCTTAATTTAGCGCTAGATAGTGTTGTGTGGATTGTCCACAATATTTATTTTAGATCCACGTAGACATAGAAAAACTTAATGCTTGGTTCTGAGTGACTAGTATGTGACTGTAGGTGTTATTAATGTACTAAGGCATCTTGAAATAAAGGTGTCAAGTATTACCTAGTCGTTTGCCTTCAACCCAAAGCCGCCTTCAAAGCATACGTAATCTTATTTTTATCGTTTCAAATTAGCAAAGTTTAGGAATACTTTATCTAAAATAGAAAGGTCACGGCTATTATGAACTATTTGTTCTGATTAAAACTCGTCTATATACCTTAAATTCAAATAAACCAGTCAATTACATAACCTTAGAGCCACAACGCAGATGCCATCAGAGAGCGTGGGTATCAGAAACTACCGAGCATTTTAGTATACACCCAGCCAATGTTTGCTGTATCAAAACTTTTTTTGGCGATTTTTGTCACAAGTCTAACTCAATTGTTAAACGCCATCTAATGTTTAACATCGAAACTAATATATAAACGTCAAGAATTAATTAGTTCCGTCCATATCCGCGTGCGACACCAGCGCACGCGGCATAAATAGTTGTCACGAGGCCACCCCGCCCTCTTTCTGCTCGGAATCACCGACCGACGCATACTTGTCACTCCTTACTCTTTATACCCAATAAACCTCTTCAATCATTCCAGGTCGCATCATTTTATATGTGGTGACCCCGAAACGCCGGTCCAGAAGTCGAAACCGGGAACGAGTCCAGATCCACCGAAAACACGGCACAACCAGGCACACGGCGCGGCGCGTGGCATTTTTGGCGGCACCGCGTGTACCTGTGCACGGCGCGGCGCGTGGCTAATTACGCGGCTGTGGGGGGACGGACAACAAACGCAATCTTCAATAATTGAGAAGATCTGGAAGAAGAGGATTCCTATTTTCAAGCTCCGAGACCGAGATCCGGACCATACCGAGCCTTTGCAAGGACCCGAGCGTCGGCATCAAGGCATACCTACCTACCTAAGTATCGATTACCTTTCAAGTAAGTGAGTGCAAGCTATTAAAATTTAAATTCATTCTACGTTACCTACCTAAAAGTGTTAAAATTCCCTCTAATCGGCATTTTTTGTATAGCAATTAGGCACGACCACGTGCATATTCTTTTTACCTACCTTTAACGACAATTCTGTCTAACATTAGATTAATTTAATTGTGCCTATTTACCTGTAATTTATAGTTCAAGGCCAATTAATTAGCATTTTTTTTTGAAAACGTGGCCACGTGTTCGGTTCTGGAAATGTCGACTGAATCTAAAGCTAATCCTTCCTTCTCTCAGCAAGTAAGCACAGACACACAAGAATTAAAAGAGAAAAATAAAAAACGGGGAAGTTTAAAATCAAAAATAACCCTATTCAAAAAATTTGTAACCTCACTTGTGTTGCCGTTATCCACCGAAAGTTGTTTAGATTTACAACTACGATTAGAAATAATAAATAAAGTTTTCCAAGAATACGATCAAATCCAGGACCGAATCGAAACATTGTGTTCCGATGTGGAGCCACAATTAGCAGAAAGGGAGTTAACGCAAAATATTTTTTTTGAAAACATGGCACTAGCCAAAACTTATTTAGCGGCATCAATGAAATCGAACAAACCGTCACCTGAACCTCAAACATCTAATCAAAAAGTAAATAATAACGAAAACATAAAATTTCCCGATATAGCGTTACCGTCATTTGACGGCGAAGTAACCAAATGGCTTGAATTCAGAGACACCTTTGACGCGCTAATAAATCAAAGCAATTTAAAACCTATACAAAAATTTAAATATTTGAAAGGATGTTTGAAAGAAGGTGCGCTCAATGTAATTAGTTCTTTAGATTATTGCGAGGAAAGCCATGAGGTGGCATGGAGGTTAATCTGCGAGCGGTTTAATAATCCTAAAAAGCTCGTCACTCACCATCTCAAGGCACTATTTCAAATTACCCAGATGCCCGCTACCTCAAGTGCCCTTCGAGGCTTAAATGACAATATATCGAAGCACTTGAGGGTGCTGAAAAACTTAAACATACCTATTGAAAGCTGGGACACACTTATCATATTTTTTTTAGCTCCCAAATTAGATCCACAAACACTGCGTAAATGGGAGGAAAAATCCAATTCAATGGAAACGCCTTCGTTACAGGATTTCAAAACCTTCCTGCGTTCACGGGCCGATCTGCTGGAGTCTCTAAGCTCCTCCGACCAGTCGAGTGATCAAGGACAAGCGAAGCAACAGTCAACTGGGAAGGCCATGGTAACCACGTCCAACCCAATCCAGAACAATAAGGTACCAGATTCATCTACCAGTTTTAGCCGATGCCCGTATTGTGGAAACTCACATTACATCAACCAATGTTTAAAGTTCCTAGCATTGAACGTTAGGTCTCGCATCCAAGTGATAAGAAACCTACGTCTCTGCAACAACTGCCTAAGGTCAGGTCATATTTTACCTAATTGTCGAGCGAGCCACTGCAGAACGTGTAAAGGTAAGCATCACACACTTTTACACATAGCCAGTGCCACACCTACCAGTACATCATCGTCAACCAGTACACAACCATCAACTCTAAATCCACAACCAGTAATTTCCGAGCCGAGCCATTCAGTTAGTCTACACACTAACAAACAATTAACCAAAAATACCGATGATTTTAACCTAGTGCAAAATAAGGTAGTTATTTTATCTACCGCGCTAGTGAGTGTGATGGATATCGATAATCGATCACACACTCTAAAGGCCATGCTCGACTCAGGCTCGCAATCTAATTTCATTTCACAAAGAGCCTTTGATAAACTAAAGTTGTCACAAATACCGATAAATATGCAAGTGTTAGGTTTTAACGAAAAAATAACGCATATCACACATTCCAGTAACTTAACAATTTTATCACAAACTTCTACATTCACTACCAACGTGTCTTGTCTCATTGTACCTACAATTTGTAATTTGATACCTCATGCAAATGTTGAAAAAATTAAAATACCAAAACGATACCCGTTAGCAGACCCAACCTTTTTTGAAGCTAGCGAAATCGATCTTTTACTAGGCGCGGAGTTATTCTATGAATTACTTTGTACAGGTCAATACAAAATAGGAAAGGGCCTACCCATTTTACAAAACACTCAATTCGGATGGGTAGTGTCCGGCGCATTAAACTCATCCATACCTACTAACGAAACTCGTTGTAATTTCATTCAACAAACAAACGAGCTTCGTAGTTTTTGGGGGGAGACAAATAATACGAAACTTCCACATGATGAGATCACAGAGTGTGAAAAGGCATTTCAAAGCCACACTCGTACGTCTGATGGTAACTTCGTAGTTAGTATCCCTCTGAAAGCTTCACCAACTGTTCTCGGACAGTCTAAACATATTGTCTACAAAAGATTTACATCATTAGAATCAAAGTTTCAAAAAAATCCTATTTTTAAACAACAATATGTTAATTTCATGCGCGAATTCAACCAAGCGGGACATATGATTAAACAAAAAAATGTTTCTGAGTCCTGCAACTATCTACCGCATCATGCCATAGTCAATTTAGAAAAAACCACTACCCCTCTCAGGGTAGTCTTCGATGCTTCGTCTAAAACGAGCTCGGGTATATCCTTGAATGATATTCAGTATACAGGTACAATCAGCCAAGACAAACTCATTAACATTCTACTAAGATTTCGCGAAAATAAATTCGTTATAAATGCAGACGTAGAAAAATTATACAGGTTTATATACCTAAATCCTAACCAACAAAACCTACAATGCATACTCTGGCGCGAATCGCCTACCGATATACTACATACCTACACTCTCACCACTTTGAGCTTCGGTCTCAAAAGTGCTCCCCACCTAGCGACGAGATGTTTACAACAACTAGCAGACGAGAACAAGGATAAGTTTCCAGAAGCGGCCGCCGTTATATGTTCTTCCTTTTACATGGACGACATGTTACATACGGGGAACGATCAGTCGAAGGTAATACAGACAGCTCTGCAGGTTAAAAACATTCTACGCACCGCAAACTTCAATCTACGAAAATGGAAGTCGAATTCCAGTACGATCCTAAATGCAGTAAGTACTTCCAACACCGACACAATACATAACACATCCCTACCTACACAGGAACCCGTAAAAATACTGGGTCTTGTGTGGAACAGTCATAATGACTATATTACCTATTCAATTAAAATCAATCCATTGCCAAGTATCATAACAAAAAGGAAGGTTTTATCCATTGCATCCGAAATCTTTGACCCATTAGGCTTGTTAGCACCGGTCATCATTTTAGCAAAAATAATCATCCAATCACTATGGAAAATAAAGTCTGATTGGGATGTGAACATACCTATTTCTCTATGCGAGCAGTGGAAAGAATTCCACAGTAACTTAATTCATTTAAATTCTATAGCCATACCTAGGCATGTTGTCATTTGCGATTACGTAAACATCGAGTTGCATGGGTTTGCAGATAGTTCAATGAACGCCTATGGCGCTGTAATATACCTACGCTCGATTGATAAGGCAGGTACTGTTCTAATACGCTTGCTCTGCGCTAAATCACACGTAACAAGGAAGGAGACTATTCCCAGACTCGAGCTTAGGGCAGCCACTTTGTTATCTAACTTGTACAATGACACAAAAAATGCATTATCATGTAAAATAAATGATTATTATCTTTGGTCTGATTCTAATGTGGTACTGTCATGGATAAAAACTTCTTCAACCGATAAATTAATACCATTTGTGAATAATCGAGTAAAAGAGATAAGAAATTTATCTAAAATAAATTCTTGGCATTGGGTTGCTTCGGGGGAAAATCCCGCGGATTTAATTACCCGGGGCATTCAAGCAAACAAAATAACACACACCAGTTTATGGTGGCTAGGACCACCGTGGCTTTCACAACCGAAAGGTGAATGGCCAATACCTAAAGTCATTAACACTAATTACTTAGAATCAAACACTGATTTGAACTGTCATTGTTCTAGTAACATACCAATAAATGATTTTTACACAAAATTATTTCAAAGATGGTCCAATGCAAATAAACTCATTCGAGTTTTTGCATTCATCCGCAGATTTATAAATAACCTAAAGGGTCCAATCAACACGGAACCTCTAAGTATAATCGAAATAAATAATTCTTTACAAATTCTTGTAAAACATGCTCAAATTGAGTCTTTTCCCGTAGAATATGATTTGTTAAAAAATGGAAAACCATTAAAACAATCGTCAAACATTTTATGTCTAGCTCCTTTTTTTCAAAACCAAATAATTCGAGTAGGTGGCAGACTATCTCATTCTACCTATTGTTTAGATAAAAAACACCCGATGATACTTCATCATAAACATTCATTCACAAAACTCATCATGCAAACCGAACACATAAAACTATTACACGCTGGTCCTCAGTTACTCTTATCTTCGGTAAGAGAACGATTCTGGCCAACTCATGGTAAGTCTCTCGCCTCTAAAATAGTACACAAGTGTGTTACCTGTTTTAGAGTAAAACCAACCACTTTCCGCCCTATCATGGGCAACTTACCTACAGCAAGAGTGACCCCGTCTCCCCCTTTTCTACATACGGGCATCGACTACGCTGGCCCCTTCCTAGTAAGGAACGGGAGAGGACGTGGTTACAAGACTTCAAAATGTTACATTGCAATTTTTGTTTGTTTCGCGACGAAGGCGGTTCACATTGAGTTGGTTACAGGTTTAGAGTCACAAACATTCTTGGGGGCGCTTCGCAGGTTCATATCCCGGAGAGGTAAACCGCGTGAAATGGTGAGTGATAACGCTACTACTTTTCATGGAGCTAATAATGAATTAATTGAACTTCATGACTTTCTTTGCAATCACTCTGATGAACTTATATCAAATTGTTCAGATGAGAATATTACTTTTAAGTTTCTACCCCCTCTTACACCCCACATGGGTGGATTACACGAAGCTGCTGTTAAAAGTTGTAAATTTCACCTAAAGAGAGTATTAGGACAAGCTTTGTTAACCTACGAGGAATTTTTAACTGTTTTAGTCCAAATAGAGGGAATTTTAAACTCACGGCCTTTGTGTCCATTATCTAATAATGACACGGATTATTCTATTTTAACGCCTGCTCATTTCTTGATTGGTAGATCGATAACTTCGTTGCCAGACTACGAATACAAGGATGTACCTATTCACAGATTGACCCACTTCCAACAACTACAACAAATTCAACAAGACTTTTGGAGGAGATGGTCCATGGACTACATCGGGACGCTCCAGCAGCGCACCAAGTGGCGAAGCTCCAAAGGACCCGGGCTCGCCGTCGGGACCATGGTGTTGGTGAAGGACGACCATCTTCCATCCTGTCGTTGGAGGCTCGGGCGAATTGTCAAAACTCATGACGGAGAAGACCATCAGAGACGAGTAGCATCAATCCAAACCGAAAAGAAGATCATCAAGCGAAGTTTCAATAACATATGCCCATTACCTATAAACACCTAAATGTATACCTAGTACTTATAACAAATATTTAGTTAAACCTATTATAACTTAGCTTAAATCTATTAATCATAAACCTAGCTATAAAATACCTTAATTATTATTGTAACCCTAGATAGTAGATGCGCAATAAATAAATTGTCATTTCATGTCTAATCATTGGATAGGCAAACATACCCTAATAGGTACCCTACCTAGTAGATAGATTATCTTGCCTTGGAACCTATGTTACAAGAAATAGGTAGTAGGTAGGTAGAATAAAACACAGATCTATGTATAGGTAGATATATTTTATCTGGAAACACTAAGTCCCAGAACCGATAGTATTCTTTATAAAAACCTAAATTAAGCACTAGACAGGTAGTACATATGTAACCCAGAATCTGGGACGTTCCTATGTAGTCTTAGATACCTAGTTAAATATTACCAAGTTTGTAAGGGGTCGCTCCTGGACAACCTTAATTAACTTAACCTTTTTCGCTGGCAGCATGTTAAACGCCATCTAATGTTTAACATCGAAACTAATATATAAACGTCAAGAATTAATTAGTTCCGTCCATATCCGCGTGCGACACCAGCGCACGCGGCATAAATAGTTGTCACGAGGCCACCCCGCCCTCTTTCTGCTCGGAATCACCGACCGACGCATACTTGTCACTCCTTACTCTTTATACCCAATAAACCTCTTCAATCATTCCAGGTCGCATCATTTTACATCAATGTATAATGTATACAATATCCATAATTTTAGCTTACATAACACTCACAAAAAACAACAGCCAACATCCTAACAATTTAAAAATAATCTGGCTTTATATACACAACGCTATTACTCTCAAACGGTGAAAAAAAACATCATGAAGAAACCCATGTCTCTTAGTCAGATCTGCACGTATTGACCATGTTTTTATGGATTAGGCCGACGCCCCGCAAGCAGGGCTTGAGTAATCACCAGTTGCCCCTGACGCTATATGAATCATCTACAAAAGATTAATAATAAATAAATAATGCGGACAATCTACACAACACTATCAAGCTCCAAACTAAGCAGAGCTTGTACTATGGGAACCAGATAGCTGATATAATATTTAAATACCTTTTTTTTGTAAATTCATACATAGAATACAATATAACACTCAAATAGACAGAGAACAAACATCTATATTCACCACAAATATATTTGTTCTCAGTGGGGATCGAACCCACGACCTACGGCGCAGAAGGCAGAGCTACTGCCAACTGAGCTGAGAGGCCAGCCAAAGATGCAAAGGCCTGTTTACTTAACACTAGCAGCCCGTCCCGGCTTCGCACGGGGTAGACAATATTGTTGTACATTATTTTGTTCTATCGCTAATAGTTTCGGCAGCGCATTCGACGAAAGACATTTTAAGACTCATTTTTCTACACCTTCGGTTACATTGTTCAAATTTTACCAAGGATCCCTAATTTTTTTCAAAATGAAATGTAGCCTATGTCAAATTGGAAGAATTTAGCATTCTATTGGTGAAATAATTTTTTAAATCTGCCCAGTACTTTTTGAGCCTATTCATTACAAACATACAAAAATAGGTACAAATCTTTCCTCTTTATAATATTAGTATAGATATAGATTTGTAACAGTAAACCAGCAATAGATTTATGACCCCACGTAACAACACATGGTGTCAGCATCAAATTAAAAGCTTAAATAATTAGTATAGGTACCAATTGAGCCGTGATCATCTTACATAACTCGGCACGTTACGTCGTATCGCTTAAAACGGCTACGTTATACAATTACGAATTAATTTCTAGGTCGCTAGTGACACTTTGACACAAATCATATGGATACTTTGACAAATTATAGGGATACTTTCAAAGGGCTACGTCGCGTAGTTGCGTACTTGCTTAATAAAACGATTATGTTAGCTGATATAACTATACGGACCATATGTAAATAAAACAACTTAGGTTACTGTCAATGTCAAGGCCAGGGAGGCCCGAACACACCTAGGCCGCTGGCGGTAGCGATCAAAGAAAGAAAGAAAAGAAAGAAAATATGTTTATTGACCATAAAAAAAGATACAAATAATCGAAACGCTGTCAAATATCGCTGTCAAATTTGACAGCGTTTCACTGATCGCCGACGCCAGCGGCCTAGGTGTGCGCAGGCCTTGAGAATGACGGAACCAATGCAAGCGATACGGAGCCTAATTCTCGGCACATCTCGGATCATTTTGCAATTTTATTTTATTGCTTCTTTTCGAAGAGAGTATGGATGATTTCCTTGAGTAATTCATCGACGACCCCATCGTAGAAGCCTCGACAGCTACGATATACGGAAAACGTAGAAAAATTGTGGGGTTGTGCAATGCCAATGTGTATTTATGGACATTGAAAATCTTGGTCAGCCCGAGAATTAGGCTCACAATATCTCGCTCGCAATTACTACCAGACTTCGCTAGCTTTTCAAAATGTCTAGATTAGTTTTAGAATTCATTGCTAGACTCCGCCCAAGCTAACTATTTATATTTGATTTTGATTAATAGATTTTTTATTTCCAGTCTATTTTATTCATGTTTTTCGCCATCTGTTGTCCTACCAAAAGCTCTGTCTCTGATTTTGAGTTTGTGTGAGTGCTCACCAGTGTATTGTACTGTGTGTGACGTTTCGACGTGGGATTTATTTAGTCAACACTCACACAGACTCAAAACCAGAGACAGAGCCAGACAGAGCCTGTGATAGGCCTACTGACCCTATTTTATTTAGCTTTTGTTCTTTAGTGTGTAGTATACCCACATGCCAGTACAAAACAAATAGACAGAGTTGTTAATTTAAACCCACATTATCATACAGACGACGAACAAAGCATATAATATAACATACGCTTTGAAATCTTATGTAAATAAACTACAACACATATACTACAAATACAACACAACAACTCCCCGAAGTATAATCTTCTTATTATAGTGTCACTGGTTCTTTCGAACTAGGTAAGTGTGGTGAAAGGATTTTAAGTGCGCCTCAAAGAGGCTCCTTTCGAGCACTTGACACATATTTTCGAACTATTTAGGTTCTACGAGATGCCGGTTTCCTCACGATGTTTTCCTTCACCGTTTGAGAGCACTGGCATAGTGTACATAATTTTTTGGGCAGAAAAACTCATTGGTACACGACTGGATTTGAACCCACGACCTAAGGATCGGAAGGCGGGGCCACCACTAGCCCACCAGCGCTCTTAATATAATCTTCTTCGAGCTGTGCAATTGAGTGAGATATTTTGGAATTTTAAGATCGAAGCTAGAGTTCAATTAGTTTCGATCAAATACTGCAAAGTTATATAATACCGTGGCGCAAGATACCTATAATAGCTAATAGATGGACTTATGACTTCATAGTCAATAATTATTTGATAGTACGAAAACCGTCAAATAAATATTTATTATTCATAATTGGTACTACCAATGTTGCTTTATAAGTAGATGGATTTAAATAATTATGACGTGTGAAGTGTTTTATGGTTGAAAATACAGAGGTTGGTAACTACCTAGATGCTGCCAAATAAAAGATTAGTCTTTTATTTACTCTTGTGCACCTAAGTACACAAGACTTATTAGTTAGGTACCTATTAGGTGTGTTTAGGTACCAAAAGTCACTTTACAAAGAAAGACCTATTCGTAATTCTTTTAATTTAAACTCTTCCCTACTCAGACGACTACGTTTGGAAAAATATTAGAAAACATTTAGCGGGAGAATGATTAATAGAAAAAGTTACTTTTTAGGGTTCCGTACCCAGAGTTTAACTATTACCAAGACTCCGCGGTCCGTCCGTCTGTCTGTCTGTCCCTTAGTCCGTCTGTCACCAAGCTGTATCTCATGAACCGTAATTGTTAGACAGTAGATTTTTTTAAATTCTAGTTTACCAAAAGTAAAGCCGCGTGAAGAAGTTGGTGCTGGAAATAAAATTGTAAATGATTCATGAGATGAAAAACACATTATATAAAATATATTGTAATTTGCGTAAAAGCTTTTGCAACTACCTTGACATAATGCGGGAAAATAGGGTGCGTTTTAAACTTATAACGCAGATAAAATGTAATCTTTCTTCATAATTGCTTGTGCGTGCGAGCTATCATACTCGTAACTAGCTTTCAACGCGGTTTCATTTGAGAACACATTTCTCACACGCCATGCTTTTTCGGGTTCCGTACGCAAAATAGGACCTAATTACTAAGACTACACTGTCCGTCCGTCTGTCTGTCTGCCCGTCTGCCACCAGACATCTGTCATGAGCCGTGAATAGTTAAGGCTGTACGTACATATATCCGTTATAGTTAGAAATAGTCGAAATTGTCACAGGTGATGTATTTCTTTTACTGTTAGAACAACAAACACAAAAAAAAAAAAACTTATACTAACGAGAAATTTTTTTATATATATATTTAGGATCTCGGAAACTGCGCTAATGATTTTCACGAAATTTAGTATACAGGGGTTTTCAGGGGCGATAAATTGATCTGGCTAGGATTCATTTTAAGAAAATGATTATTTCACCCCGAGATCAATAATTAAACATAAACTGAATATGTGACTGCTCCTGCCATCTATTGACGATTGTGAGCAACTAACTGCAATCATATCCAGCAGATGGCGTTGTTCAGTAAGAATAAGCCAATAAAGATAATATGATTTCTTAAAAATACAAATTAATCATAAAAAATACCAAGCGAAGCAACAAACGTGTTTTTTTGCTCGATATTGATAACGGCAACAGGTAGACGCTTGAAATATTCAAAGAATACAACAATAGTTATTTGTTATACAAGAGTGCAAAGATGCTTTTTAACCGTGTGCTCAATTTTGATGACTGAGCAAGCGCAGGATTCTAAAGTTTAACCACGAGCGTAGCGAGTGGTTTAAAAGTTAGAATCTTAAGCGTTGGCGAAGGAATCAAAAGAGCACAAGGTGAAAAATCTTTGCACTCGAGTGCAACACGTAACTTTTCATCCCATCTCAGCGAGGAAATGACTAATGCAAAAAAGAACATGGCGCGACTAAAAGTAACACACCAAGAAGGTTCCGAGTATGAGTTATTAATAAATTTAAAAAGGTTGTATGATAAATTCGGCTCCATGCAGGTAGAAGTAAATAGGTTTAATGGTGTTTTGAATTCACAAATACACCAAGGAGGTTACGAGTGCGAGTTTTTAACAAAATAAAAAAGATTGTATGATAAGTTCGGCACCATGGAGGTAGAAGTAAATAGGTTGTGTATTCACAAACTTATTGAACACGATATTCTAAATTCAAATTTACTTTATCCTCTAGCGGATAAAAACGGCTTTTCCAGTCAGATATTAAACAGCAAAAACACACTTTCAGAGCTGAAAATGTTTTTTGCCGTTTTTTTATAGATATAGGTACTTGTGCAAGTCCGACTCGCACTTGGCGGGTTTTTTTTTCACATAGACATGTTGTTCACACAAATCACGCCGAATAACTTAGTCGTTTATCATAATCTTCATGTTTAGCTGTCAGAAACTTTTAGCCAATAAACTTGTATCTGCTTAATTTAAAAGTTATACAATCAATAAAATTTGCTTCGTTTGTCCAAACACAAAATGTTGAACAGTAGAACCGAATTACCTCAAAAGTTACTGTTTTATAAAGCAGTATTTTTATGTCCGACTAGTGGCCGCCCGCGGCTTCGCTCGCCCGTTCCCGTAACACCCCGTTCCCTTTGCTTTTTCGGGATAAAAAGTATCCTATGTCCTTTTCCCGGTTCTAAGCTACCTCCCCACTAATTTTCTGCCAAATCGGTTCCGCCGTTCTTGAGTTATAAATATAGATTTAAACAATAAGCAGCAGGTAAAGGACATACCTACATATAAACTGGCCAAGTGCAAGTAGGACTCGCGCACAAAAGGTTCCGTACCATTCATCTATAAAACGGCCACAAAACATAGAATAGAATAGAAAATTCTTTATTGCACACCTGAAAACTAACAATGGAAAAACAAGTAACAATAATTAAACACATACTAATGTACAATGGGCGGTCTTATCGCTGGAGAGTGATCTCTTCCAGACAACCTTTGTTAGTTTAGAAAAACATGTTTGTTGTATGGGAGCTCCCCTTAAATATTTGTTTTATTTTATTTAGTTTACCAGTAAATATAATAACTAAATATTCTTTGAATACTCTATAAGCGGTGCCGTTATCAATATCGAGAATAAACGAGCAAAATAATCACGTTTGTTGGGTTGTTGTCAAATATTTATTTTATTCTGTTTTTAAGGTTTGTTGTTATAGAGACAACAGAAATACATTATCTGTGATCATTTCAACTGTCTATCTGTCAGCCTGGTGGTAGACGGACATACAGACAGACAGACGGGTATAGACGTACGGACAGCGGAGTCTTAGTAATACGTTCCCGTTTTACCCTTTGGATACGGAGCCCTAAAAACAGATTGTATCTCCATTTGACTGTGGCTTTTGTTCACAACAAATACATTGAAACATTCTGAATGTTTGTGGAGAGGACACTCCCATAAAGTTAGTTCTCATGCGTAACCTTTATACAATCACACGGGTTGTGCAATCGTATTATTTACATTATTACATGTTTTGTACAATCTGTTCATAAATATAATGCTATTTTACCGTGAATAAGGTATTCCTACCAACCTAACCTAACCTAGAAAACCTAGTAATCCAACCGTCATAAATAACTTTAGCCACAGTTTCAGCTGTAATGTCTTTTATAGGGAACGCTTCAGGCCAATGTGTATATCGATCAATGATAGTAAGTAAATACCTATATCCATCTGTGGTAGTCGGCAAGGGACCTACGATGTCAGTGTGGATATGTTCAAAACGTCCAGCTGCGGGAAATTGTCCTAAATGAGATACCGAATGACGTTGAACCTTCGAACGTTGACATTGAATACAAGTTTTAGTCCACTGATTAAGATCTTTATTCATCCCTGGCCAGAAAAAACGCTGGCACACGAGTTTACGTGTTGAATTTATTCCGGGATGACTCAAATTATGTACCAAATTAAATGCTAACTTCCTGAATTTATCCGGTAAATAGGGTCTAATATTACTGGTTGATGTTTCACAATAAATTTGCGTGGCACAATCGGGCAACGTTATTTTTCTAATAACAACGCTGCTATTTGATACCACGTTTCCGTTTGCTAAATAAGCATCGTCGTTCTGGGCGGTCGCTAATTCTGCAAAATCCAACGTACTGGGACACGTGATTGTTTCGACACGACTCAGCGAGTCTGCAACTAAGTTATCGCCACCAGCGACGTACCTAATATCCGTTGTAAATTCGCTGATGTACATAAGCTGCCTAGTTCTACGTGGAGTCTCTTTGTCACTTGATAATTTAGAAAATGCAAACGTCAGGGGTTTATGATCTGTGAAGATGGTTAACTCCCTGCCCTCGAACATACTTCTAAAATGAATTACAGCCAAATAAATTCCTAACAACTCCCGATCGTATGTACTATATTTAACCTGCGTATCGGTAAGTTTACGTGAAAAATAACCTAAAGGCTTCCAATTACCCTTCACTAATTGTTGCAGTACGGCTCCTACACAAGTATTTGATGCATCTGTCATCAAAGCTAGAGGAGTATCGGGCATCGGATACGTTAATGTGGCGGCTGACTGTAAACTTTCTTTACATTTAATAAAAGCTTCGTTAGCCTCGGCTGTCCAGTCAATTTGCGACTTATCGTTTTTCTTAGAACCTCGAATGTACTTGTTAAGTTCGGTTTGATAAGAAATGGCATTTGGCATATGCGGACGATAAAAATTTACCATACCAATGAAACGTCTGAGTTCGATTACCGTTTCCGGTTTTGGAAAATCAATAATGGCTTTGACCTTACTATCCGATGGCCTAATGCCGTCTATTGTTACTTCATGTCCTAAAAATTCGATATTTTCCTGCCCAAATGCACATTTCGACAAGTTAATCGTTATACCAAAATCATGTAAGCGTTTAAACAAGACTTCTAGATGCTGTTCGTGCTTAGCCTTGGATTCACTTGCCACGATTACGTCATCTATGTAGCAGAATATAAACTCTGAACTTGGTTCAAAAGTTCCGTCTTCTCGTTCAATTCCTAATCCCTGTAAAACCGTGTTGTTCATGAAGCGCTGAAAAGACTGAGCCGCGTTGCGTAATCCGAAGGACATTCTAGGAAATTCGAATAAACCAAAAGGAGTAATAATGGCGGTCTTTTCCACGTCATCAGGAGCAACAGGGATGCAATGATATGCCCTATTTACATCAATTTTACTAAAAATATTTTTTCCTGTTAAAATATATGTAAAATCATGCAAGCGCGGAATTGGATATCTGTCGGGTTTCGTGACCGCATTTAATTGCCGGTAATCCCCACAGGGTCGAATTTCACCATTCTTTTTAGGTACAACATGCAAAGGACTTGACCATGGGCTTTTTGAAGGCCGACAGATTCCCAATTCCTGCATAACCCTAAATTCTTCACATGCCTTTTTGTACCGGTCGGGAGGCAGCGGGCGCGCACGCGCATGTACAGGCGGCCCGGTCGTCTCTATGTGGTGGAAAACTGTATGTCTAGGAGTATCCTTAAAAGAAACAGGTTTTGTTATACCCGAGTACTTAGCCAAAAGGTTAAAATAAGGGTGTGTCTCGTCCAAGGTGTTCAAGGTAGGTTGATTACAAACTCTAATAGAACCTACGATATTTAGTTTAGTCACTTCATCTACTAATCTACGATTGCTTAGGTCAACCAATAGCTTATGGTGGATTAAAAAGTCTGCACCTAAAATAGGTTGGTTCACTGCTGCCAACACGAATGTCCATCGGTACGGTCTTCTTAATTTTAAGTCCAACACCATAGTCTTAACACCAAAAGTACTTATTTCGGTACCATTTGCCGCATAAAGTTTGAAACCAACACTATTATCACTGTTATGCCTAATTTTACGCGCCGGGAGAACCGAAACGTTCGCTCCCGTATCCACAAGGAATCGTAGTCCTGTATTTCGATCTGTGACGCAAAGACGGTTACTACTTACAGGAACGATACAGGCATCCGTCGCTGACTGTACCTCACTTAGTTTCCCTCCTTTTTGTAGCTGCAGGGCGGGATACACTTGTGCGCCTTATCCTTGTAGCGGAAATGGTAAAAACACTGCCAATCCGGTTTACGTGACGCCGATGACGTTCTATTGACACTAGTGGATCTCCCCCTGCTTTGGCTTCGACCGCGCGAGTCGTTCCGTCGCGAGTTATGCAGCTGATCAATCCGCTTATCTATCCGCTTAATCTCATTGATAATCGCAGCTGTGTCGAGCGTACTTGATGATGCGACGGGCGTCGCCCTTACCTCCGACACGGACTGATTATTTCCTTGCGTCTCCATTACCTTGTCGGCAATCTTAGCAAGGATTGTGAGATCACTGGACTCCGCTACTGTTATTATTCCACGAACTGCAGGCGGAAGGTGGCCTTGCCACAGGATCTTGAGGGTCTCGTCCGGTATTTTGGTGCGGGCCAAATCTCGCATGCGTCGTAAAAGCTGAGAAGGCTTTTGATCGCCCAACTCCATCTCGCTCATGAGTTTCTGTACTTGCCGGGTCTCCGATTCTTCGTAAATGGTAAGTAATCGTTCCTTTAATGAATCGTACTTCCGGGTGGTAGGAGGATTCATCAGGATGTCCGTCACTTGCTGGATGACCTCCTTAGTGAGCTTGGTGATGACAAGGTTGAACCTGACCTCGTCTGACATCTTTTGGGGCGCTAGTATGGCCTCGGTTTGATAGAACCATAGCCTCGGGTGATCTGCCCAAAATTCTGGAACACGGGAAGTGACTGTGATGGCAGCCAAATCCATTTTTTCGTCCTTGACCTCCACGCTGGTTGTCGCCGGGCCTGGAGTCGCAACCGGCGCCGGGGTCGGCGTCGGGGCCTGCCCGATAGCAGCGGGTAACATGATGCCGAAGTTTATACGTAACACTGAGGTAATTCACCAACTTTATACAGAAAATTTAGAGTTCACTGAGTGTCCGAAAAAAAAAATGTGGTCGCGGGGCACGGGATACCTAACTCGCAAGGTGAGTCGTAACCAAAAATATAAAATTGCGGGGTCACCACTTTACCGTGAATAAGGTATTCCTACCATGGGTGTGGTTATAGAGTCAAAACACTGATATCGGTAATAGCACAAACGGTATATTATCTTGAAAGTTAATTGGATAAGTAAAGTACTTTATCCCGTGCCCGCGAAGCTACGACTGGCGTCTCACGCCACGTATTGCCTACGCGACGAAACGCGAGAAGGGAGTTACTTGTGTGCAACTATGTTGCTACACTATAATAGGTAGGTCGTGGGTTCGATCCTCACCGAGAACAAATATTTGTGTGGTGAACATAAATGTTTGTTCTCTGTCTGGGTGTTATATTGTATTCTAAGTATGTATTTACAAAAAAAAAATGTATTCAAGTATTATATCAGCTATCTGGTTCCCATATTACAAGCTCTGCTTAGTTTGGGGCTGGGTAGTGTTGTGTGAATTGTCCACAATATTTATTTATTTATTTATAATACCTATTTCTCCCGCAGCATTGCTGTGTTTCTGTTTGAAGAGTGTGGGTGTCGGTGAAATTACTGGCACGTGAGGTTGAACATTACAGATGTTCAGCCTCACGTGCCAGTTATTTCAAATAACCTCAAGTTGATGGACGCACGGCAGTGCATCGTAGGGCAACCTTCCAGTAGGCCTACCACAAGCTCTGTCTGGCTCTGTCTCTGGCTTTGGTTTTGAGTCTATGTGAGTGTTGACTAAATAAATCCTACGACGAAACGTCACACACATATAATACACTGGTGAGCACTCACACAGACTCAAAACTAAAGCCAGAGAGAGACAGAGCTTGTCTGGCTGTTGAGGCCTAATGCCGTAGTGACTTACGAGGCAATGTTTTGTTATATGAGATGGTTAGCACTTAACAGCAGTTAGGTCATAAGCTTGTTCTAGCATCTAGTTGTATAAACAAGTAAATGATACCTACCTCTTATAATGATTTGAGACTATGTAAGTAGAACGAGTTTTAGGCGACATTCGAAACTCGTTAGGACAAGTGAATGTGCCAAATGGAATCGAACTAGCTCTCCTATTACAGTGATCATAAGTTTAGATAAAATTTCTACATCGCGGCAATCTAATAAATAAATAAATATTATGGACAATCCACACAACACTTTCTAGCCCCAAATTAAGAAGAGCTTGTACTAAGGGAACCAGATAGCTGATGGTACAATTTTTATTGTAAATACATACAACACCCAGAAAGAGAACAAATATCTGCGTTCACCACAAAAATATTTGTTCTCGGTGGGGATCGAACCCACGACCTGCGGCGCAGAAGGCAGAGCTACTAGCATCTTAGCCCATTGTACATTTATTGAATAGTATTTATGTGTTATATTCTCTTTTTGTTAGTTTGTAAGGTGTATAAAAAATAATTTTCTATCTATCTATCTTAGCAAGGGGAGCTAAGAGAAGGTGGAATTAGTTCCAACAAGTATCAGAAACTAATCCACTGTTTCAACTTCCATTCAAGCACGTGCCAGACATCAAGGTTTCGGGATACCGTCATTAGTGCCATCATACATTCATACGGTATTCGACTATTCGTCCAAACAGAAGGCGTTTCGCTCAACCTTACGAGACGCCGCCGTTGTCAGTCAACCCAAGTTTAAACTTACGGGGTCACATATGAGCGATAAGCTGGCGAAAAGCTGCGATATTGGAGGTTATCGCCAAGATGTAATGTCATTGAAGATAGAAATGGGTCACACACAACTAGTCACAAGAAGGAATACTTTAAAGGCATGACGGGACGTGTTGTATAGGAGACGTAGTACACCACATACAGCCGGGCGTGGCTATGGGTGCCATTCCCGGGACAGTGCTTTTGGCAAAATGCGATAGGGGTACCGGTGCGTTCCGTATGGATATCCAGGAACGCCTTGACATGCATGAGGGCCGGCCACCGGGTGATTTTTTGTGGGTCTTCGTAGTTCGGCATCCCCACACACCCCAACTACGCTGTCTGCTTCCAAGATTTTCCACACGCCAAAAAATAAGGAGACGCAACAGCTCATGCAGGACAACCGAATGCATGTAGAAAGGTTCAAAGGATAAAGCATGTAGACGTGACCTGGTCCCAGAAATTTTCTTACAGTAACTCTAAATAATGGATTAGGGTGTAATAAAACCGGGCATTATTGTAAAGCGTAGGTCTAGTAAGTTGCTTTGATGCGGGTATATCCTGCTGTAATGCAAGGCCGATAAACAGGATTCAAACACGAGGTATGATACACGAGGTGTCTATACTTTTTAACGAATATAGTATTACAGAATTTTATTTAGGTACACAAAGAAACTTACAATTAAACAAAATGTAAAAAAAACACAAGAAATAGTTGAGCTATCTGCAGATCGTTACAAACGATCTAGAGATAGCTCAACTGATCCAAATCAGTGCCAGACGGAAGCGTCCCCAAGACGCTGGCGGCATTGCCACGCTTAATAGCAATGCTTATACGCTGCGCCAGATACCCACCGGCTCTTGGGTCACGCGTCGCTTCGATCAGTCGCCTAGACAAAATTTTGAAGACCCGCGAGGCCTCGGTTCTCCACGTACCCAGAGTCTCAACCCCAAGAGGAGCAAATAAGTAGGCTCTGTCGAGACCTGCATATTTGCGCCTCTTGAGATCCTCGGCCAGATCTGCCGCCGCGCCCGCCACAACGGATGTCCTTGGCAGATGAGAAGGCGCAAGTGTGTCAACACACGTAGCATCCCACACAAGTGGCCTCCCCAACTCCCAAGGAACAAGCGTCATACCGTCAGGCCGCTTACCATCGTCACGCAACATACCATTCGGTTCGAGAACGGCTGGTATGTTGTCGGTTGTAAAGGTTCGCCGGATGACGTCGTTAAGGCGCGCACGTTACTTTGAAGCGCTCTTCGAAACTATTGCTTTTCTATTATTGCCTGGCACCACACTGGAAGTTCACTGCTATTAATATTCTTTTTTATTTGTAAAAGAATCATACAAAAAAATGGTAGGAACTGGCACCTAGACTCACCTAGCTTTAAGACGTTTCAAAGTGATCCTTTTGATACTGCTGAATAAATACACTTTTGATTCTATCATAATTTCCTTTGAGTTTGAGTTTGATGATTCGAAGACACCAGGGCCTTTAAGCTTCTATGAGACAAGTAGGCCTACCATGAGCTTTATCTGGCTCTCTCTCTGGTTTTGAGTTTGTGTGAGTGCTCACCAGTGCATTATACTGTGTGTGTGACGTTTTGACGTAGGATTTATGTAGTCAACACTCACACAGACTCAAAACCAGAACCAGAAACAGAGCTCATGGTAGGCCTAATGGTATATACTCTAGGAAGACAAAGCATAATGCCAGTATTCCTACCGACCTAGTTGCGCTTACATCACAATCGCTCTAATGGTATCCATTTGCACACACCATATAAAACCTGGCAGGAAGTACATACTACATTGTGTTCCATCGTATTGGAAACTGGGTCTTATTACAAAGGATTAGAGGCAGTGAATAACAAATGTGGAGTTGCCATTTTGGGCGCTATGGATAAGGATAGGTAATGAATTTAATAGGTTAGCTACGTTATACATTACTACAGTAGAGGCCAATACAATACAACAGACACAGACTCTTAGGCCCGTATTCATCTATGGCCTTACTTATAAAAATATGTCAAAAGACAAACAGTGCTTAAACTATTGCCATCTCTTACCACTGGGTAATGACAAACAGTGACAGGGCTAACTTTAAGCAATTATTAAATTTAAATTGCGTTTTTAAGTAGGGCTGCTAATTTAGAAGAAGAAGAATTATCATTACCACCTAATTAGGCTACCTACTACCTACGGGCCTAAGTAGGTGGTAATGATAATTCTTCTTCAAAATTAGATGGCATCTGTCCATTCGGACAATTAACTAGACTCTTTAACTGTCAAATATGACATTAATATTTGACAGCGTTTCACTAAGCCCCACCGCAGAACGCCTAGATACGCGCAATATTTAGTAGAGTAGACAGTCATTTAGTAAAATGACAGATAACCTTTGATACTTATGACGTCATTTGAGAGGTCGCAAACATTTTCACTGTGGTATTTCACAAATAATTGTTAATCTCAGTACATTATCCGTCATCACATCCATTGTGTAAGTCATTATTGCGCAACAGAATTCAGATGATTCTCTTAAATAACTGACATTAGAGAAATGCACTTTCTCTTTGCCCGAAAACCGTAATTATTCTGTGAACTTTTGGAGTGAGAAACAACGAAATTAACATAGTACTTGAGCCCAACCATCGCCGGAACGGCCAATGATTTTCTCGCAACAGTACAATACTGGTATAAGTATAGTTTAATATTCGTTTAGGTATGTAATGTAAGGTATGTACCCTAAGTATAATATTATACCTAAAAATTTCGGCAAATTTTTATAATCCGCACTTGATGTGCGGGCGGCTCTTAGGGAAGTTGGCAAGTTGGCAAGTTTATCATGCGCACTTGATGTGCGGGCAGGTTTTTCCGCAAGTAGGCCGCTGGTGGGCCCTTTTTGCGTGACCCTTGACACGTGTTGCTCGAACTTTTTTAGGTTCTACAACACGCCGGTTTCCTCACGATGTTTTCCTTCACCGTTTTGAGAGTACTGGCATAGTGCACATAAATTTTTTCGACAGAAAAACTCATTGGTACACGAGTGGATTTGAACCCACGACCTTCGGATCGGAAGGCGGGGCCACTACCACTAGACCACCAGTGCTCTCTCATGGCTCTTAGGGAAATAATTTTCCAATTTCCTTTCTTAGTGCACCCCTACGCTACAAAAGGAACATACCCTTCAAGTTTCATGCCACTAGGACTTACGATTTAGGCTGTGCGTTGATTGTCAGTCAGTCAGTCAGTAACGTAAGAGTTTAATATATATACAGTATGTTAGTTTAAACGAGGGACATATTGAAACCCACAATAGTGCATGATTATATGATACTAATAAAAATATGAACAAAAAAAAAACACTGATAAATAACAGACAGAACCATACCAAAAATTTCGCAAAAGTCTCGCAACGTGTGTACACCCTTGCGCTAGCGATTTAATATTATCACAGACCACGTGCGCGGGTCAATGACCTTTAGGTATACTCCATTTTCCCTTCATACTTTAAACCTGGCTTACCTGGGTATGGCTCCCTTCCTCGTCCTTGGGCATGCGTCGGTACGGTGCACTGACCGAATGTTCGCAATCGTTGGTTAACACCTAGCATAAGATTGTACGACGGAATCTGGCGGTTGGGAAACATCTCTCGGTACAAAATAATGGCTCCTCGCACACTATCATTAGATAACACGTAGGCACGAACCATATCCCAATATTCTTCATTAGAATATCGATAAGACGTCATTTTTGGTTATTAAAAGAACACGTTTACAGGACACAGTTATCCCGAAGTAAGCGGGGTTGTTTTTGCGATACGCGGAAACGCAATATTAGACATGCGGAAATAGCAGCGCACTCGCATAGACTGACTGCGGTCAGCGCGGGAGTGTGTCCTCCTGTCGGTGCAACACAAAGGGAAGGGGCGGGGTTTGCGCACAAGCTTCCTTTTCGGCAGGATCGGCACGTGTTTTGCCGCGTGATTATTTTACTGTTTACAAGTTCACTTCTTGCGCGCTCAGTGTTCATGAATAATGTATTTTAGTGGACAATTAAGTCACAAATTAAGGTTATAGGTTTTTTACATATTTGGGACGAGAATCGAATACTGAATACCCTCCCTAAATAAGTCCCTCGTTTAACCTAACACACTGTATATATAATAATTTTATTTCAGAAAAAATCCAATTTGTTAGTAGCACACAAAACTAGAACTAATGTTAGTAAATACAAAATATAATTATAATTACTGATATGTTGGATCCATACTTCAACAGTCACTCTTCTCACTTCTCACTGGGTCACTAAGTGGGCAACCGGTACCAGTTTTGCCATGCAGTGACTGAAGAAGCCTGAATCCAACCTATCAGCTACCAAGCTTAATGTATTTAGAAAACGGCAAAAAAAAAAAAACGGGTTGCACTCCGGGAGTGCCGGCAGAAGTGAAAACTTGATTATTAACGTTGAGCATGTTTGATATTTTGGAATGGTTAGGGGGGGCTTGTTTGTTATTTGGCACGCTGTAACATACACGAACATTCGCGCAAGCGCCCTGCGCTGCCTAAACGAAACAGTAGGCCCAGGCATACATTTTCGCCGCGCCGTAGAGAGGGGATAGCTGTCTACTCTCCATCCGTCTTACGCTTTTTCGATCAGGTCACGTGTCCTGACGCGCTGACGCGAGTTTAAGATTTTATACCCATTACAGAAAAAGTGCTCAACGCCGCTAAAGAAGTTTTCACTTCAAAAACGTTTCTTGTAAATATAGGAGCCCCCTCTAAATACATGTCTTATTAAATTATTTATATCCTGTTTATATTTCAAGAGTCTACGTCCTATTGCCTTTATAAATATCGAGCAAAAATATCACGTTTGTTGTATGGGATATTTTTTTCTGGCTTTTTAGGGTTCCGTAGCCAAATGGCAAAAACGGAACCCTTATAGATTCGTCATGTCTGTCTGTCTGTCTGTCTGTCTGTCTGTCTGTCTGTCTGTCTGTCCGTCCGTATGTCACAGCCATTTTTCTCCGAAACCGTAAGAGCTAGACTGATGAAACTTGGCGAGTAGATGTATTCTGTGAACCGCATTAAGATTTTTACATAAAAATAAAAATAAAACTATAAACTTCGGGGGTCCCCATACTTGAAACTGAAACTCAAAAATTTTTTTTCCATCGAACCCATACGTGTGGGGTATCTATGAATAGGTCTTTAAAAATGATGTTGAGGTTTCTAATATAGTTTTTTTCTAAACTGAATAGTTTGTGCGAGAGACACTTCCAAAGTGGAAAAAAGTTGGTCCCCCCCCTCTAACTTCTAAACTAAGAGAATGATAATACTAAAAAAAATATATGTTGTACATTACTATGCAAACTTCCAACGATATTTGGTTTGAACGAGATCTAGTAAGTAGTTTTTTTTTTATACGTCATAAACCGTAAACCGCAATTTACCTTTCGACGAACTACAAGAACCTTATTATGTTACATCAAGTAACATAATATAAAGGTTCTCGTAGTTCGTCGTGCTACGGAACCCTTCATGTGCGAGTCCGACTCGCACTTGGCTGCTTTTTATATTTAATTTTGTTATAGCGGCAACAGAAATGCATCACCTGTGAATATTTCAACTGTCTTACTATCCAGGTTCATGAGATACAGCATGGTGACAGACGGGATAGCGGAGTCTTAGTAATAGGGTCCCGTTTTACTCTTTGGGTACGGAACTCTAAAAAAGAAAAATACTATATTATTTCGCCTAGTGGTAGACCCAGGTGTACGCAGACAGTTACCTACTCCCTACTCATTACGTAAAAGGCAAAATTCAATTAAGCTTTAGTAATACAACCTTTTTGTTTCCGCAATAAATGTGAGAATTAGCAACGCAAGGTATTACGGCTTGTTCTCACTTCCAACCAAATGTTATTCTTTTGGCCTAACACAACCTCTGTCTGGCTCCGTCTCTGGCTCTGCTTTTGAGTGAGTGTCAGTGCTGTCTAAATAAATCTTATGTCAAAACGTCACACAGACAGTATTATACACTGGTGAGCACTCATACAGACCAAACCAGAGCCAGAGATAGAGCCAGACAGAGCTTGTGGTCTACTTGTCCTGTAGACAGGTAAAAACGGTGGAAAAGCTTAGCTATTTTCGTGTCTTCGTTGTTCTACGGTTCTAGGTTTTTATTTAAGAGGACTTCATTTTATGGCTCAATTTAAGAGGCTTTTAACACAAGTAGAGAACATAAACCACGTTGTTACTTATTTATAGACTCACATTGTCTTCAAGTAGAGTTGATCAAAGTTTTATATACCTGTAAAGAAAAAAATGGCGTTATTAAATATTAGGTAGGTAGAGTTAGAACATAATATTGAGCCCGACAGCTCAGTTGATAGTAGCTCTGCCTTCTGCGCCGTAGGTCGTGGGTTCGATCCCCACTGAGAACAAATATTTGTGTGGGGAACATTGGTGTTTGGTCTCGGTCTGGGTGCTATGCTATGCTGTATTCTAAGTACCTATGTATTGTTTGTTAGTCGGTTTTGGGAATAGGACATCCCTACTGAGACCGGGCGACGAGACACATCACTAGTCGGGAGATGAAAAAGATGGCGTCGTAATGCGTAGATGTTTTGTTTTGCTGTGTTTTTTAAAGATAAACAAAGTTTTAGCTATATTCAATGGATAGTTTTCGCCGTAATAGTATCTATCAAAACATCGGTTGCCTGTAAAGTCGGTTTACTGACGATAGTTGAACGTGACAACGTGATAAGAAAATACACAGATGTCGAACGCTGCCGAACGCGGAGACCGATTGTGCCTCTTTGTCGCTCGATCCGCGCCCTCGCTTGCACTTCAAGCCTTAAATGGAACGCCTCAGAGCGAGGTAACGCCGCATGAGTAATGTTTTTTTAGGCGTGCTGCCGGTTCCATCAAATTATAAGACGTTGTGACGTCAAAAAATACCTCGTACATACATTATATTATATCATCTATCTGGTTCATCATGATATTGCATTAAAGTTTTAAGGATTCAAAATTACAACCATTATAGCTACACAGTTTTGTAATTAGCAACTGTTTATATATTCAGCTAATGAAGATGGAGTCTGGGTTGGATTGTTTTACTTGATCTAACAACTATAAATAGTTAATTTGAACCTTAGTCTGAATTCTACCTTCTTCTTATCGTGTCACTGATTCTTTCGAACCAAGTGTGGTGAAAGGATATTAAGTACGCCTCAAAGAGGCTTCTTTCGTGCACTTGACACATATTTTCGAACATAATTCTACCTAAAAACAAAATACACAAAATTTGCTTCGCCGAATAAACATAAAGCCCTCGTTTTTGACAAGTTTAAAGATGGATACATTTTTATTTGAAAGATAAAATCTGCAGATAGAAAAAATAATAATAGATGAATAAATATACCCCTTAACGAGCCAAGTCAAGTCCGAGTCGCACTCGCACTTGGCCGGTTTTGTTATTTTAAATTTACTAGCTATTTAAACCAAGCCTGCCTCTTACATAAAGTACTTCTGTATTAGCTATCTCTAGATCATTTGTAACGGTATGCAGATTGCTCAACTGTTTCTTGTGTGTTTTGTAAATATTTATTTAATTTAAAGTTTCTTTGTGTAAATACCTAAATGTGTTCTTCTTTTTAAAAATAAGAGCTTAGCTCTTGTCGGGGTTTTGACGCAGTTTTCTCCAATTGTTAACGCTCGTTGGTTGAATAATGTATAATTTCACCACTAGATAGCGCGACTTTGTGTACGGTTTTCTAGATCGCGCTAACGATGCATTTTTGAGGTTAGCATAGGTGAAATTGACAGTTGGAATAAAGAAGGCTCACTGTACAGACGTTGTTTTTCATAATACCCGGTACCCCTCTCGTAGCTACCTACCTAATCAGTAGACCATATTTATACATGGTCCTTCGTAAGCCAGATTGGTACTAGATTGCTAGGTTCCTAACCAGTAGTGCATAGGTAGTGTAACTGTACTTGTTGTGGATCGTAGCAGCAAGTTACAGTCGAGACACGGTGGTGAATATCTCCGTGGTCTCTCGAGAGTGGTACTAGAACAGTACATAGTGCAGTGAGTTCGCAGTACATGTGAGTGGTGTAATTAATCACTTCACACCAAGAGGTCAAGCTGCGCAAAGGCATAGGATTGCCTTTTGCGAAGCCCAGAACAATAGAAGCAGTACAAGGCTTGTGGGTCTGTTGACCCCACGTCCCCCCGAAGATCAGTCCAAGGCGTGGGTTACCAGAACCGCACGCCCCCCTCGCATAGCAGTCCAAGGAGTGTGAGACCCCTGACCTCACGCCCCCGAAGAATAGTACAAGGCGCGCGGACCAAGGAAACCTCGCGCCCCTCAGAAGATCAGAACAAAGGAGTGTGGGCCCCCGACCCTCACATCCCCCCGAAGAACATCCCAGAGGTGGGCACACGGAGCCTACAGCAGAAGTACAAAGGCAGCCAGGACGCACTTCGCCGTCCGGCCTACCCGCCGCTAGAAAAAGTTGACCGCGCATCTACGCAGTGAGTGACGTGTTTGTATTGTGGTGAAGAAATCGTGAGTACTCTTTTTGTTAACATTATAAAGTGCATTGGTGTTTATTTCTATTGAGAACTTTGCGTTATTTGTAGTTGTTGTTTAGTAGTGAAGAAACTTTGAGGTTAAAATTGTATTTGGTACACTTACGAGCACAGAATTCGAGTCAAACAAAATTTAGTATTTGGTACACTGACGAGCACAGAATTCAAGTCAAATATTTTTATTTGTAAAATTACTTTGTAAACATTTAAGTGTTATTTCGATTTATTAATTCGCTATGGAGTCTACTATTAATTTACAAAAAGACATTCAAAAGTCTATAGAAAGAGCACTAATTAATTTCAAAAAATGTTCTAAGGAAAGATGTACTGTTGCATACAAAGAGGCTAAACTAGATATTTTAGAGAAAGACTGGACTTTGTTTCGTATAAATAATGCCAGATTGTACGAATCTTACAAAGCCAGCGATTTGGAGGATTCTGTTTATGTCAAAAACGATATATATGCAAACACGGAAGAAAGTTATATAGAAGCTGTATCACACATTAAGTCACTGTTAAAGTTAGGTCAAACAATACAGTCAGGTCAAACAGTAAATAGTAATAAAAGTACAAATGAAGGCCATTCGAGTTCACTGGCGAAACTGCCCAAGATCACCATTCCAACATTTAGTGGAAAATACGATGAATGGACTACATTTAAAGACTTATTTGTTTCATTGATACACAAAAGTAAATCATTAGATAATGTTCAGAAACTTCACTATCTAAAAGGGCATCTCACCGGTGAAGCCGAACTTTTGATTAGACATACGCCAATAGCCGATTCGAATTATGAACGTTGTTGGGAGCTGTTAGAAAGTAGATACAATAATAAAAGGTTTTTGTCAAATACAATACTCAACAAGTTATTTACACTTCGGTCCATGAAATTCGAGTCAGCTACAGCAATCAAAGAATTGATAGATATAACATCTGATTGTTTAAGTGCATTGAAGGCATTAGATGTTGATGTAAGCACGTGGGACATCATCATCATCCACATTATAAGTTCGAAACTTGACCTAGAAACTCGTAAACAATGGGAACTAAGCGTCTCCAATGCGTCAAATATCGATAGTAAAAATGATTTACCAACCTTTTCACAGTTCAAATCCTTTCTAGAGAATCGTTTTCGTGCTTTAGAGTTTATTGAACCTAACAAGCGATCTGTAGTAGTTCAGCATGGAAGTGGTTCATCTTGTAGGTCTATGGTAGCGACATCAGAGTCGATGGCTTGCGAGTTTTGTTCAGACAGTCACAAGTTAAGTTTCTGCAAGGCGTTTGCTAAACAAGACGTTAGTGAGAGAAGAGCGTTCGTCAGCAATAACAGGATGTGTTTCAACTGCTTAGGCGGAAACCATAATGTCTATAGTTGCAAAAAACCAACCGTCTGTCGAATCTGCAAGAGGAGACATCACTCGTTACTCCATCTTGCAGTAGAAGAGTCCAATGCAAACCAGCTAGCCACTCAAGAGCAACCAATATCTACAACTACAGAAGAGGAAGAAACTACATCCAGTAATCAAGTCGTGTCATGCCACACTACAAGCGATATACCGAAGACCAAACAGGTTTTATTAGCGACAGCCTTGATAAATGCCGAAGCGATGACAGGAGAATATCGAACAGTCCGAGCCCTGATGGACCAGGGATCTCAAGCTTGCTTCATCACCGAGGCGGCTGTTCAAATGCTGCGTTTGGAGAAGATACCTGTAAACGGAACGGTTTCTGGATTAGGTAATGATAACAATATCAAAGCAAGGTATTTAGTACAAACCACTATTCAGTCACGTACTGATCCACAGTTCAAAATAGAAGTTCAAGCTTATGTGTTAAGTAATATAACATCATATCTACCAGAGAAACGCATTGAGAATATAGATTGGGTAGATATAGGATCCATACAGTTAGCAGATCCGCAGTTTGCGAGTCCTCGTAAAATCGATATGCTGCTTGGTGCAGACGTCTACAGTCAGGTCCTGAAACAAGGTATGAAGAAAAGTGCTAGTGGAAACCTTGTCGCACAAAGCACAAGTCTAGGTTGGATCCTTTCTGGAGGTGTTGTACCAATAACTACGGCACAAAATGAAATATCAGTCCTGCACGTAGCCTGTAATAAAAGTAAAAATGACTTAATAAAGCAAATTTGGATAGTTGAAGAAAATATTAGTACAAAAAAGAAAGTTCATGAAGCAATCAGGTCCAAAGAGGTAACACTCGAAGAAGAGCGAGAATGTAAAGCTTTCTTTAAAGCAGCAACCAAGAGAGAAGCATATAAATGTAAAGTAAAGCAATCGATTAAGAATGAAGAACCACAGATCAAATATAGTATTTCAAAGGGCACAGAGCTAAAAGGACAATACACGGAAGTGAATGAAAATAATAATAAATATTTGAGTTCAAACCATATGCAAATGGTAAAAGAAAGAGGAATCAATAAAGCTGCGTACTTACCAAATTGTGAAGTAGTCAGGAACGAGAAAGAATCCACAACAATGCGAGTAGCTGAAAAGGATGCCATCTACCAGCGTATAGATTGGAGAGACAATCCTGGAATAAAAATGCGAGATGATGAGTTAGGGACGGTAACAGTCTCTACGCCGTACTTAGGCGAGCAAGAAATAGATCAAGCCACACATGATGAAAGAGACGAATGTTTGGTACCCGTAGAGAAGTTCACCGAAGAAAGAACACACCTGTACAAACAAATAGTAGGATTACTAGACAAAGGTGAATACGAAATAAAAAAGTCAGACAGCAGCAACCGGAAACTCCTGAAACAGAAATACACACATGAAAACACAGAAAAGTACAAAATAGAGAACAAACAGAACAAAGAAGTAGTACAAAAGAATGAAAATGATCGATCAAATGAGGACAACAAAGAAATGAAATTAGGTAAAACTAAGAAAATATTAGATCTTACCTTTAATCGAAGCGAAGATATATTCCAGTGCAAGATGCAGCTTCCTCCATCATCAGGACCTGTAACCAAAATGAAAATTATAGACATACGAAGAATATTTTATCCGATAGGATGGATAGCCTCAACGGAAATATTAGTAAAAATGATGATTCAAAAGCTATGGTTGTCAGTTATTGAGCGGAATAAAGCAGTGTTCGGATTGTTAAATGAATGTAGTACTTACCTCGCAGAACTGCAACAACCCACCACATTGAAAATCCCTCAATGGCTAGCCATGAGAACGAATGACACCGTCATCAATAGTACCGATCCGGGTGAACCGCTTCCACTGATGTCGTCAGGTTGTTTTTAGTAGAATAAACTGGTGCTTTGCCAGAAGTAGAATTTGAGAGTTCACTTAATAGTTCATTGTCAAGATGGCAATTAGTTCAGCAATTGTTGCAAGGTTTCTGGCGTCGTCGTTAGTCTCAGAACTAACTTCCCGCGTGGTTACATTGCGTACCACCAATTTTGAAATTAAAAGGCCAACATCAAAATTGTGTGTGTTCCCAATATACAAAGTTTAAATAGATACAAGTGTTTCTTACTAGTTCAAATGGTTAAATATAAGTATAAATAGATGTGTAAGACTCAGTAAAATTGGTAAAGGTTTAAAGTTAGGTAAAATGTAAAATTATGTCGAAGGTAAAAGCTATGTAAAAGATACAGTCCTGCTAGTTCAAAAGATTTAACATCCATTATGTTTGTTAAAATTTAATATAGTTCAGTTATGTAAAAGGTTATCAAAGTTATAGAGGACCCATCACTAGGTCCTTGGCGGGCGATATGTTAACGCTCGTTGGTTGAATAATGTATAATTTCACCACTAGATAGCGCGACTTTGTGTACGGTTTTCTAGATCGCGCTAACGATGCATTTTTGAGGTTAGCATAGGTGAAATTGACAGTTGGAATAAAGAAGGCTCACTGTACAGACGTTGTTTTTCATAATACCCGGTACCCCTCTCGTAGCTACCTACCTAATCAGTAGACCATATTTATACACCAATTAAGTATTTCGAATGCGGCCTCCTTGACTTCCTTATACGACATGACAGCGACTTTATAAATAAATGTTACTATTTTATAAATAAGTAAAAGCAACGGGTCTCCTTAAACTTAGGGCCTTGGGGTCACGACTGGGCCCCAGACGGGGTATTATTACAAAATTTAGCTAGAATGTTCTTTTTAGAAAGTCACAATGGACAAAGTTAACATATAAAATTGAAAGGCTTGCAGTGATAATTAGAACGAAGGAAGTTTTTCTCTCTCGGATACTTACAGACCACCTTTGTTCCTTCTTTAGTATTATTTTTGTTTAGCTTTGAGTTAACACATTTGAACAAAAACAAGTTGAAAGATAAAGAAAGGCGGTAAATTATTCTAATTTTTACTTAAGGTGCTGACAACTGTCGAATCAACTTTTGGCTCGAACGTTTTTCAACATGGCAATACCAATTAGAACAAAACTTTTAAAGAGGAGGTTATCAATTCAGTTGTATTTATTTTATGTTTGTTATCGCATTAATTCTATAAAGAACCGTTTTAAAAAAAAACTAATATCTGTAAAGTCTCTTCTTCTTCTTAATGAATGGCATCTGTCCTTTTCGGATCAATATAGCCAGTGTCGAGTAGTTTAATGAGAATGATGATAATATATTACATACTTTTCCGTCAAGTCGTCAGTCGTCAATCACAGGTCGGCCTTATCCTAATTGGCATTGGAAAAAAGATGACCGTTTTTTCCAAAAACCATCTGAAACATTTTCGATCAAATCAGAATATCACATAATACACTTTAATTCCAACTGCTAACACTTTGAGCTAAGACCTCAAGTAATACCACCGAAATTACACAACAGAACTCAAAATAACACCAGAAAAACAATTAAAATCAAAAAGCTATGGGACTTCCCGAAATGACAGAAAACGAATCCGTCTGTAAAGTCGGTTTACTGACGATAGTTGAACGTGACAACGTCATAAGAAAATACTTTACAACAAGTAGGAGAGAGACAGGTGTCGAACACGGAGGCCGATTGTGCCTCTTTGTCGCTTGTTCCGCACTCTCGCTTGCACTTCAAGCCTTAAATGGAACGCCTCAGAGCGAGGTAATGCCGCATGAGTCATATTTTTTCGTGCGTGCAGCCGGCTCCATCGAATTATAAGACGTTGTCACGTCAAAATTGTACTCTCTATTACAGATACCGGCTGGTACAGTTCTAATCGAGCGTCGAAACACGATAATGTAACAATTTCAAAGGCTAATGAAGCCACCCAACTCGTTTACTTAGAACCGGTAGTATGTCTGCATGTAGGTTGTTATCTAATCCAAGAAGCCTATTTCTATCTCCGTTTTGTTTCTGTACAAAAACCGGAGTAGAACTCTCTATCGATATTAGATATAGTTAAAAGTGGGAATAACCAAATCATAGGACTGTAAACGAACCGGAAGACGAAGCGTAGGGCGCCCACCCACCAGATGGACCGACGTCATTGTTAAGATCGCGGGAAGTCGATGGATGGAAAGGGCTCAGAATCGTTCTTCCTGGAAATGTGTAGGGGAGGCCTATGTCCAGCAGTGGACTTCTTCAGGCTGATAATGATGATGATGAGGACTGTAAAGTCCAATGTTTGTGATCTCAATGTTTTGAACGCAGTAAGTTCGATTAACCAACCTTTCTATCTATCTATTTATCCTGTATGCACCCATTGTTGGGTATTGGCCTCCTCCTTAATACGCCACTCTCTTCGGTCCTGTGCCAGTCTCCGCCATTGCGCCAACTACTCCGACAATGTCATCCGACCAATGGGCGGGATGTTTGCCTCGTGGTCGCTATGCGTCTCTTGGCCACCATTCTAATCGCCGTTGTCCATCGTCCATCATTCCTTCTAGCCACGTGTCTCGCCCATCTCCACTTCAGACTAGCGATCCACATACCTACGTCTACGACTTTCGTTCGGCGTCGTATCTCTATGTTGGGTATGTGATCAAGCAGTCAGATACCAAGCATGGCGCGCTGCATTGGTCTTTGTGTTACCTTTCCCAATGTCATACATGGTTATTATTTGCAGTCAGTTTATCTATATATTTTGCGATAAATCACGCGCTGAATTATCTAGCGCGGGGTCTATATTATTTACTGATGGTATGTCAAAACCCGTCCCATTATTATTCTCCATAGCCTAACCAAAAGTTCCTCTCCTGACTAAACAGATGATAACAAAGGCATGTCGTTTAAAACGGGGTAAACGTGAACGTTCACCCCGTTTCAACTTGAAACGGCCTATCCTTTTCAAAGAAGGAACCAAATGGCCATTGCGGATCTTATCTCCTCTAAGACCTGTTGCTCCAGACCGTAGTGGCCGCCATGTTTAGAGCTAGCTGAAGAGATGACAACAGTGGATAAAATAAACACGAATAAAAACAGAATTTTTAAACTTGCACCTTTGAAGAGGTTCTCAATCCGGTTGTATTTTTTTTTATAGCGTAATTTTTTTTTATCTGAAAGGAAACTTCCAGATTGGTGCTTAGGTACAAAACAGAACTCAAAATAGCACCCGAAAACCAATTAAAATTAGAAAGCTATTTGACTTCTAAAAAGACAAAAATAACTCCTCAATTTTGAAGTCTGTTGTTTGGAAAATGAATTTTCAAGAATGTCAGGATGTCATGCATGACGTCATCATGAGTGACAGTGACACGAGACAAAGATGACAATTTAATATGTTCCGGGAGCAAGAATTTTCATGTTGGTATTTTCTGAGCAAAGGTCCTCTCCCTTATGACATCGGATGACGTCAAAAACAATGAATATAAACACCAAACGCGAAAACACCTTATCTAAACTAATATTATAAAGAGGAAAGATTTGTATTTTTGTGTGTATGTTTGTAATGAATAAACTCAAAAACTCCTGTGCTGATTTCAAAAATTATTTCACCATTGGAAAGCTACATTCACCCTCAGTAGCCAACTTCAAAAATTCTTTCAACATTGGAAAGCTACATTACCACCCTGTGTAACATAGGCTAATCCTATGAGTTTAAAAAATAAATGTCCCCCGTGCGAAGCCGGGACAGGCAGCTAGTTAGAAATAAGTTTGTTTTGTAGTTGTTTTTTATCAAGTTTATGTACTGTTTGCTTGAGTTTTTGGGGGAAATCTTTTCCCAGCAGTATGACGACACAGGCTAGGGAAATAATAAATGTTCGTCTGTTTTCGCCAGAACTCTGTCATCTTATCAAACTTTTCCAATATTATTGTAAGAGACTTATTGGGTGACTGCTCCATTCGTTTCTTTATTGCTAAAAATAATGCTCGTAGAACAAAATTCCAAAAGAGATAAAACAATGTTAGGCTTGTCGGTTTGGTCGTGCGAGGGTTATGACAGCTGTTTAAATAAAATAAACCCTTGAGAATTTTGAGATAAACAACAATCAAATATTTAATTGGTCGATTAGTATTCCGTGTAACCGGCCTTTAGTATGATTACTATAACTACAATCACCCATAACCCTAACCCGGAACTTGGGACCCGCCTGGGAAATTGGCAGCCCGATTCAGTAGCAAGTCGCCAACTTTACAAGTAGATACTTTGTACTTCAACAAACAAATCCGCACTCATTAGGGTAACCCGCAAAGTGGCAATTTGCCAATAACCCAATTTTGAGACGCTTTCAGAAGTGGCTGCGCAACTTAAATTAACTAAGTTGCTTAGCGACTTCTGTTTTTTTGCAGGTAACTGTTTGTCCGAAATCTCATGATGCGGTCGAATTAACGTTGTTAATATCGTTTATGAACGATCTAGGTATTGCACACTTTAATTTTTCATCATCAACCAATATCAGTCCACTGCTGGACGTAAGGTCTCTCCAAAGACGCGCCACTGAGCCCAGCGTTCTGTGCTTGCCAGCTACATTTCGCAGATCGTCGCCCCACCTTGCCGGATAGCGTCCTTCATTACCCAATCAGCCGTTACTAAATTGAAATATGTGGGTAATGTTACATATTATTGTACAAAAAAAATCGGTTGTCTGTAAAGCGTTAAATGGAATGCCTCAGAGCGAGGTAACGCCGCGTGAGTCATGTTTTTTCGTGCGTGCAGCCGGCGCCATCGAATTATAAGACGTTGTCACGTCAATAAAGTGTGATGATAAGTTTATAAGGATTAAACGGGGTTATTGTGCTTCCGGACGTATAACGATCTCGTTAATTCAAAAGAGTGTTGATAACTTCAAAGTTATTATCATCTTTATAAATAGGTGTTACTGTCCTCAAGGACGTCAAGTCACTTAATTCAACTCGGTTACAGAACAGTTGCTGAGCTACTTCCAACGTTTTAAATTAGCTTCAAGTTTGTGCCAGAAGGAAATGTACAAGAAGCTTTTCTTTATTCATTTTCTGCTTGAGGTGAGCCTTTGCAATTAAACTTTGTAGAGATAAAGTAGATTGAGGAGAAGTTCTGAGGAACGGGGAACGGTGCATTAATAATTTTTCTTTTATACAACTAGATAATAGATTGGAAACGTAGTAACCATCGCCTATAACAAAGCATTGCCTGGTCACGCAGGAACGTGCCCTACGATGCACTGCCCTGCGTCCATCAACTTGAGGCATACAGATGTTCAGCCTCACGTGTCAATAAATTCATCGGCACCCACACCCTTCAAACCAAAACACAGCAATGCTGCTTCACGGCAGAAATAGGCATGGTGGTAGCACTTCCCCGGACGAGCCACACACAAAGAGCTTTATTACTACTAAAACAGTGTTTGATTTGAACTGCCATAATAGTCAACTGGGTGATCTAAGATTCCTAGATTGCTAAACTGTTACAGTTTATTAAAATCCAATCAGTTTAACAATGGATCTGATTAACCGCTGATCAATCTTGTGTATCAATATTTTCTACAACCTCGATCGAATCTTATCCCATTACCCATCAATTACTTAGCAGAGCAACAAGTAAGGGCTTGCGCACACTCGCCTTCTTTCATCGCTTTTAACAAAGTCAAAGTTTAAATATTAGATACAAGGTGAGTCTAGGTACTAAGGTGCCAACGGTATTTATATTTTTGTATATAGTTCTCCTCATCGATTTCAATAAAGGCGACACTAACTAAAAATGTTCGTAATAGATAGATAAAGAATTTATTTGTCTAGAATCTAGACAATCTAGACTCTAGATTATAAACACACACGAAACAAAAAACAAAGAAAATATAAAAACAAAGCATAACTAAATCGAATCGCAATAAAGTTATTACGATTAAAAAAGCTGGAACAAGCCTGGCTTTATAATAGTTTACCGAGGGGTCTAGACAACATCCCCTGTGGGTTTGTGAAAATGTCTGCAAAATATAAATTGTATGAATATGTTTTGACGTGATAACGTCATATAATTCAATGGAGCCGGCTGCACGCACGAAAAAACATGACTCATGCGACGTTACCTCGCTCTGAGGCGTTCCATTTAAGGCTTGAAGTGCAAGCGAGAGCGCGGAACAAGCGACAAAGAGGCACAATCGGCCTTCACGTTCGGCAGCGTTCCACATCTGTCTCTCTCCTACTTGAGTGAGCGATGCGTCCGCGTGGACAGCTGTATGACGTTGTCAGGTTCAACTATCGTCAGTAAACCGACTCTACAGACAACCGATTTTTATTAGCTTGGCGTGAGTAATTACGCATCTGTCAAAAAAAATCTGCATGTGAAGGGAAAGCGAAAGACAGCCGTCCTCTGCAGAAAAGCGTAACGTTGCAAGTGAAGCCACAGCTTTATAATTATACTGGCGTTTAATTAAAATCAGATAATTGGGATTTGATTCTTCCGTTCGATTTTTAGCTTCATAATTAAGTTTATATTTAAAGAATCTACCTACTTATAAATGAGTTTGGGAAAAGCTCAAAGATTCTTTGAAGTCTTTGAGCAGCTAAAGTTATGCACTCATGCTCTAATTACGAAAGTCTGTAGATCCTGTAGACTCTTATAAACCCCCCTAGACTATAAGTTTATAGTTTAGTTGGAAGTTGAAAATTGATAATTTAAGTTTAAAAAAACCTCATGTTTTTTACCGAACCGACTTTACGGCCGAACCGATTTTCGATATTTAACCAATTTTGCTGACTGAATTTTCTATCGGACCAATCTGGAAGTACCAATCAGATAAAAAAGAATTTACTAAATCGATTCATATATGACGGAGGTATACGGTAACAAACATTTAAATAAAACCGCTAAACCGATTTTGATGACATTTATATGAGCCCAATCTGAAAATATTACTTTTCAGGTTATTTTTTTTTAAATCAGCCCATAAATGACTAAATTATGCTATAAAAAAAACTTCAGAATTGGGAATCTCCTCCTTTTTAATATGAAGGCGTTTAAAAATAAATACAAGTTAAGGTTTGTTAACAGTCTAATCTCGAGGTATTTACCCAAGGTCAAAAATACCATGAACCTTGAGTGCTACTACCACTGCTTCTACATTCCCAGTGCAATAAACGCGGTGATGTGCCGGGGGCGGTGACAGCTATTAGTGTGAACACAGAGGAGAAAAAATGCTTTTTAAGGTTCCGTAGCCAAATGGCAAAAACGGAACCCTTATAGATTCGTCATGTCTGTCTGTCTGTCTGTCTGTCTGTCCGTCCGTATGTCACAGCCATTTTTCTCCGAAACCGTAAGAGCTAGACTAATGAAACTCGGCGAGTATTCTGTGAACCGCATTAAGATTTTTACACAAAAAAAGAAAAAAACCTATAAATTTTGGGGGTCCCCATAAATGAAACTGAAACTCAAAAATGTTTTTTTCATCGAACCCATACGTGTGGGGTATCTTGGATAGGTCTTCAAAAATGATATTGAGGTTTCTAATATCGTTTTTTAGGGTTCCGTAGCCAATTGGCAAAAACGGAACCCTTATAGATTCGTCATGTCTGTCTGTCTGTCTGTCTGTCTGTCCGGCCGTGTCACAGCCATTTTTCTCCGAAACCATAAGAGCTAGACTGATGAAACTTGGTGAGTAGATGTATTCTGTAAACCGCATTAAGGTTTTTACACAAAAATAGAAAAAAAACTATAAATTTTGGGGGTCCCCATACTTGAAACTGAAACTCAAAAATTTTTTTTTCATCGAACCCATACGTGTGGGATATCTATGGATAGGTCTTCAAAAATGATGTTGAGGTTTCTAATATCGTTTTTTTCTAAACTGAATAGTTTGCGCGAGAGACACTTCCAAAGTGGAAAAAAGTTGGTCCCCCCCCTCTAACTTCTAAAATAAGAGAATGATAAATCCAAAAATAAATAACAAATAATAATATATTCGTCATAAATCGTAAACCGCAATTTACCTTTCGACGAACTACAAAAACCTTTATATTATGTTAATTGATGCTACGGAACCCTTCATGGGCGAGTCCGACTCGCACTTGGCTGCTTTTTTCTAAACTGAATAGTTTGCGCGAGAGACACTTCCAAAGTGGAAAAAACTTGGTCTCCCCCCCTCTAACTTCTAAAATAAGAGAATGATTAATCCAAAAAAATATATGTTGTACATTACTATGCAAACTTCCAACGATATTTGGTTTGAACGAGATCTAGTCAGTAGTTTTTTTTTTATACGTCATAAATCGTAAACCGCAATTTACCTTTCGACGAACTACAAAAACCTTTATATTATGCTAATTGATGCTACGGAACCCTTCATGGGCGAGTCCGACTCGCACTTGGCTGCTTTTTTTTTATTCTGAGAGTGTGGAGGTTATGAAATAACAAGAGCGAATGCTAATTTTTCTCCCAGTTTTAATTTAATAAAGAGCTTTTTCTGAGTGGAGATAGTAAAAAATATGCAGATTATATGAAGGACAGTGTGTGGAAAAGTATGTTTTTACCTTTGTTCTTGTAAAATCTATTTTAATTTTATTTTATTAGAAAACCAAAGCTGTTATTATAAAACAAATTAAATAATAAAATTATAGAAATATCTAGCCAGTTTTTCCTCAGGCAAACTATTTCATTACAAATTTTCAAGAATATTATAAACGTTAAGTTTAGAAAGAAAAAAAAACACTATAGTTATTGGAGAGTAACTGCGCGCGTTTATTTATGTGCGTGTGAGGGGTGTGTGTGTTTGTGTGCATGGTTTGGGGGGGGGATAATTAGTGTTCATTATATTTATAACGAAGTAGTACTCATCCCAAAATCTCCAAAACTGCAAGGCCGGATTTTAAATTTGGCACCGGCCACAAAGGCACAGTAGTGTAGGCGGCTCTGCACTCAATCTAAAAACCATTTTTCGAAAATCACTCTTTTTTATTCGTAGCTAGCGAATAATACAATGTAATGTACTAATGTTATTAGGTACGTGAGCAAGTATAGTACCTAAATTGCCTTGTTCGCCGTTTTCATAACAGAAAGCCCACGAATTCTCCATCGCTGGAATTAATGTGAGTCCATTTGTTAGACAGGGCGAGGAATAAATAAGACCCTGTATAACATAACCTTACCCTTACAATTACAGCATAAAGGGTATTCCAGCGGTGAACCACCCTCTCACAATTGCCTGATAAGTTATTATGTTTATTGTTGTATTTGTAGGCACAATTCCTTTATTTACACAAAGAAACTTACAATTAATACAAGTACCTATTTACAAATTAAAAAAATACACAAGAAAAAGTTGAGCTATCTTCAGACCGTTATAAATAATCTAGAGATATCTAAATCAGTGCTAGACGGAAGCGACCTCAAAACGCTGGCGGCATTGTCACGCTGAATAAAAATGCTTTCTTTACAAATTGAGAAACAAAGAGAAAAATCAATACGTTTGATATACTTAACAAGATTTTATCAAGTTGTTATAAAAGCAAAATTTACTGTGATGATTTTGATGATGATGAGTTCGGTCATAGGTAAATAAAATGCTTTTTTTCCTTCCTCCAATAAATAAATGATACTGATAAAATAAGTGTACATTTCCCGAGAGGCCAATCGTGTAATCACATAAGCGAATCATCAATAATGCAGTAAACAAGCACTGATACACACACATACTTCGTGTAAGTATAGTTCGGCCGTTCAGAGAATGCGTTTGACAGTTTGATCAGTTATTCACAGTTAGTCACATAGTTAGTACAGCACTACAAATATAAAGCGCTGACATAACCTTGTAATAGCGCAGTATAGATTTAGAATAACAAGTTATTTGACACTCAGTTTGGCACAAATTTTTTTTATCGTAACTGCAACGCCATTACAAAGTTACGTCGTCAGTTCAATCGCGACGTGTCAGGAACGCATTCTCTGAACGGCCGAACTATAGTAGCACATACATCGCTACAGAAATGACTTAACTTCACTTCTTCTTTTTTTCTGCTGCGAAGACTTCTTCTTCTTCTTAATTAGATGGCATCTGTCCATTCGGTCTCGATAAATTGACTATCCAACACAAAATAAATTTTCAATTCGGACCAGCCAGCAGTTCCCGAGATTAGCGCGTTCAACCAAACAAACAATCAAACTCTTCAGCTAGGTATTAGATATACATATTTTAAATGTTCAAGTGTTATTTTTTTTATTTATTGATTTAAAACTTTCACACAATTTAGTGCTAGGAGGACTTAATGCTAATAACATTGCCTGCCAGTCTTCCTGGGCGTGCAGAAAGATGGTGTGGCGTGATTTTTATGAAAGCTATGGTTGGGTTTTAAGAATAAGAAAATGTTCATAACAGTTTTTTTTGTTATTTCGTTATAATTCTTGTAGGTAAAACTGAAGCCGTTCAAAACCGTATTTCTTTTAACAAAAAGCTTTTTGGTAAAATCCGGTTTGCACGCATACGCAACCCTTACACGCTTTCTTAAAACAAAGCGAGGTTTATTTAACACTCTTGAGCTCCAAATTACGCGGGTGTAACGTAATAATAATTTGGCGCAAACTTTGGGAAACCAAACCCAGCTTTGGAAGACTTAAATGTTGGGAACCGCGACCCTGAAAGGGTTTAAACTTATTTTATTAGTGAAATTACATTTGGATGTTGTGTGGTATGAGTATGTGAAATAATCTTATACTTTGAGATTGAGTTTGTAGAACTATGCATAAAATTACCATACGTAAGATATTTGAGTTCTGAAGTCATCCTGGTAATTTCAGGGGCAAGTCCAAGTACCTTAAAGGCCTGCACATCTAGGCGATGGCGTTCAGCTGAAACGCTGTCAAATATCGCTGTCATACCTTTTTGACAGCGTGTCTGCTGATCGCGGCCGCCATCGCCTAGATGTGCGCACGTGCGCAGGCCTGAATACATTGTGCATTTAATATAGAATTGATATGACCCATTTCCATATCCATTTCAGCATGTGATTTAAATGAATATTTTCGAAGACATTACAGATTTAAAATGCAGGGACATAGCGGTTGCTAATACGCCTACCAGCGTTGCCAGAATAGATAGATAGATAACTCTATATTGATTACTATGACACATACCTATAGGAATACAGTATTTAGAATAAAAATAAAAATTCACATTAAAACAATGGGCCCCTATCGCTAACAGCGATCTCTACCAAGCAACCTTGCCAGAATGTTACTTTTGTAAAATTTTACGTTACTTTAAGTTTGGACTCTCTCATGTAACATTGCAGTGGTGGGTCACTAGCGCTTAATAAATACATACACAGATACATTATTATGTACTTGATTAGAATTGCGACTCATTTTAAACACTAACAAATTAAATAAGTAGGTAAGTGTTAGTGGTATTAGTAGTAGTCAACAAATATTGCACATCGGCTAATTTCGGCTTCTTATAGCGTAGTGTGCGTCAAAAAGAGATAGCGCTCTACGAAAGCAGAAAGCCGATGTGCAATATCAATTTGCCTACACCGTAAGGATGAGCGCAGACTTGAGGCACGACAGTTTTAAGACAGACTTTCAAGTCTGCCGGGAAACTGTTTTGTCTACAACACGACGCACTCATAAAACGAAACTGTTTTGTTTACTGTGGGTACATATATTTTGGAGTAGCTGACGTGGGACACATTGTCCCAAATGACACTTTTGATTTTAATATTATTTTTACTGACGTTTCGGACACCATTCAAAATAACTGCATTGTACAGTCAGGTAAAAAACAGGTTTTTACCGAGACGCGGCGGTGCCGGCGGCGGCATAGCAAGGTGACGAAATAGTTTTTTTTTTTTTTTTTTTTTTTTTATTTGTTTATTTAAAGTTAAAGTGTGAAAGTGAACGAAATTATGTGGCAGTTTATATTGTTCTTCATGTTTTTTGGGGGTAAAAAAAAATCGAAATCCAGGATTAATTTCAATATTACTTTGACTGAATTTGAGCAAGGACAAATAAATATTGAATAACGCCTTGTTATATAAAAATAGAATAAAAACAAAGATAAAAAAGTTTTATTTAAAAAGATAATATAGAAAATAGATGATTTTAAAGTGTTTATTTGGTAAAATATTAGAAGAATATAAGAAAATTTATAATTTTAAAGTTTTTATTAGGTAAAATACTGTGCCAAATGCTGTGTAAATTACTGTGATTGTTCTAGGTTAATGTTTTTATTCATCTTGCTATAGAGGTTTACTGTTTTTTCATTGGATAATAGGTCTTGGAGATGATTAATACTAATAAATAATACGCCTTGCTGATGTTGAAAACAAATAATAAGTAATAATTTTAGGTCTGTTTTAGCTATTGATTATTTGTGATTTTTAAACATACTCGTTACTGTCTTAGAATAATTAAAAAACATCTTTAATATATTTTTATGTGATCATACACAAGATATAGGTTTATGCCAAATATACGCTATGTGAATGAGACTTGTTGTTTTTTTTAACTTATAAGTACTTCACCACACGCTCGCAAAGCAATTTGATTAGCTTTATCACATTACATTATATTTTGCCTAAACATATTTTACCTGACTGTACTCAAAAGTATTAATAATTTGATGGTGTCCGAAACGTCAGTAAAAATAATATTAAAATCAAAAGTGTCATTAGGGACACTTTGTCCCAGCGAAATTTGTCCGAAACGTCAGCTACTCATATTTTGGTAGTCAGATTCAACGCTGTGCAGTTCTTGTAGGTATAGACAATTTTGTCTATGAGACGTTTTGTTTGAAGTTTACGCGTCTTTATACATTTTGTAAAGCGGTAGTCTGTCTTAAGACTGTCGTGACTCAAGTCTGCTCTCAGCCTAATAGGTATCTTGGGCATACAATCATTTTAAGAATAAGGATAGGCAGGTAAAAAGAACAAGCCAAAAAGTTTCCTAAGTACTTGTTAATACTTTGTGAATCCATTCTAGTAGGCACTTACACTTACCGTGTAACCTATTGTACCGTGAAACACGAAAGAAACAAAATCTTCTGCAAAAAAATTGAAAAATAATTTTGAAAGATAAAAAGGCCAAAGCTTCGAGAAGTTATAAATTAGGTAACTTCCAAAGTTCAACAAAGAAAATTATAAATTTACAAGTTGAGCAGTTTTAATATTTGAGCTAATAATGAGTGACTTGCTTGAGCAGATGTACACTGGGGGATCTAATTTAACGATTTTACGAAGCTTTGACATAAATTATATTAGTTTATAAATAAGCGAGTTTTTTCTTCTAAATAAACTTTGAGGCTATATTTCTTTATCATAAAAATCTTATGAAAAATAACCAAGCAAGTACCAAATTATCGATGTACTAAGCCCAAGGATCTAATTATTACGCCACAGAATATGAATAAGTTAATTAAGCATGATTTTTTAATTTATTTGAAGGGCTGTCGCTTAGCAACAATACTGCCCTATAAACAAACCAATACAATGAACCCACTTCCACATTTTTCTAACCAATCATGAAGAGGCTCAAAAGATAGGATGATTTATAAAAAAATGTGTGCCTCAAATTTAAAGCGAGGTAACTGGGGCATCATTCTCGCGCCGACCGGGATTATTTTTCGGTGGAGATGTCGTCATAGGTCGGTCAAAAAGTCGTGACAACCATCTTGGCGTATTCTCACGATTTCTTCCTTCAATTTTCTCGGTCGAAGTTCATGCGAGACGCAACGTCTAGTCCGGACTAGCCGAGACAGAACGCAGTATTCGAGATCTCTTGAATTTGATAGTGGTTTGACAAAACACAATATTATTTTCAGCAAAATTTTATTTTATTGCTTCTTTTCGAAGAGAGAATGGATTAAATCCTTGAGCAATTTATAGACGACCTCATTGTAGAAGCCTCGACAGCTATACGATATTTGGAAAACGCAGAAAAAGTGCGGGGTTGTGCAATGCCTTTGAGCTCTCCGTTTATGCTTATAAAAATCACTATAAGCTAAGTAAAGCATTGGCCTGGGAACTCATCGAAGATATTGTGCGGTCCCTACTTGCAGCAGAGAAAGATTTCCACTAAATCAAAGGTATAATGTGGTAACCTAACCTCTTACCAACCAAATATAATTCAATGGTGAGGAACCTTTGGTGGATATGATATGCCTCATAACAGCATAATAAGACAAGTCCCTACCTATAAGGCCTTACCGAAAATAATAAGTTAAATTAGTACACTGTTCTGCCATTGTGGATTGCAAACTAAGTATTATTTTATGTCAATTACATTATTTTTCTAGGTCTTCATCACATTATACTTCTTGGCACAGGGAGCTAGTCGGTACCGGCTATGGCTGAGCATCCTAATGGATCTGTCATATCTTCAGTATCAAGAGAATTCAAAAAATGGGTACACTTCCCAACGACCCCCGTTGAGGCAGTATCTAAAGATTGGGGAAGGTTTTTCAAGAGTTACCGGCACAACAGTCAACTCATAATATGATGAATAAAAGTGCAGTAATATATTAAATCAATGCTCTGATAAAAGCTTGTCTTTTTAATCATTATCATTTAAATACAAGAGATTTCATTACAATTCTTACCATACTGTTACCATAATTGGACTAGAGAACTTACATACAATCAAAATCAAAAATTACCTACATTATTAGAAAAACATCATAAGACTGATGGTTTCCAAACAGTCTCTACCTAAAAGAGAAATAAATAATATTTGTATACCTACTAAACTTTATATACCTACTATAGGAAAAAAATTAATAGACTGAATAAAAACCACATCTTTATTTACAAACATATAATTACAAAATTCACATGAAACCGTTGGGCTATTCGCAGACTGATTGCAAATAATGCTTCAAGCTCGATGGTTTGTACAGATAGACGAAGCAAAGTAAGTAAATAAGTCCTGCGTGCAGTGGTAGACGGTCAATATTGTTGCCTGATAGTACTTATATAATTTCCAGCACTATTTTTAGTCAACCATAACAGTGCTTTGCAGTAAATTCTCTTTTGGCTTCGCCAACCTTTCCATAATCAGATGTTCCTGCAACAAAATAAATAAATACAAATATGAATAAAAGCATTTATATATAGGCCTTTGCATCTATTGTAGATGATATAAATAGGCGTCAGGGGCAACTGATGATTACTCAAGCCCTACTCGAGGAACACTATAGTGCCTGGAACAGGATTTCAAAGTGATTCTTGCAATTTAACTGAATAAAGACAATTTTGATTTGATTTTAGATGGAATAGGCTTGCCCAGCACCTATACCAAGTAAATAGGTCTGTAATGCATCAAAACATCAAAACTAAAGATTTGGACAATTAAATAATAGTATTCAATGAGACAATGAATAATTATTATGATTGACAGGGATTTACACGAGTCTTTTAGTAAAATTTAACAGTGTACGTCTACTGCTGTTTGTTTATACTAGTCTCATCTGCTGTTTGAGTAGAAAAACCTCTATTCAGTTTTATTCGGTAATTTTCCAGCTTGGTAGGTAGGTACAGTTCCAAACATCTCATTAACACTTTGTAAATAACCCATTGAGCCCTACTGCTTATAGTTTTGTCCTTAATGCTAATATTTAGGGGATAAAATCATTTATTTACTTTACAAAAAACACAAACAAATTTTTCTTCTTCTTCTGAGATTCTGGTTTGAGTGTTGCCCGCTAGTGAAATGTATTTCAGTTAGTTCAATCAAAAAAATAGAAAATTATTAACCGCGTTTGTTTTTTCTGTTCTGTAAAAGCTGTTGTAAGTTTATCAGTAGACAAATAGATATAAAATAGTTGCTACACATATTATTTTTCATTGGGTGGATAAAAATTTATCATCATGATTTTCTTGTCCTTGTCCCATTATTATGGCCAAGGTTTTAAAAAAAAACAAAAAGACTAGCTTTTTGACCCTTAAGTCTTTGCAGCTCATTTTTGTGTTTGGCATTGAATATTATATCGATCTTTCTTCTCTTATTTCCTTCAAATAACATATTATTGAATAAAGCTTTTTTTTACACAAAGAAACTTACAAATAAACAAATATTTACAAAATGTACAAAATACACAAGAAACAGTTGAGCTATCTGCAGATCGTTACAAACGATCTAGAGAACATATTATTGTATTTGTGATATGATGATTTATTACGCTTTATGTACATAGACCGAAGAGTATAGTATGTGCACGTCTGTATAATAATGCCGTGTCCGTTTCCCTTCCGATGCAAAGTGTGTTGAATTTTGCGCCTGAGTATACAGACATTTTGAGAACCTGACGTTTTGCTACCTAGACGTTCTGCTATACAGACCATCTGATAGTTGGACGTTTTGCTACTTGGTCATTTTGCTAATTAGTCTTACTGCTCATTAGACCTTTTGCTCTGTTGGACATTTTGCTACTTGGACCTTTTGATCAGGAGGCAAAAAATACACCACTACTTACCACTTTGGAAGTGTCTCTCGCACAAACTATTCTGTTTAGAAAAAATGATATTACAAACCTCAACATAATTTTTGAAGACCTATTCACCCTTAAATGCCACACATATGGGGACGATAACGAACACTATTTTCTATTCTACACTTCGACTGAAAAAAATTGTCGGTGAGAGTAAGTAATCCAACCGCTAGATCTAACGCCAAGACATAAGAATCAAATGCAAACACTACTACGTTGAAATGCCCGCTTACGTTCCGTTATTGGTCAGTTTGATACAATAAAATTGAATTTTGACATAAAAACTCAATTTTTCCCAACATTTTAGCTTTACTTATACGTAATTCACTTGAAGTAACAAATTGAAATATCATTTGATAGATAATTGAACAAAACACTAGAATAGTAGTAAATAATCGATCGATTAATCGTTCGATTATTGGATAAGCGTGTAACGTAACGCATCTCGGTTGAAAAATATGCCATCAACCGGGATAAAATGTCCTATTTCAGTGAGAATTGGCTTTTTGAGTATAGACAGACATTTTTCACTCGGGATAGCTTATGTTTGTCAGAGATCAATAGGCCGAGATCTTTTAGGGACATTGAAAATCCCGGTCGGCCCGAGAATCATGCCCCTGAACGTGTGATGTTTTCTTTCTCCGAATCGCGCACAGTTTATGGATAGAAAAAACAATAGTGAAAGAGCCATAGATCATAAATATTCCTGTCAAATACCGCTTTTGTAAAAAACAATCCAAAAGAAGATACTACTATTATTTCTTCAGTGACAAAAGTGACGTTTGACAGCCAATAAACATTCGATGAGACACTGGTTAAAAAAAAAACTAAACCAAAAAAATATTAGATTAGATTCGTTTCTGTCATTTGGGAAGTCACATAGCTTTTCTATTTTAATTGTTTTTCTAGTGTTATTTTGAGTTTTGTTGTGTAATTTCGGTGGTATTTTAACCAACATTACTTGAGGTCTTAGCTCAAAGTTTTAGCAGTTGGAGCGAAAGTGAGATCTGATATGATCGAAAAGGTTTCTGATGGTTTTGAAAACTAACGACCATCTTATGCTCTCAAAGCCAATTAGGGCCGACTTGTCTATGACTAACTTGACGAAAAAGTATTTTATCTATGTAACATATCCTCATTAATCGACACTTGCAAAATTGATCCAAAATGGACAGATGCCATTCATTAAGAAGAAGACGAAGAAAAAATTATTAATTCAGTTGCATCACAAGGATCATTTCCTAACGAGTCTATAAGCTAGATGAGTCTATTAGGTGCCAGTTCCACGCGACCAAGCCTATAAGAACAGGCAACAAACTACGGCTTGGTTCCTACCTATAGTTAGAACTTTTCCATAAACACACGCTGAAAGAACTTTATACAGCGAAAATAACACCTATTTTCCCAGACCTTTAAAATTCAAATCTTTAGATCAGAATAGCCACTATAATATTTTATGTTAGCACTATAAAACGCGCAAAGAAAGCGATCGGCATTGTAGCTATCATGGCAGCTATATCTCACACGATCCCATTTGCAGGAAGCAGCAGTAAATCTGCCAAACATTGAAAGTTCAGCTCGTTTATCTTGTGCTATAGAGAAATATCTTATTCGCACGCTGTTTCCTAACAAAGCGATGACCGTTAAATATAGCGCTGATGCGGTGAACGTGGAAATAATGAGAAACATTCTTAAAAAAATGCTTCCCAATCCCAATCGATTCATAATGACGTTAGTGACAGGAAACTAAAGATTAATTTCTTTTGATTGATCCGGTACAGATAAATTAATAAACTGCATTTCCATTTAAGTCTTACCAATACGACGGCATTTTGCATCTAAGATGCCCTAAGAAACTATTATGATTTTTTCCTCATTCATTTATTTATGGGGACAAAAAACAGCAACCAAGTGCAACTCTCAGATATGTGTTGAAAAAGGTGGCAAAGGATGATTATCCGCTATTTTAGCTATTGACAGTTGAACCCCAATGCACAAAGAAAACTACGGCTGGACTTTGGCGGTATCCGTTTTTTCAGACAACCAAAGCTATGGAGAAAGTTGGAAACTATTGCAATAATAGGGACGAAATTAAACAATATTGTCATAGAGTCTTCGATATAATTAATCTTACGTAGATATAAATGGAGCAAAACGTTTGTGTTAACATAATAGCCTTTGTTTTTTTAATTGTTGATATTTTGAAAATCTTAGCTGGATGTAATTTGTACCTCTAAAAAAGGCTTCGGATTTACTGCATTTAATAGTTCTTTAGCAATTCTACCCTAAACTGCTCATTGCCATCCCTGTTACCACAGAGCATGCAATAAAATTCAAGCGAAGCGACAGCGATAGGCAACAGCTTGTTCATAATAAATGAAGTTTCAGGAATAGGAATACTAAATGAGGTTGTAAATGTACACGATCCCCGATCATTTCGGGGTAATTCTGGAATTTAGGCAATTTTGCGCGAGGTAGCATTTGTGGTACCCTGATAAAACTGACTGGCCTCTCAGTTCAGTTGGTAGCTCTTCCTACATGAATAAATAAAATAAAATAAACGTAAAATAGAGTTTTTTCTCTCTGGGTGTTGTATTGTTAAAAAAAAGTAAGTATATATTAAGTATTTTATTTGCTATCTGGTTCCCATAGTACAAGCTCTGCTTAATTTGGGCTAGATAGACACAACAGTGTGGATTGTCCACGATATTTATTTAAAAGAGAAGGTCGCTGTCACATCGTGTATCCCTACACCCCTTGACTTCCCAGTCAAGGAGGCCGCTCCTTGGCCTCCTTGCTGTGCAAACTAGCTGGATTTGACAGTAAGGTTTTAACAGATTTGACTAAAAACTACAAAATATTATTTATGTCATATCTGGTGCAATAATATCCTCACTTGACATTGGCAAAATTGGCCCAATGGACAGATGCCATCTAATTAGAAGAAAAAAACATCTCCATAATTTCAGCATATTTTTTATCCGTATTCTGAGATATTTTTTTTAATTTTTCCGAAACCACAGGTAAAATTATTTACTAGTCAAACCAATCTCTGGGTTTCCAACCTCCTTGGATAACACACAACAAACAGTTTGGTAGTGATAGGAATCGGGAGTACCTACTTATCGGAAAGTAGGAATTGTTTTTCTACTTTCGTTCGATCGCATCCCACGATGATTTTCTCGACCATCCTTGTATAATCCTTGATTTAATTTCGGACGGGGTTACGTTATTTGGAACAGTCCATATTGGGAGTCGGAACCAGTATTGATACCGGTTCTTACCGTTCTGATTCAGAATCTGATAATTATAGCGTCTACGTCTTGTAACTAATTGTCGATTAATTTTCTTCCTTATACTCATACTATAGTATGTTACGAAGGAAGAAAATAAATCAATAAATAAGATTTATAAGGAAAGATCTGCTGGCGTCCATGGTGCCGTTAAGCAAGATCTGTCCGAGATGCTATGAGCTAGTTGTATAAAAAACAACTGCATTTTTTTAGCTATACCCTAATATGTGTCAAGTGCACGAAAGGAGCCTCGTTGAGGCGCACTTAAAATCCTTTCACCACGCTTGGTTCGAAAGAATCAGTGACACGATAAGAAGAAGCTATACCCTGCCTTGCTGACAAGTTCTGACAGTAGCACATAGCCGTAGTACTAGTAACTATAAGTCAATCTGGGCTGCCGTTAAAATCAAGAAGTAGGTACAGCATACATCACTAGGTAATAGGCACATGGTAGAATAAATTATGAAATCTTTGCTACATCCGTTGTATTTCGAACACCTCACGTAGGTATGTAGCCGTTCCAGATGAATAAATAATATCGATAAGTGATTCAAACTCGTAAACTAACCTAAAAGAAACTTCTTACGTGTTACATAACGTACCTATGCTAAGTACCTACAGCTAACTGGTAGTATAGTACCTACGTGTTGGTGATAATCAAGCGAGCGTTGATTTTTGAAACAACTTGGATATCGGGGCGTTGTAATTTTGTATGTACTGCACCAATATGTTTGTCCGAGAATATAATAATTTAGAAGGTAAACAGGTTGAACTATATATAAACATCAATATTTGCTGGGTATATTTGAGTTAAAATCGGTTATCGGGGGATAATACTATATCCGGGGTTCAAATAGTTTCCAAGAATATTTTTTAAGAATTTGTTTTTGAAAAAATTAAACCAATATGACATGCGCCTCCATTTGTTAGTTTTTCAATGAGGTCGTAGTTCAGGTAATATTAGATTTAAGCTACGTACCTAGGGTAATATGGCCAAATATCAGCCCCCTAACGGATTTTTTGGATTCAACTCCTTATAAAAAAAAAAATACTGACTATTAGCCTCTGATTCTTTTTTTGTTAGGTGAAGAAATTCATTGGTTTTAGTTGTATATGACAAAACACTATGGAATTCAATAAATGCTTTAAATATTTAACGTTTATTCATGATATACCACTTTTTCCAAATATCAGCCCCCTTTTCCCTAAATACAGCCCACGCATGACCTAATATCAGCCGCTATGATTACAAAGGTTTTTTTTAGTGTGTGTGTGTACACACACCACTCTAGATGGAAGGATTATGAAGAAAAATAGGGTGGCCATAATTTTGTTCACATATGGTACAAATCAAACAAAGTTAAAATTGTTCGCATCTCAATCTTATATAAAAACCTATTCTTTAATTACTAATGACTCAAAACAAAATAATGAAAGGTTAACCTTCTGTAACATAATTAAACACCATCTTCTATGCCTAAAAAACGACTAGGTATCAGTCTTAAAAAATAACTATAAATTAAATAACTAAACCAGATCAACAAATTATGGAAGGTCTTGAAAACTTTAACAATCTCAAAAATACTCTCTACTGACAGCTGTCAAATTATAAAAAAAACAAGTTCTATTTTATTCAACCATGTTCCAACTTTCTAAAGTCTTTCTAACTGCAAGGAGGTTGTTGAACCAAATTCCAACTTTTTATTCAGCAAGTAGGTTGGAAACCCATTACAACGGTAAGAAGTTTAAAAAGTCTAATTAGAGCGCAATGTAAAATTTAATATATACTTATCATATTTACTTATCTGTTGACAATATTACAAAATATACAATAATTAGTAGTGGTACCTAATATCACGAAAGCATAGTCACCCTAAAGAAAGTGCAGGCTGGATTTAGGATTTTCGATCGGAAAGCAAATTCTTATTGTCAGCCCCCCTGCCGATATTTAGATTTGAATGTAAAACCAAACCCTATATCCAGCCGGGTGGTTTTTTAATTAAATAATGAATATGAATAAAAAAAAGTTATTTCATGATATTCTTTAGTTCGTCTTCTATTCTAGACAAGTAAAATATTTCATGGATTATAGTTCTAATATAATGAAAATCCTTATCCCGTGAAGTCGTCGATGCTTGGTTCGAGAGACAGCTACTGAACAAATCAAGCACGCGCACTCTCGCCTGTGTTCAATCGACGACTGATTGAATGAGTTAAAACTTAGCTCGACCAAATTGATATCGTCTATGGCGTATAATATAAGGTTCATTTTGGGTAACAAAGAAATAGCATATTGTAAATCGTTTACAATTCTAGCTTGATTTTTCGGAGGCGGCTGGTAATTGGGGGGTGGCTGGATTTAGGGCATGTTACCCTACTACCGCAAACATAGCGAGACCTCAGGGCAAATATGCACTAGCTAAGCTAGTAGGTAGGTAGATAAAACATAGCATTGTACCTAGATAGATACGAGTAGGTACCTATATCTATTCAGCGATAATACTTTATTCCCACGGCTGCGCGACGGAGTCATCTAGATACGAGTAAGGTTACCGTGTTTCCTTTCCAGTAAAAGTAGCTAAGCAAATAACTAAACAAATAATAAGTTTGAAACTGCTCCCTTGTTGTCATAAGCCACAACTTGAAGTTTGTAAAGGCTTGTCTTGTAAAGTTAGACCAGGGACGTCTGTTAGTTCCGTTGAGTGCGAATAAGAGATTTAGGTCACTGGGACTTTCTAGGTCCAACGCGAACAGCTAAGACCACATCTTCACCTAAATTACTGTTACAATAAGGCTGTTTTATGTCAAAGAACCGGCAGCAGTTAGGGAATACTGAATAAAGATTCTCAAATGGCAACCACGAACCGAGAGACGAAACATATGACGCCCATCCGATGGACCAACAACATTGTTACGTCGGTGGATGGAGAGGGTTTAGAATTTTTCTTTCTGGAAATGACACACGACTGGATTCAAATCCGCGACCTTAGGAAGGCACCACTGGGCCACCACCAATTGTAAAACTAATTCACATAATTATACACAACCCCCAGTTTCAGAGAATGCTGATATCGAATCTTCATTTCCATCAGACGAATAGACGCATTTTGCATCAGCTTTTCTGGCGATACTGTCGATTAGTATCCCCGTAATAACCGCAGACAGGGTGTTATTACTCTATTTGTCTTTTTAGACCACATCACGGCATAGGCTTAGCGATAAGCGGGTCACACACGGTCATCTCTGAAGGCCTGCGCACACCTAGCTCGCTGGCGGTAGCAATCAGTGAAACGCTGTCAAATATCGCTGTCAAATCTCAAATGTGACAGCGATATTTGACAGCGTTTCACTGATCGCTACCGCCAGCGAACTAGGTGTGCGCAGGCCTTGACGCCTGTGAGCTTGTGACGGAGGTGTTAATAAGTGCCAAGTCACTAAATTCATCTAGATTTCAAGGTCATCGTTTTTTTGCCGGCTTGGCGTGTAATTATAACTGTCTAGCAGGTAGGTATTGTTTGTATTGATAAACCGTGCCTTGAAAACAGTTGTGAGCCAAAGCCATGCAAAAAAATATTTGCCAAGATTTTGCTCACGAGGTTTTGGAGCTAGGTTTTAAATCGAGAATCATGGACTTCCGTTGTGACATTGTAACTTGTGCTTGAACTAATTAATGTGAAAAAATGGCTCCAACCGCTCACTAAACCGCCGTCGCTCCACGCTCCGCTTATGACCATGCTCTTACCAGAACGAGACCTAAGGGTTAATTCACCATTCGATAAGCCTTGCTGAAGTAATTGCAAACAAATTCTTATAAATTAGGGACTAAGCGTAGGGGAAGCGGCGGGGTTTTGTACATTGGAGCTGATATACTGGGATAGGGGTCAATTATTTTTGCGTCCTTCAAAACCTCATCCCGGTTGAATTGAATGTAAGGAACTGGCAGCGCCTAGATTCACCTAGGTAGGTAATTAGCTAGAATATAAAGGTCTGCGCACATCTAGACGATGGCGATCAGTAAAACGCTGTCAAATATCGCCGTCTCATTTGACAGCGTTTCAACTGATCGCCATCGCCTAGATGTGCGCGCAAGCCTTTAAGGCCTAGTCTTTTTTATTTGTGTACCTAGGTCAGTGGGTAGGATGGTTAAATTTAAATAAAACTTACCTGTGATTGTTTATGTTCCCACAGCAGGAACCACCTGATCTCCAGTGTACGTTCAATTCAAATCCAATTGATACAACACTGTTTACTAGGTACCAGGTTTCACTAGGCACAAAACCTGTCTAATCTTTGTTCCAAACTAACTTTTCAAGCGAAAACAGCACTTAACTTCTAAAAAACAACAGAACTCAGCACTGAACGATAAGCGACAGTTATTTTGCGTGTAATTAAACGCTTGGTTAGCATGCACAACGGAGTACTTTTAACGGAATCATGTTTTAGTCACGATCGTGGAGCGATGCGCGATAAGATAGCACGTGCGACTCAAGGCGCGGCTAAAACTCGACTGACAAAAACGAACGAAATGAAAATGGCGGTTGGTTGGCGCGCGGTGCGATTGGCGGCGCGGCATGCGGCAGTGAGCTGGTACGGGGCTTCGGAAGTCAAAGATCTTGCGTGGGAACCTAAGTTCACAGGTAAGATACCTAGGTAGGCTAGGTACCTAGGCTTTTGAGAAGTCCGCTAGAAGCCTTTTGTGGTATCGAGTAAAGCCCAATTGGTATGGCAGTAGCTCTGCCTCTGGGTGGCTCTGGCTGTTGCGCTATAGGTCATGGGCACGATTCCCCCAAGGACAAACACTTGCGTGATGACTGATGAGATAAATTGAAGACGCTTCACCTGTAGGATATGTAGAGTTGCAAAAAAATATTGGATTGGTATGTACGAAGGTATTCCATCTAGTCGTGTAGTGAAAGCTCTGTTTAGTTGTGCGCTAAATGGAACTGTGTGAAGAATATTAAACATTTAAAAGTAAACAAACTGGCAACAAGGGCAAGAAGCAGAGCACATAAAATATATAGAAAAGAAATATGTAACGGGGTTAGTCAGACACACGTCCAACATTACATTTTCACACATGAAGTGTTCTATGATAGAGGTAATTGATAAAAATACGTTTTTTGAGCATTGTATTTAATTGACTTACCCAAAATAATTGTTATTCTAAAAACTTTAATATGTATGTATGGTTGTAGGCAATAAATATTGCACATCGGCTTTACTTTACGCTTTATGAAGCCGAAATTAGCCAATGTGCAATATTTGCTGCTTATGTACTAGACTAGAACTATTAATTCAACAAAGTTTAATGAATTAAAATACTTATTGTTATAGTGGCTTGTAGTTGTAATACATAGATTGCATATTGATAAAACTCTAAACAATAAATAAATAAATAATGTAGACAATCCACACTACACTATCTAGCCCCAAATTAAGCACAGCTAGAGCTATGGGAACCAGATAGCCAATATAATACTTAAATACATAGAATACAATATAACACCCAGACTGAGAACAAATATCTGTGTTCACCACAAATTTTTGTTCTCGGTGGGGATCGAACCCACGACCTAAGCTGAGAGGCCAGTCGACCACAGACCACGTCGTCGCTGCTACTTCCGTCAATTTAAAAACAAACTCGACATCTGGCTTTACAAATAAATAAGAACTATAAAAAAATACCAAACCAAAAAGACAATATTTCAACTAAAAATTAAAACAACCCCAAGGTGCTTATCAATAAATAATTTAAAACATAAAGCCCTTCACACATGTAGCTATAATATACATATAATATGCCGTGCTATAATATATATTACAGTAAATAACGGTATAAGTTGGTGATGTCATAGAAAATATACATTATAGCTGGGTGTGTGGTCACATGCTTCCTATAATTTATATTAATATGTATATTATAGCTACACATATGATGGGCTTATGACCTACTTAAGTTAAATTTTTAGGAAACTTGTAATTGAGTTTGAAATACTTTTAAACAAGTTGCTCTACAGCACAAATCAAATATGTTTAAAAAGTTTAAAATATGTACATACATACAACTTGCTATACCGCCCCACTCTTTGGGTTATAATAAGAGATAATTTATAATTAGGAGTTATAAATTGTAATACTAATAGAAAGTATCCCAAAAGCTATAAACCTAGTGGCAGTTAAACCCTTGAAGATAATGTCTATGTATATCTACCATTTCTTCAATGTTCAATTTTTAAAATAGCAGTTTTGGATAAGGCACACCAGCACCTATCAATCATTATGTACTTTCGAAACTCTTAGTTGTACAGATTAAATAAAAATGAAAACTTAAAACTAAAATTCTCATCATGGAACTATTTGTGAACATTCACTCTTTACAATGTTGTTTTTAGGCATGGGGCCACTTAACTTGACTAATTTATGTATTTTTCTTATATGAGCACTAAGGTTCTTCCTCGAGAAATATGACTTATCACAGTGCGGACATGGAGTGTTCTTTTCTGTATGTCTCCGTACATGCAAGGCCAGTTGCTGTTCGTTGTCACAGAAGGTTCCACAAAAAGTGCACGGGAAGTCTGAGCCTGAATGCTTGATTCTGTGTTTTGCCATTAAGGAATGTGAGGCAGACTTGTAAGCGCATAATTCACATTTGTACTTCTTGTTCTTGAGGTGAACTTTAGCCCTGTGGTTGTACAGTTCACCATAGGTGAAGAATGAAGTCGGGCACACTTCACACGAAAAGGCCTTCACACCGGAATGCCGTTTCATGTGATTTCTTAAGCCTCCTGTGGTCTTCAGCACAGCATTGCAAACGGTGCATGGGTATTGGAGACCCCGATGACTTTTCATATGCCTATACAGTTTTGTTCGGCCCTGGATATGTTTACCACAGAAATGACAAGTCCCTTCAATTCTAATTATCTTGTGTACTCCTTCCTTGTGAGAGTTCAGAGAGCTCAACTGTGAAAAGGCTTTGGGACATAAGTGACATAGGAATGGGCGCTCTCCTGAATGTATGGTTGTGTGTTGTGTCACAGCTTTAATGCGCACCGACTTGTAATCACATTCTTTACAGTGGAACATACGATGCCGCCCTTCACCTTCAATGCGGACTTGCGACGAGGCAGCGCAAGCCTGCAAATTCCTCTTCACATGTGCTTTCATGGCTGAAAATGATTTAAATCTTCTTAAACAATTGGGGCACTTAAGGTTTTCAGTTAAATGAACCTTTTTCCAGTGTACGCGAAGTTTGCACTTGCTTTTGAAGGATCCACCACATTCATTGCATATTAGTTTCAAGTCTATGGCTCGACTCGGTTTGGGCTCGTCCACCAGTGGCTTTATATCAGCACCAGCAGCTTGCAAGTCTGCCAGGGTTATATTCTCATCTACATAGTCAAAATCGTCATCGTTAACATCATCTAGGTATTCCTCTTTCATAGGCACGACCGCGTCGAAGCTTTCAATCTGTGTTGGAACATCGTTTATTGCTGAGAGTAAGATTTCATTTGTATTTTCACACTTCTGCTTGAATTTGACGGCGTTTTCAAGCTCGAGGAGACAAGGGACACATATCATGTCGGGTAAGCCGTCCCCTTGCTTGATGTCAACGTTGGTGAGGGCATTTATTTGATCAGACACCAAACAGTTATTGTACTCCTCAAAGAGTGACAACCCTTTGCCATCAGGTTGCTTCAGGAAGTCATAATCTAAGCACACTCGGCAAATGATACCAGATTTTTTGTTTTCATCCATTTTGGTTGCAGGCCTCTACGGCATTAGTATCAGTAATTATACTGGACGATACGTGTATCTTTTATTGATGAGCTGACCTTCGGCCGAACATTGAAATAAATACTTCAGGTGATCAAAATAACAAAGCAACAAGGGAGTTTTAAATACGTATGAAATAAAATGTAAAAAAACAACAAAGTTTCTGTGTGTTGTTTATACGATTGATTCGATTTTAGTTTTTTTTTTTTGCTCCTTTCGAAGGCTATAGGCTATAGTACCAAGACCATACCGCCTAGTCTTACGTTTTCGATTAAAGATAGTACTCTGTGATTTTCGTTCTTCTTCTTCTTCTTAATGAATGGCATCTGTCCTTTTTGGATAAATTTTGCCAGTGTCGAGTGAGTAATGAGGATATATTAAATATAAATCCCTCTTTCTAGGTTTTTTGGATGGATGGATGACTGACACTGACATGAACATGACATTGACATATCATTTTACTTGAGGTCATATTCTTATCACAAAGTGTGAGCAGTTGGAATGAAAGTGTATGATATTTATTTTTTGATTTTATTAAAGTTAATTCTTATTTTGATTTGAACGAAAATGTTTCCGATGGTTTGAAGAAAAATACCATTCTTTCCTTCAATGACTAATAAATAACTTGACTATTGATTAAAAACTATTGGCCTTACTTATAAAAATATGTCAAAAGTTAAACAGTGCTTAAACTATTGCCATCTCTTACCGCTGGGTTAATGACAAACAGTGACAGGGCTAGCTTTAAGCAATGATTAAATTTAAATAACGTTTTTAGTATGGCTGTATATTATTATTATTTATTTTAACATCACACTTGACATGACACTGGCAATGAATGAAACCGGGACATGTCATAGAGTAGAACCTAGATAGTTCATAGATGAGTCAAGTGCAAGAAAGAAGCCTCGTCGAGGCCTTAGACAATTTAGATCTAAATTGTCTAAGGTCGAGGCGTACTCAAAATCTTTTCACCACACTTGTTTTGAAAGAATCAGTGACACGCTAGGAAGAACTGGCAAAATTAACCGAATGGACGGATGCCATCTTATTTAAAATAAGAAGAAAGATGCCTTGGACCTCGGAGGAAGGACGAAGAGACGACCGTAAATAAATAAATAAAACAAGTATTACTTTTCATAAAACGTCATTTTCTTTTATTATGTTACTTAGAATAAGAATTAACATTAGCAATCACTTTCACATAAGTCTGAATGCACATTCATGTGTTTTCAAATTATATTGTGAGTAGTATGCACCTATCTTGCTCTAAAAATGAGTTTCGTTATGACGGTCAATATTTTAAGAACAGATGTCATTATGTATACACTGTTTGCATTTTGTAATGTCAATAATTTCTGTCATTAATTTCAGGTAAGGTACTTGATTTACTGTGTAGGGCACATAATACATAGTTACATAGATATAGGTACACTTGCTAGGATGTACCTACCTTATTATTTATCAAGTAAGAGGCACATTTATATATCCAGAATAGTAACAAAATAATTTATGTAGGTACCTGACCTATTTATAATCCCGATACAAAGATGTAGGTACTTATCAACAATAATTACAAAAGACCTAAACCCACGACCTTCCTCTTGATACAAACTAGCAGCTCTGTCACACCTGGTTCAACACTCAGTCAATCATTCCGTCAATATCTAAAGTTATATGGCGCCTAAATTAAAATAATCTATAGAACTAAAAGGCATGGTGTGTCGTAAATGTAGATCTTGCAATGCCTTGTAATTCTAAATTCTTACAAAATAATAAATTCAGTGTAACCACGGAAGAAATAAACGTTTTTTTTTTTCATAACACATACGCATCTGAGTGTATTTATGTATATGTAGCGCAATATTGGTAGAAAGATAGCATAGGTTCTATTTTTATTTCTGTGGTAGAAAAGCACAGACATAGGATCTTGAAGCGCAGGTTTTCAACTTCCTTGCAGAAAGTGCATTTAGTTTTTAACTACTGAATGTGTTCGAAATTTGAAAGAAAGAGTAATGTGTGTCATTGTGATAACAAGGTCCTTTACGTTAAATTCAAATTTCGAACAGATTACGGGTGCCGTTGTTGTGTTGCGTGCGGCATCAAGTCACAGACATAAATTACATAGAATTAGTAATTATAATTTTAAAGAAAGAAGCTGTGTAATTTTGACTTCTGCAGACTTATTTCTTTTCTTATTGACTTATTTATTCTTTGCCTATCGTGAGGAAAATCATGGCTACACTCACACAATACATGTTTTTTGTATTAATACCTACTAAATACGGCCGGGTAACTTTGCGGGTCTGAAGTTAGTCGTTTGGAAAATCTTCGATTCGCCATTGGTCATTTTCGCACAAACGGCTCAGTTCAGACTCGCCAAGTCACAACGGCCGAACTGTCCATTCAATTTTCTTCCATGGCTACACTGTTTGACTGTCGTTAGGGGCTAATAATAAACCTTAGTCTAAATTGGAAAACTCTATCTAAGCTTAAAGCCGTTCAATCTGGCGGTTCCTGGTGCGAGCAGTGTGGTACAGGCGTGGGTGAGGATTTGAAATACCTAGGGAAGAGGGAAGAGTAGGAGGGGGGTGGTTCGTACTCCGGAGGGTTAGGGGGGAGGGGGTTGAGGATTTGTGAGGCTGCTGTGACGGAGACGGTTGGAGAGAGATCGAGGCAGGAAGGTGGAATGTTCATGGGCGTGTCTGATGGCTTCGTGCTTTTGCAGCAGCATTCTGGAATGGAAAAGATTTTGTTAGTTTTGGTTTCGAGCTTCGAACGCCTACGCTAGGTAGGAAACCATAATTAAAAAAAAATGTTTTGCAGACGATTCCTAGATGGCGCTGTACGTCGAAAAGTTTTCATAACAAACTTTGAATGACCAATTCTGAATACTGAGACACCTTAATTTAATAAGTTTTGTAGTCGATTCCTAGATGGCGCTGCACGTACCGGAAAGTAAAATTTTCCCTAACAAATGTTAAATGTTGCCTAATGATTGCCCAAGGATTATCAATGACTACAACATTATTTGATGTAACTAGGTACTTTGTAAATCTTCAGTGCAGAATGCAAGTTTCTATTTGATCTACCTGATGTTGAGCGGTAGTACCCATGTCTATTTTGAAGCTTGAGTAAGTAATAACATCAAAATAGGTCACAAATCTCTCCTACTCTAGTCTAGCCATGAGTACGTAGGGCCTAGTATGAACTTTGAATGTACCTAGGTAGGTACCATTTATTAGGTAGTATTACTACTGAGAGCACTGGTGGTCTAGTGGTAGTGGCCCCGCCTTCCAATCCGAAGGTCGTGGGTTCAAATCCACTCGTGTACCAATGAGTTTTTCTGTCGAAAAATGTATGTGCACTATGCCAGTACTCTCAAAACGGTGAAGGAAAACATCATGAGGAAACCGGCGTGTTGTAGAACCTAAAAAAGTTCGAGCAACACGCGTCAAGGGTCACGCAAAAAGGGCCCACCAGCGGCCTACTTGCGGAAAAAACCAGCCCGCACATCAAGTGCGCATGATAAAACTTGCCGAACTTAGCTATAATGGTTCTGTGATATATTCAAGATTGCTCATGAAGGTAGATAATTATTAGAAGCTATATTGACCCTACCATGAACTTACAATTACTAGAGAGGCACGTGACATTGAACACAGTATGATCAATTGATCATAAATAGATAATAGCACTACACTAAAGTTTAATTAATTTAACCTTTGCCTTTAAAACTTTGAAGATACTAAAATACTTTTAAAAATATCGCGGGTAGTCAATGGATGGGGCTTAGAATTGTTCTTCCTGGAAATGTATAGTCCCAGGGGTCTAATTCTTGGGCCGATCTCGATCATTTTGCAAATTTATTTTATTGCTTCTTTCGAAGAGAGAATGGCAGATTTCTTTGAGTAATTCATCAACGACCTCATCGTAGAAGCCTCGACAACTATGATATACGGAAAACGTAGAAAAAGTGCGGGGTTGTGAAAAGATGCAATAAAATAAAATTGCAAAATGATCGAGATCGGCCCCAGGCCTAATTCTCGGGCCTAATGATGTGAGCGAAATGAACCTCTTTAGAGCGCATTTAAAATTCTTTCAACACACTTGGTTTGAAAGAACCAGTGACAGGATAAGAAGAAGAAGAAGGCTGATTAACACTGTGATGTATCAATAAACAAGTGAAAAAAAGTTAAAAAACTTTAGAAACCGACTTTATGGCTAAATTGCTAAACCCATTTTGATAAAATTTCTATGGAAACAATCTGTAGATAATTTTTTTTTTTTTTTAAATCATTTCATAAAATGATGAAGTTTTTTATTGTTTGCTATGCGATCACAAACAATAATAAAACAACTAAATTAAGAGCCTCTTAATTTTGTCTAGGCGACTGATCGAAGCGACGCGTAACCCAAGAGCTGGTGGGTATCTGGCGCAGCGTATAAGCATTGCTATTCAGCGTGGCAATGCCGCCAGCGCAGCGTCTTGATGGGGACGCTTCCGTCTGGCACTGATTTGGATCAGTTGAGCTATCTCTAGATCGTTTGTAACCTTCTGCAGATAGCTCAACTGTTTCTTGTGTATTTTGTAAATATTTGTTTAATTGTAAGTTTCTTTGTGTAAATAAATACTGTCAGTACAGTATGCTTAAAAAAAAGAACCTCTTTTTTATTTAAAATCGGTTAAAAAATAAAGTTAGTTTAGAAACTCACCCCAAGCCAAGCAGAACATGAGTATGGTGGCACAGACTAGCATGCCGACCACGAGGTAGCTCCAAGGTCCGTAAGGCTTGAGGGCGGCTGCGAACTCCATGAAAGCGTTTGAAGACTTCTCACCCTCGCCGATTTTCACTGGAAAGAACAGAATAACTTGTTAATAACGGAAGGTCGGTTTGGAGAGCACTGGTGGCCCAATGGTAGGGGGGAACCTTAGGTCGTGGGCTAAAATCCAGTCGTATACCAATGAGTAATTTAAGAGTGCCAGTACCCTCAAACGGTGAACGAAAAAGAAAACATTTTGAGGAAACCAGCATGGCGAGAAACCTAAAAAAAATCGTGCCACTTCCAAAATGCCGATGCAGGAAAGGTGATGCCGTCTTGGTGGTGGACGCCCGGGAATTCCTGGTTCCCCACTGCAACACTAGAGTAGCAGCTCCAATAGCGGTGGGTATCCTCTGACAGAAGGCTTCTAGATGCGAACTTGAGGAACTCCTGGTTCTTCGCCGCGAACCAGCGCATCAGTGGCGGGAAGCACTCACTTAAAACCGAAAGCTTGGTGATGCCGTCTTGCTGGTCCAGGCCCAAGATCTCCTGGTTCCTCCTGGAACCGGCGTAGCACCTCCCACAGCGGCGGGTGACCTCTGACTGAAGCACTTACTAACAGAAGGCGTGGTGATGCCGTCTTGAGGAACTTCTGGTTCCTCGCCGCGAACCGGCACAGCAACCCCAAAGCACTTACTTATAACAGAAGGCTTGGTGATGCCGTCTTGCTGGTCCAGGCCTAGGAACTCCTGGTTCCTGGCTGCGAACCGGCGCAATAGCTCCAATAGCGGCGGATCCCGGCGATGCGCACAAGCCGCTGCCTCCTCGTCCTCACCCCCCGGGCAGTGCCGAACGCCATCGCAGACGAGGTACGAAGACACGCAAAGGTTCGTGTCTCCGCAGTAGAACTGGGAGTCATCACTGCAGATTGCTCCTGGAATTTTATAATAGTGTTACTGTGGATGATTATTTCAAAGTTCGTGCTGGAGGAGGGAGGTCTTTGCCACTGCAGGGCAAAGGCCTCCTTTCCTGCTTTCCATTCATTTCTTATTTGGGCTACTGTGGACCAATCCTTAAGGTAGCCATCTAAGTCGTCCCTCCATCGGAGAACAAAATGAGCAAAGTAAAAATGTAGTCAAGCTCATATTTAAGAGAGTAACGAAAAGAATCCGATGCTTTGGTCTTTAACTTCACGGTTAACTATGCTGAGTACACCATCTAATAATTGAAGGTGTTTACAAAATGTGCTGCAAAGTGTTTGTGCTTCATGACGCATCAGGCAACAAAGCACCTGTAGTCTGAAAATCCCCGGGGAAGTTATATCTTAGGACCACACCGGAGTGTTTAATACGAAATTACGGGCACGTGAGGTTGAACATCTGTATGCCTCAAGTTGATGAACGCAGGGCATTGTAGGGCACGTTCCTGATCTGCTTGACCTTCGAGGCAATGCTTACTACTTAAAATCAGCTGGCCTGCTATGAGCTTCATATGGTTATGGCTGTCAAAATTGTGTCAACAGTGTCAACACATTCAAACCCTAGAAGAAAATGAATGTGTGGGTCAGCCTCTCTATACACAATTTGACAGCCATAGCCATATATGCTTGCTCCATCAGCTAGTTGTATTAAAACAAACCAACTGCAAACAAACCAAGGTAATTACCACTGTTGACAGCTGTCACCACCAGCCTTAGCTTCTCCGTATGCTGGTACGGCGAGGTGGGCGGGTTCCACACGATCCTGATCTTCGGAGGCAGTAGTCTGGTACCGACCCTGGCTGCGACGGCGGCTGCGTTCCCGCCGCATAAGGATAGGCGCCATGTCGGCTTCTTCTCGTCTGATAGGTACTGGAATTGAGGTTTGATTTTCACATACAAACTTCCCTTGATTTAAAGATTTCTGAAGAAGACAGCGGGCTGGTCGAGAGTTCTTTATTGTTGAAGTCAATTCCTATGCTTTTTATGTGCTAAAGGAAGGTCCTAGCCATGTTTTGCGTGGTTTCTTCTCGCATTGAAACTCTATATAATGGAGTCAGGAATAATTGAAATTCTACTATATCTTGGATCTTTCGTATTCATACGACATTGTTCAGAAGAATGGGTCGAGATTAAATCAAGAGCATTATTTTTTTCGTTTGCAAACCTCAGAATAACAATTAGCTAAAGCAAAAATCCCTACAATAAAACATTCAGCAATATTCACAACCAAAAGTGTATTTATTCAGTTGAATTGCAAGAATCACTTTGAAACGTCTTAAAGCTAGGTGAGTCTAGGTGCCAGTTCCACGCGACCAAACCTTGAAGAACAGGCAACAAACATTACATTATATTTTGTCTTGCAACTCATATTATTGGACGTAAACGTGGTAGCAAACTCATATCTTTGCTACGGGAAGTTTAAAAAGTAAATAACAGACAATACCTTCGAAGCTATCTCTCCTTGCATCAGTGACAGTGACAGTGCATGCATTTTCATATCTAGCAGACAGTCCCTGAATAATGATTCATCGCTTAACATCGATTAACCCTGGGGTTTTATGTAACTCAATAACCGACATCTTGTCTTGAAATTAAGATCGTTTTGAATAAGGGCCCACTGTAAGCCTACCACAAGTTCTGTCTGGCTCTGTCTCTTCACTTGAGTCAAGTAGAAGCCCGTACGACTTCTTTCGTACGTTAGCTAAAGTTGACCACATGAGGTGTGAATTTCTAAAAATCGTTTCATAGCTGTGATCTGTGCCAAAAAAATCATAATCAAAAATTTATTAATTCAGTTGTATCACAAGGATCACTTCAAAACGTCATAAAGCTGTGTGAGTCTAGGTGCCACTTCTAGCGGCAAGCCTAGAAGAACAGGCAACAAACCTGGACAGTTACAAATTTTAGTCTTCTAACCCCTGTAGTTTCGGAGTTCTCTTGATGAGTACACAAACTCTTAAAGATTGACTATAAATCAACCCTACCCAATAAAACTATTAGCACATGGCGATAAAAATCTTTTCCATCCAATCTTTTTCATGTTTGCAATGGAAAACTATTTTTGATACATAAAGACGCAGGTGGCTGTTCCACTTTCTAGAATTCTAAAACGTTATAATGTGTCTGATACAGTATTTTTAGCATATTTAGATAACCATCTATTTGTTTACTTCTTCATTGATTCGAACCGCTCCAAGTCCAGTGACCCTGAGCTTTCAACACTTGGCAGCATGCCTGCTCGCTGTCGCTACCATTGTTGAATGTTTTTAAGAAAATACTAATCACCTGAGATCACAACAGAACTATAGGAAAGAAGTAAATATTTGACGATGTTTGGCAGGACGCCATTAAATAGCTACTTGGTCTTGTTTAAAACACACCTTCAATTGGATGGCCAATAGCGTTTAGTACTGAAAAACTCTGCAGAAAATTTGCACCTTTGTTACCAATAAAAACAGTTTTTGATTACTATGGTATGTATTGATCTAATGAAATGGTTTATAGCTTTCACATGTTACCTGCCTAATACAATCGTTTGTTTACAAGTTGTAGCTAGGGAAACCCCTTTGTTTTGTATATGACCTATTTCTACAGCTTCGATTGACCCAGTGCCGGCTGTGTCGAGCTACGACCTCCACCTACTTTGCATCAATGGCACTCTGGCTCTAAGGTAGTATCACTTCGCTGCTCACTTGAATTTGCAACGAGTGATGCATTTGTGAGGTTGCAAGAAGTTCTTCGAATTGCATGAGTTTGCGTTGAGAATGAGGTACTGAACGCGAAATACAAACATGTTCCATTATTCTGACATAAGACACGCAAAGAAAAGTCGTATTGAATTATCACATAGAACCCGTAGCTTATATTCTATAAAAAGTGGCGCAGCCTTCTGGATTAATATAAATGCATTAGACTAATAGGCTATCTTTCAGCTATAAAAATAAGTAAAATAGATTCTGGACAATCTAGACAACACTGTCTAACCCCAAATTAAGCAGAGCTTGAACAATGGGAACCAGACAGCTGATAAAATTCTTACATTTTTTTGTAAATACAAACACAGAAATAAATTCTTCTATAGAAATATTCTCGTTACTCACAATAAGCAGCTTGCAAGCATCAGTATTGTTGTTGACTGGCGCAGCCTGGTCTTGCGCCGTGTCCTGCGCATGCGTGGCTGCTCGCGCGCTCCATTTCCGTCCAGCTGCAGCCGGCATCAGATCACTGAAGCCACGCTCCCAGTCTGATAGAGATTCCTGGAAAGAGGCAAATGATAAAACTTAAAAAAAGATAGACCAGAAAGAAGACTTTTATAGATAGGTTCAGCCTGAGACAATTTAACCTAGGTTCAGCAGATTGTTGAGTTTTGAAAATTGAATAACGTGGAGTAGCTGTCAAACCCCCGAATACTGAAACGCAACTCAGATTTTGAGCACGTCACAAATTGCTTTTTAGGGTTCCGTAGCCAAATGGCAAAAACGGAACCCTTATAGATTCGTCATGTCTGTCTGTCTGTCTGTCTGTCTGTCTGTCTGTCTGTCTGTCCGGCCGTGTCACAGCCATTTTTCTCCAAAACCATAAGAGCTAGACTGATGAAACTTGGTGAGTAGATTTATTCTGTAAACCGCATTAAGATTTTTACACAATAATAGAAAAAAAACTATAAATTTTGGGGGTCCCCATACTTGAAACTGAAACTCAAAAAATTTTTTTTCATCGAACCTATACGTGTGGGGTATCTATGGATAGGTCTTTAAAAATGATGTTGAGGTTTCTAATATCGTTTTTTAGGGTTCCGTAGCCAAATGGCAAAAACGGAACCCTTATAGATTCGTCATGTCTGTCTGTCTGTCTGTCTGTCTGTCCGACCGTGTCACATCCATTTTTCTCCGAAACCATAAGAGCTACACTGATGAAACTTGGCGAGTAGATGTATTCTGTAAGCTGCATTAAGATTTTTACACAAAAATAGAAAAAAAACTATAAATTTTGGGGGTCCCCATACTTCAAACTGAAACTCAAAAAATTTTTTTTCATCGAACCCATACGTGTTGTCTTTGAATAGGTCTTCAAAAATGATATTGAGGTTTCTAATATCGTTTTTTTCTAATCTGAATAGTTTGCGCGAGAGACACTTCCAATGTTGAAAAAAGTTGGTCCCCCCCCCTCTAACTTCTAAAATAAGGGAATGATAAAACTAAAAAAAATATATGTTGTACATTACTATGCAAACTTTCAACGATATTTGGTTTGAACGAGATCTAGTCAGTAGTTTTTTTTTTATACGTCATAAATCGTAAACCGCAATTTACCTTTCGACGAACTACAAGAACCTTTATATTATGTTACTTGATGCTACGGAACCCTTCATGGGCGAGTCCGACTCGCACTTGGCTGCTTTTTTTCTAAACTGAATAGTTTGCGCAAGAGACACTTCCAAAGTAGAAAAAAGTTGGTCCCCCCCCCTCTAACTTCTAAAATAAGAGAATGATAAATCCAAAAAAATATATGTTGTACATTACTATGTAAACTTCCAACGATATTTGGTTTGAATGAGATCTAGTCAGTAGTTTTTTTTTTATACGTCATAAATCGTAAACCGCAATTTACCTTTCGACGAACTACAAAAACCTTTATATTATGTTAATTGATGCTACGGAACCCTTCATGGGCGAGTCCGACTCGCTCTTGGCTGCTTTTTTTTTGAATAGTTTTCAATGAAAATCTGTCTAATATTCGTCGCTTGAGACGTGCTTAAATCTGAATTGCGTTTTAGTATTTGGACGAAAGTCTACGCGTTTTAGCTGACGGGGCGCCTCCGTTTGACCTTCGGCCAGACGTAAACAAAATTATAAGTATGAGCACAATTGGTACGGGCATCGTGACAAAGAGATCTTTTAGAGGAATAGGAAGCACTGGTGATCTCTAGGGCAGTACAAAAGGACCGTGTTTAAAATTTACAATAACAACTATCTTAATTTACATATCAACCTTACTGAACAACTTTGTTCGTGTTTATTTACTGTTATAATATGATGCAATGTATTAAGTAAGACGTACCCTTAGGTTTCAGAATTAGAAACCAGAAATAAATCCTTTTTTTCCTAATTTTTTCCAGTTTTTTAGACATTAGAATATTAATCTTGGATTGCCTTGAATACGGCCTTGCTTTGTGAAAGGTTTTTTGCACAAGAAGGCTCCTGTTTACGTGCGCGTATCAGTGATTTTTTTGAGAGCACGTATTTATTACGCTTCGAAAAGTTCAATGGTACCAGACATCGTCCATTTAAGTTACCTAACTATGGTGGAATTGAAGGCTAAAGGAGTTTATTACGGCTAAATGATTCTAATGACGCTTTCATTGGCATTCAATGATCTTGCATCATCGTTTGATACACAAAAACCACTCCTATTCCTACAGCAGCAGTTCCTATATTGCTGTTTATGTGGTGAAAACGTGCGTCAGGATTTGCAACAATGGTGCCTCATCATGAATGGAGTTAAGTGCATGATTGGCAAGAGCAAGCTTTCAATTTGTGGAATTGATTTCGTTGGGTATGATGACTTATGACCTAGATTCAAACCGGTTTTGTCTCTTTAACAGGATCTTTTATCATCTTCATCATCCACTCCGACTTCAACTTCTGCTGGGTATACACCTCCTATATACCACTCTTAGCGGTCCTGTGCAGTCTCATCCAGGTATTGGGCACGATTTGATTTTTTTACGACTTATATTTGGTCTTCTGCTGGCCTACCATGAGCTTCATATAGTTATGGTTATGGCTGTCAAAATTGTGTCAACAGTGACAACACTTTCAAACCCAAGAAGAAAATGAATGTGTGGGTCAGCCTATCTATACACAATTTGACAGCCATAGCCATAATAGAATATGGCTCCACCTAGCCTAGCACCTAGGCCGTAGGTGTAACATGGCAACGTTTCTAGAAGTTTGGTGAGAGGTTAGGTTCTTTTATACCAGAATCCAGAAAATTGTTATAATAATGAACTTGCTTCCAAACCGACCTCTCTGCTAAGCGAAAACTGACTAAAGAATTTGGCAAAATCGATATGAAACTAACACACGCTGGTACACAAGCAAAAGGTACCTACCACCTTTGATTTCACTAATGATAATGGTGTCACCCATTATCACCAAGGTCTGTTTAGTATTTTTGAAGACAACTACCATAATAAATGATAAGATTTTCGAAGGCTTATGCCTTGCAGATAGAGTAGTGGACGATAGAAAAACTGTTATAAATGTGGAATTCTTTTACCCACCCTTCCCTCGCACAAACGTCGTCCAAACTTGTGAACAATACGAGAATTTCCGAATATAGAACCACGTGAGGTGCGCAGAATGAATGTTTATATAAAAAAAAAAGGTCTGCGCAGCTTAGTCCAAGGTTCTTCAGGGGACAACTTGTTCAAGTGTAGCATGATGCTAATGAGAGTAAATGTCATCGTCCCAAGCAGTTGACTCTATTGTGTTGTCCTTCGCAAGTTACCAGCTCAGCTCATCATTAGTCGTAACGTAACGCAACTCATGTGTTGCGTTGCCAATATCAACGTACAAATCAATTCATAGATTGTTTTGTTTTCTTGGATACATGCGCGAGCACAGCCATCTCCTTTATAGGATCGCTGAATATGGATGAGTAGGGTACGGTTTTGCATTATTTATAAAAACTTTATTGTTCAAAAGGATGTTTAAATCAATTTAAATTTATAAACTTTTGCATATCTGACTGACTCATACAATCAATCAATCTATAGCCTGATCCAAACCATTGGTCATAGAAGTATGGCAGGGTAGCATAAGAAAAGAGAACTAACCATATACCTAGAACCACGAACTAGGAATTTAATTGGAACATTCGACATAAAAAGTAAGTAATGATCTGATAAAGTTTCAGAAGAATACACAATAGTGTTTAGAACTTTAGACGTTCCCCTGATCTACTCTCTAAGACATGCTCAAGAATCTTGAATAGAACTTCAGTGCTATTTTTATTTTGGGTTTGTAAAATGATATTACTAAAAACGGTAGGAACCAAGCCGCAGTTCGTTGCCTGTTCTTTTAGGCATGGTCGCGTAGAACTGTCACCTATTCAAAGTGATCCTTTTGATACATCTGAATAAAGAATTGAATTTGAAATAGATCGCGAACAAAGTAACTCTGAGAGGCTGCTTTATGATTTAAAACTACCTATATTTTGATGAAATTCGCATACAATTAGCCCATTTACTGTGCCAAAACGATCACATAATATTGCACAAGTTAAATTAAACAATAGTATTATGAAAGCCGGTGAGATCCGTTACCTAATTGCAGCGAACAAAGGAGGTATAACGTGTTTGCCTCATGTATGCAGTGCAGTTTTTAGCTTGCTTGGTACCGTAGAAACTAACCTAGAAACAGTGATGAGTTGGGAAGTTTAGTTGTTGGTTAGTTTAGTTCATACTAAAAACGGCAACCTAAACTAACGAGTATGAATGAGAAAGTTTCGACAACAGTAGATAGGTTAGAAAAAGGAAAACGGAACAAGCAATAGGTAAAGATGCTGGTAAGAACCTGGAATAGAATATTATGGTACAGACAGGCCCGAGTCAGAATCAGAACCCTCGAGGTTGAAGTTAGTAAATAAATACATAATTATCAAAATTAAATCCAATGCTCGCAACATCCATTTATTATGGTCCAAGGATATCACGTTTCTGTGGAGTTGAACGCTCGATTATGGAATTGGGGATAAAGGAATCAAATCTAAGCTTTGAGTAAAGTGAACTTTTCGATGCTCATCAGCTTGTGATACTCACCGTGTTTGGTTCAGATTATTTGCCGTGATCATACAATTTTATTTATCAGTCATATTCATAATGGCTAACTCGTTTAAAGTTGACTAAGCTACCTGCCTGCTAACCTAAGTGCCTAACTAATTAGCGACTATCGTTACTGTGAGGTTAGGTAGCCTACTTCCTACCTTTTGTGTTACATACCTATCTATATCTACAATGATATGGTTCCTTATATGTACATTCGTCGACATGGTGGTGTAGCTAAGCAACCCAAATGACAAAATTAACTTTGGTCGATTTCTATTCTTGCATTATCCTAAACTAACCTAAAATTCTACATTTTCAGTGTTGCCAAATTAGTTAGGGAAAATTTAACACCAAATTTCACGAGTCATATCGACGTGAGGTCTCTTGGGTTTCCCTCTAACCCTATGTTTTTGTAGGACTGCGTTGGACTGATGATGTCCATGTAGGATGCTATGCTTTTGAGCGTTGTGTTAGTTTGAGATGACTTTTGTAATAATTATCTTATAACGACGCGGTTTGATAGATTCGCACAATAGAAGCTTCTTCTTCTTATCGTGTAACTGGTTCTTTGAAACCAGTGTGGTGAAAGGATAGTAATTGCGCCTCAGAGAGACTCCTTTCGTGCACTTGACACATTTTTTAAGAACACTTTAGGTTCTACGACATGCCGGTTTCCTCTCGGATGTTTTCACCAGCAGCTTCAGCCAGTTTTTACTAGTCAACGTCAAAGTCAATAAATTACTTATTTATAGAATCATTTTGAATAGTCTTAAAGCAAGGTGAGTCTAGGTGCCAGTTCCACGAGACCAGCAGCCCCTCTTCCGATCCTTTGGTTGTGGGGAAATCCGGGGTTGTACCAATGAGTTTCTAAGTCAAAAAATGTATGTGCACTATGCTAGTACTCTCAATCAATAGAAGGGTCAAGGAACAAACTAAAGATGATTGTGCTTAGTGTACTAGCTAGGTCTAATTGAATCCAGCCTATGATCTATCAGCACATATCATGTCATGTCATTATATTGCTATTGTCAAGTCTTCCGTCTGGCCTCGGCCCCGATACGGGAAGCAAGAGATTGGTAGCTTTACTACAAGTCACACGTTCATTAAAACTAATGATACGAGTATGTGGCTATAATCTCGACGAACGAACTAGCGAACTATCTAAACTATTCTAAACGAACTAGCCTGTGACCTTATGAACCCTGCCGCCACAACCTTTACAAGGATTAGGAGAAGAGCTCCTCAGGACTTAATATAATAATAATTATAAGTTTAAAAAACTTGAGAAACCGACTTCATTGTCAAACGGCTAAACCGATTTTAATCAAATTTGTTTGGGACAATCTGGAAGTAAGAATAACCTTCCAAATATAAAAATAATTTTCTAAATCGGTTCATAAATGACGGAGGCATGCAGTTACAAACATTAAAAAATTATTTAAAAAAAATGGCAACACCGATTTTAATAAAATTAAAACGGGACCAATCTGGAAGCAGTACCTTTCAGATAAAAAAATAATTTTTCAAATCGGCTCACAAATGACGAAGTTATGCGGTAACAAACATAAAAAAAATTAATTAAAAAAAAAAAAAAACATAAAAAAAAAAAAATACAACCGAATTGAGAACCTCCTCCTTTTTGATTGGAAGTCAGTTAGAAAGGAAACATTTTAGATGGATGCGCCACTGGGCGCATACCACTCATGCCTAGCCCTGTGGAACTACACAACTCTCGCCTGATGGGCAGATCGCAAGACAGATACCATTTTAAAAAAAAAAAAAAGTATGCCGCCTTTCTTAGAAATTTCGACCAGTTTTCTATTTATTGTTCCAAAGATTTGGCGAAACATGTCCTGGGTAAGATTTCATTGTCCGTTTATTAGTTACAATTGATTTGAATGAGTGTAAATGCTTTTCTTGTGTTGGCACAGCATTTAATAAAGAACTACTTAATAAAACTATTTTTGAAAAATTTTGCAAAATGTTGAAAAATTTCCGTCCCGGCCGCAATTTTTACGGTTTCATGCCAATTTACTAACAAAAACAAAGTTACAGAACTGGGTTAAAAAGGTCGTAAAATAATGTACACGGTTTAAAATAGAAAGTTTAGAGTAGGCCACTTAACAATGAACGTTCATACAACTTTCTATAACATTACTACTTAGGTAGTAGCTACTTAACAAAATAAAGACCTGCCATAAGCTAATTTGCTTTGGTCCACTTGCACCACAAAATAAATATTTAAAGGCAACGTTCGCTTTGGTCCACTTGCACCACAAAATATCAATGTAGAAGCCAACAATTTTTGAATGGAAAGTTTCCATTTGTTTCTAATCTATCGATTAATTATTAAGAGCCGATGTCACGAATTACTAATTGACCAGTCAAATATTTGTTTTTTTTTAATTGATGTTATAGTGTTTGCTACAGTTAAGAAAATCACAAATATTTGTAGAGTGTCTTAAAAGTTGAAAGCTGCGCCATCGGATCCAACTCGTCTAGTGTGATTACTGATCCGATCGCGCAGCCCCGTACCAAGGGTAAGGTCGAGGGTTCAAATCCCGCTCGACTCTTAACTTTGGGGCATTATAAATATCTTAGAAATATTTGACAGTTGCTTATCTAAAATTATGTAAGCAAATATTTGAGTTGGTGATAATAAGGGCTTTTGCGGATGGCCGCAAAAGCCCTTATTATGAGTACATTGCAAAAACAATTTATAATGGGGTGTAAGTAGCTCGCATAATATCTCTGTAGCTAAAGTCAACCTCACCTGCTCGTGGTACACCCTGCTGAACAACGAACGAGGCTCTGGCGCACATTGGTTCCCTAGTGGTCACTGTGGTCTGACTCCGCCCAGTGTAATCCTTATGGAATCTGCTGGTGGTAGAATCTCTAAGATTCGTCTGGCTAGCTACCACCCTCGGGTCGTAATCTGCCGCAAAACACTCTAGAGTGTGTTCCGGCTGACGAGCCCGGGTGCCAGTCCCCCCCCTCCCTCTGAATAGTTTGTTTCTGGTGATCTTGGGAGCCGTCGGGTTGTAATGATCTAGTTTGCGCGTGTCCAGGCGTGATGGCTTGGCTCGGGGGCCAGGGAGACCCGATGAAACGGCTGTCCGCTGGCCGCCCGTTGGTTTGTAGGGGACCCGAACCTGGATAATCCTGACCCAGGAGGCTGTCTCGCCGCCAATGTTAAAAGCCCTATAGTGTCCATCGTACCGGGGTAGGAGACCGGAGTGGAATCCGGTGGATTCTTATAGGGTTGGATCGGGGGCCCTTCCGTCCCCCGAGCCAGGCCACTCACACGACCTTGATGGGCGACCTGGCATCACATGACCCCCCCTTGCTCTTTGGATCACCAGAAACATACTATTCTTCCCTTAACCCGTCTTCAAATAATATGGCTATTAAAACTAAAAGAAACAAACGTTGTTCAGCGGCTCTTCAATCCACATTTAAAGTAGACTTCTGCAATATTAGAGGCCTACATTCCAACCTAAATGCCGTCCATTTCCATCTTGAATCGGCAAAGCCGGCCATCTTGTTTCTCACCGAGACACAGATATCCTCTCCGCTAGATATATCATACCTCAATTATCCTGGCTACAAATTGGAGCACTGTTTTGTACCCCGCGCCGGAGTATGTATGTTTGTTAGGGAGGATATCTGCTGTCAGCGGTTGAATAGCCTTGAAGGCAGAGATCTATCCATTCTCTGGACACGTGTAGATTGCGGGGGTCAAACTCGTATCTACGCGTGTCTATATAGATCTCATAGCGGTAACACCGAAACTGACCGACTCCTCGAGCACGTCCAAGACACGACTGACCAAGTGCTCCAACAGTTTCCTACGGCGGAGGTGGTGATCCTTGGCGATTTTAATGCTCACCATGTTGAGTGGCTAGGATCACGAATCACCGATCACGCCGGAAGAGCTGTTCACGACTTTGCCTTGGCTTACGGCCTAACTCAATTGATATCTTCACCAACGAGGATACCAGATATTGTTGACCACAATGCCTCACTTTTGGATCTTCTGCTGACTTCTAACCCGAACGGTTACCAGATATCCGTCGAAGCCCCTTTAGGGTCATCCGACCATTGTCTGGTACGTTCGGAAGTGCCGATCACGCGCCCCGTGCGACCACGCCCCCTCGGAAGGCGTCGGGTCTGGCACTATAAGTCAGCGGACTGGGATGGATTGCGGGAGTTCTATGCATCCTACCCATGGAGGCAGCTAAGTTTCTCTTTGGACGACTCTTGTTCTTGTGCCGAGTCGGTGGCCGATGTGGTCCTTCAGGGCATGGAATGTTTTATTCCTAGCTCTGTGGTACCACTCGGTGGAAAGACCCAACCCTGGTTTGGTGCTGATTGTCTTGGGGTTTCCGACCTCAAGCATCGTGCTTACCGTGCTTGGGTTGACGCACGAGATAACAATGAGTCCAATATCTCCGAGTTGAAAAAACAGTACAACGCTGCCTCCAGATCCTTCAAGAAGAGAATTGCTAGGGCAAAGTGCGTGCATATTGGCAACATTGGTGAGAGACTAGCTAGCTTCCCTTCTGGGAGTCGAGCTTTTTGGTCTCTTGCCAAAGCTGTTCAGGGCAATTTTTGTCAGACCTCTTTACCACCATTGCGCAAACCGGATGACTCGTTGGTCCACACAGCCAAAGAGAAAGCAGACCTTCTAAGCACACTCTTTGCGTCTAATTCGACTCTGGTTGACGGGGGAAAAGCACCGCCTACCGTCACACGGTGTGAGAGTTTGATGCGTGAAATCCGCTTCACACAAAGCGCGGTGCGTCGAGCTCTCTTTTCCCTTGACATCCGTAAGTCGAGTGGGCCAGACGGGATCCCTGCAATTGTGCTAAAGACGTGCGCTCCAGAGTTGGCACCAGTACTAACGCGCCTTTTCAGGCACTCCTACTTCTCAGGAACTGTTCCGTCTTCATGGAAGATAGCCTTGGTTCACCCGGTACCTAAAAAGGGTGACCGGTCAGACCCATCCAACTACAGGCCCATTGCTATTACCTCCCTGTTTTCCAAGGTGATGGAGAGGGTGATCAATGACCAACTCCTTGGGTACCTTGAAGAGCACCAGCTGATTAGTGACAAACAATATGGCTTTCGCCATGGTCGCTCAGCTGGTGATCTTCTTGTGTACCTCACCCACCGCTGGGCAGAAGCCATTGAAAGCAAGGGAGAGGCCTTAGCGGTTGGTCTGGACATCGCAAAGGCCTTTGATCGGGTCTGGCACAAGGCACTTCTGTCGAAGCTTCCTACATACGGGCTACCCGAGAAACTGTGCAACTGGACGGCCAGCTTTTTGTCAGAGCGTAGCATTAAGGTCGTAGTAGACGGGTCTTGCTCTGATATAAAGCCCATAAATGCTGGCGTCCCACAAGGCTCTGTGCTGTCACCTACCCTGTTCATCCTGCATATCAATGATATGTTACGTGTTAATAACATACATTGTTATGCGGATGACAGTACTGGTGACGCCCAATATACAGGCCGAGCAAACATTTCTCGGGAACGAGTAGAAGAGTGCCGAAACTTACTTGTGGCTGAACTTGAGACCACTCTGGAGCGGGTCTCAGACTGGGGTGAACAAAATCTTGTTCGCTTCAACCCCGAGAAGACACAAGTTTGCGCGTTTACCGCTAAAAAAACCCCATTTCTCGAAGCTCCCAGTTTCCAGAACACTCCCCTTAACATCTCTGAGAGCATTGGAATCCTCGGTGTCGACATTTCGAGTGACGTCCAATTCCGCTGTCATTTGGAAGGGAAGGCCAAACTGGCCTCTAAAAAGCTTGGCGTCCTCAACAGAGCAAGTCGGTATTTCACGTCGGTTCAAAAGCTTATGCTTTACAAAGCACAGGTCCGTCCGCACGTGGAGTACTGCTCTCATCTCTGGGCCGGGGCGCCCCAATACCAGCTTCTTCCTCTTGACCGGATCCAACGTCGGGCAGCTCGTATTGTCGACGATTCCAAGCTCACAGATGACATAGAGCCCTTAGGTCTTCGGAGAGACGTTGGTTCTCTGTGCGTGCTCTATCGTCTCTACAATGGGGAGTGCTCCGAGGAACTGTTTGCTCTGGTGCCCGCGGCTGATTTTTATCATCGCACCACGCGCCGCAGAACCAGATTCCATCCTCACCACCTGGATGGCTGGTTTTCCACAACTGCTCGTTTTTCGCGATCCTTTTTGCCGCGCACGAGTAAGTTGTGGAATGAGCTGCCTTCTGCGGTTTTCCCTCGGAGCTTCGACATGGGGTCCTTCAAAAGGCGGGTATATCGTTACTTAAAAGGCCGGCAGCGCATTAGCACCACCTCTGGTGTTGCAGGTGTCTATGGGCGACGGTGACTACTTTCCATCAGGTGGCCCGTCTGCTCGTCTGCCTGCTATGGCATAAAAAAAAAAAAAAAAAAAATTGGGAAAGATACATAAACATAAGCCCAATAGCTCAATAAATCTTAAGCCGATCGTTCAAATAGATTGAAGAATAAAAGTATGATAAAATACGATTAAACATAAAGTTTAATCAGATGTTTTCATCTAAAATCGTGAAGAAACCGGCATCTCGTCTACTAAGTTTGAAAACATGTGTCAAGTGCACCAAAAGAAGACTCCGCCTTCTAAGCCCTTTCATAACACTGGCACTGGTTCTAAAGAACTAACACAACAAAAAGATGTAAAGTTTTAACAAATGATTACGGTAACCAAAGGTATGCACGTGGGCTAAGGTTATTTAAACAGTACATTCTAGCTATCACCTTGGTCCGGTAGTTAGGTTACAATACAATGCCTATAGCACTGAATAATAACATACAGTGTACCTAAGTAGGTGTACGTACTAGTCCCAAGGCAAAAACAAGGTTTATACAGGAACCTTGGCTTTAAACACCACTTAGCTTGTAGTGTTTTCACATCATCGTAAATGGTTCTTTGATACAACTATAAGCTGATGGAAGGAGCTGGATTTTAAGTGATAACCATTACTTATAACAAAGCATGTAGCGTAGGTCATGCACGTTAAGAACGTGCCCTATGATGCCACGGCAGTCCCTGCGTCCATCAACTTGAGGCATACAGATGTTCAGCCTCATGTGCCAGTAATTTCACCGGCATTGACAGTTCGACACCCTTCAAACCGAAACAGCAATAATGCTGCTTCACGGCAGAATCAGGCATGATGGAGTCTTCCCCTGACGAGCCCATCACAAAGAGCTCTAGGAATACTACTACTGGGTACATATGGGTTGCCGTGCTGCATTTGTCATGTGATATTTTTTTGAACGCTGTTTTTGATACTTGCAAAACTTTGGAAACGAATGTACTTACGTGTACGTGTAAGCCATTGTCTCATTGTCTATTTGAGCATTCCTATACTTGAAAGACGGCTCTTTTAAATCAAACATGACCAGACTTTTGTGCAAATAAGAGTAAGGGTAGGCTAATGAATACATGCATGGGTTATTAGTATTGCAACACCCTTACAGGGTAAATTATGTATTGATTCAAAAATTAGTTCTAAGATCTGACACTGTTATATTTACATACATAATAAGGCAATAAATATACTGAATACTGAATACTGAATATTAGATGGCCAGATAAGAACGAAGTTAAAACTGAGAAAGCGGCTACAAGATTAGTAACAGATTAAAAGGAACTACATAATAGAAGTAGTAAAGGCTACATTTAATAGGTGTGAAAGAAGAAAACCCACAACGACAATTCTAGCTTATAATGCAATTTGCATGGCTGCTAATATCGGACTGCTTCTACTGCATTGAAACACTTTACGGAAAGGGGTTAGATATAGATACTTAATAATATTGGCTTAATCTTTTAACCTGAGACGACAGTGTTGAAAATACATAAGACAATATACTAAATTCTGAAGAAATACAACTCTAGCTAAGCAAACCGAACGTGACTGCAGGTAAAGTAGCGGTAATACTAGAAACCGTCCTATTTATGGTCATTCGTACCGTTGCCATCCTGGTTGTGATATCATGCACACTGGTTTTAAAACCAGTCCCAACAGCCTTATGATAGTCATAAAGACCATCTGACGACTGTCTCTTGTGCATTGCAATATCTACGATTTTAACAAAAGCGCTTTGAAGTAGGTACTTGGGATTCGTAATATGGTTTGCCTTTCATAGCACTCCATCGCCATTGATTTGGCTGAGGCGGACTCTAACTAGTGACGTCTTTACGTGGATTTGAATTTTGAATTTGATTACTGAAAGATTTACTAAAATATTCTAATTTGTACCAGATTTCAACAACTTTAAGGGTGTCTGGGAGTAGGTACCTACATTATTTTTATGAAAAATAAGCAATTCTGAGAGAGAGATGAAGAAATCGTCTCCAATACTACGCAAAAACTCTATGTTTTATTTAGTAACAGCTAAACCGTATCTAATTTTAACGTTCCCTGGTAAATTACTCATTAAACCATCTACGATAAACCCGTCTGATAACCACCGGTTTCAAACCGGTCTGTTTTCTCCTCGGTTATAAGACCCAGGCTGAGTTAAAAATAGCACAAGTTGCATCGTTGACTGACGGATCGCATACCTATGAAGCCTTCATTTGAATCTATAATACATAATAGCCCATCAGTATCAGCTGGTGAATTATTGCAAATTCATGAACCAGCAAACTAAATTTTGCTAAAAATAAAATATTCCACTTCAAAAAGTTGGATACGAATTAACTGAACAAAGAAATAAACGTTTACGGCCATAAAACTTGATGTATTTTTGAACCACTTGCAAAGTCTGATAGAAATATAACGATAAATTTAACAGCAGCAACTTGATAGTTGAATACTCTAAACTGGAATTTTTCAATCTGTTATTGCCGAATCCAACAATAGTTAAATTAAGAATTTTATTACCTAGGTTTACCTAATTTAATTAGCCGTAAGGCCATTGTAATGCCCCAGCGGGGCTCATGTTCTGGACGTTATTACCCCCTAAGACCTATAAAACACATGAAGCAGTGAATAAATGAATATAAATATGGATATGAATCCCCCTAAAAGTATAAAATACACCTGCTAATTTATACACAAACTTGGTGATGAGTTCATTTTCTTTACCACTATCAATCGGCGGCTATCAACTAATAGTTACTAGCTAGTACTGGACTTGCTTGTCAAGTTTTTAACGATGTGGTTTATCTTTACGCAATTCCACTGATCCTACGTTCATTCAAAATTCTTTCGCAAAAAGTGCTCAAGCATTTTGTTTTCTTCGCATAGTTTGCTAGGACATCTTTGGATTTGGGTTGTTTCTGGTATTAAGAAATGGCTTTGAAAGGTTCAAACGTGTTGGTAGATGACCAGTCAAACCGGTTCACGCTTGGATGTGGAAATCAGACGTTATGCAAATTGATAAAAGCTAGCTGTTAGTCACCATGTGGCGAGGATTTGGCGATAGGCGTCGTTTACGCGCGACATGAAGAATTCATTCGATCACGTATACCATCCGTTGAATAGTAGATCTCTGATATCTAGTGACTAGTGACCGATTCTAGTCATTTCATCATCCGTTTCGATAATCAAACCTAATTACTAACCATTTTCAATGCCACTTGCGGTTATCCCGAACTATTTATGCGCCCTAGCACTAGAATTCGATCGGCTAGGTTAGGTTCATTAAACTAATCAGTTACACCAAGAACTGATCTACAGCAACTATATACAAAGAAACTTACAATTAAACAAATATTTACAAAATGTACAAAATACACAAGAAACAGTTGAGCTATCTGCAGATCGTTACAAACGATCTAGAGATAGCTCAACTGATCCAAATCAGTGCCAGACGGAAGCGTCCCCAAGACGCTGGCGGCATTGCCACGCTGAATAGCAATGCTTATCCAGATACCCACCAGCTAAAAAAAAAAAACTATATACAAGTTTCCGAAATAAGTAATTTGCAAATTCTCTGCGAATCTCGTCAAAACGAACCGAATCGCCCCGATAGCAAAAATGGCGAAAAACAACCATTGCCTCTGACATTGGGATGACCGAAGCCAAATAAGTGAGCAGTGTAATTGGATAATTATATAGATAACAAAAACAATCGAGGCATCCAGTAGACTTGCCGTAAATGGCTGTTTCCGCGTGGGCACAGAAGTTCAGAGCTGTCATGAAATTAAACTGGAAAAAATAATTGTTGATTGCATTGCATCTGATGTAGGATGATAGTACTTCCCCGGACGAGCCCTTCAGAAAGAGCTCTACTACTACTGAATCTAAAAATCTAGAAAGTAGACTGTCAAAGTTAACTCTTCAGTTAAGTCTTCAGACGAGACAACATTATGGCAATATGGCAACAATATGGAAGATTTATCATACATAGATCGGATTTACAAATCAGGCTAAAGAAGATAGTTGGTCTTCCTTCTCTTTTTAAAAAACACAGCCTCGCACGCAATGTGAGCTGAGGATATTAGCCCATCAGGGTCGGGGAAAGTTAGTGTAGCTATCTGTACCCAAAGTCCCAGTGCATTTACAACATTTCGTTACCAAATGTTGTTTTCGTTTCGCCTACGTGTCTCTCTCTTTTGCATGGAAAATTGATGAGACAACAACTCTAACTACGTAACGTATTTTTGCTGCCTCATCTTTTCTCCCTACAAAAGACAGAGACACGTAGGCGAAACGCAAACAATATTTGGTAACGAAATGTGGTAGCAAAACTCAGACTTCGGGTACTGAAGCCATATTTATCTGCAAGTACCTATGTGAATCTAGTATTGAGTTCAAGCTGAACTCTTTGACAATTATTGAACCCGTATATGTATATGCGAACTGTGAAATTATATGTTTTCTTTCTAAGCTCAATTTGGAACGACTAGGTTTTATTACGTCACCATTGCTAGCAAACATCTTTTAGTTTTCACAGTAACGATATGCGGGAATGAATCTAAAGTACCATATTACTCGATAAGATACGATGTTGTAAAAAAGGCAGGATTCTGTACAAAATTAATTCAGTCCACAATTACAACACAATATGTCAACTTGCGTAGAATACAGATTGCGACTACGCACACTTTATCTACGCACGGTTACGAACTACTAAGGAATTTAATCCTTATTTTTAATTACATACAGTTTATTATCTTCTAATTGGTCGTAAAGGCTATTGGTTATACGTGTCGCCACGCCCACCTCTTCAAGGTAGGCTGCTGACATAACCAGACGTTTACTTGGAACTTGTATCTTATTTATTGATTCAATAATCTTTTGTGGAGCAGGATCTGTGACGTCAATAAGCAGAAACACATCGGTGACTAAAGACTCTTCGTTCATACTTTCAAAGTATTGAATTAATATTCAATACTATGCCCTTCTCTCACTTATATTATATTTGTCTTAAAACTATACACGAATTATTAGATTAGATTGTTGAGATGGATGTGTTGAGTGACAAGTATGTACGGAATAATTATATCAGGGAAAGTATGAAAGTAGCGCCAGTGACAGAAAAATTTAGGAGCATTATATAAGCTGACGTGGTACAGGCATGTCATCAAGAGGAATGAAAGTCATGCGACTAGGAGAGTGATGAGTATGGATGTGGATAGATATGTGAGCAGAGGAAGACCAAAGAAAACATAGATAAACTATGTGAAAGATGACATGGATAAAAGAGGAGTGAATGCAGAGATGAATTACGTCTGGCAAAGGGGAATGGAGGAAGACATGTTGTGCCGTCCCCACATAAAGTGATATAAGGACAGGAAGAAGAAGAGTTTTTATTTATCTTCCTAGGACTGGGTAACAAACCTCTTTAGAGCTGGATAAATTATCATTTTATAATGCTAATTAATCCGGCTCGAACGACAAATGCCTTGAAAGGATCAGATACTATGTAATTTTCTCATTAATCCTTGATTTTGAGACAGTGCCACGTTTAATGTGTTCACTATAAATAAAATAAGTCTATCGCGAAGTGAAACTGGTTAATACTTTCACTGCTATTGTGTGTTGCCGCATGTTCTATTGTTAAAAAGTTTTTAAGAGAAGGTAGTTGCGTCACAATGTCGATAGAAATACCTACTAGTAGATAGGTTAGGTTAGTATATCTATCATCTTTCATAGCCTTTGATATGTCTTCTTATTTCAATACAAAAAAAAAAAAAAAGCCCCTAAGATTTAAGATTGAATAAGTAATTTTATTTTATTTTATGTATGTTAGTCTCTAAGATATTTATTAACTACGGACCTAAGGTGTTTCATTTTTGTAATGTACATTTTATAGTTGTCTGAAATAAAATATATTATTATTATTATTATTATTATTATTATTATTAATACAGCTTTACCTAAAACCATACTTTTATTGACTCTGGTTATTTTTAAATGCCATATAAATTCCAAAAGGTATCTGGTATTGGCCAGATCAGCAGTGGCGTGATCTTTACAGAAACCGTACCATTTCAGACATCATCTTTTGGAATATATTTTTATGATTTGTAGATAACTACAGAAATAAGTTGGGTAATATTGACCGTTGGTATTTGCCGGGCGTGTATGAAAACCAGTTTTATGTTGACTCAGTCAGAGCAAAGCTCCAGGTATGGTAGTGGCTATTCTGATCTACCTACATATCTATGTACATGTCGTGTAGGTACCTACACGCAGTACCTAAATAGGTAAACCTATCACTATTTGGAGACAAGAAAACTGTAGTAAACAAGTCTAATACTTGCCAATGCGTAGACTTCACAACAAATTAAGCTAATCCCTAAAAAATATGCAGAAGAAGTGTTTGGCAACTTTTTGTGAGGTCAATGGTGGCGCAGAGATATAATTATGTAATATTAATTATCAACCATAGATGAATAATTATAATTGCATACGTCATACAAAGAACATCGTAGATGCCAACTCTATGTTGACACAAGAACGTATATGAGCGACTAACCTAAAAAAAGCTCTAAAGCGAAAAGCGCATTGTAAAGGAAAGACAAAAGGCGTCACAGTCACACCTACAACAAAACAATCAGTTACAGTCTTACTATTGCTACCAACCTGATTTCAAGGAAACAACTTGAATAACGATGAAGCGAAGGTGACAAAGAAATACAAATACGTAACACTACAGTTAGAACAAATTTAGAAAAACATACGGTAGTAATCACACACACATAGATAATCAAAAACAAGTCGGTAATGTTCCTTCATCGAAACGGTTTCACCGTCGAAGCGCCTAAGGCTACGCAAGGCGCCACTTTCTACAAGGTACACTGAATAAGCTATCTGTCAGAATAGATAACTGGTTAATGACAGCAAAATGTATTTGCTTCTTTTAGTTTTAAGAAAGTGAAAATGCATAACCTCTGAGTCAACACGCATAGACTTCTCAGAATCTCATAAAGAGTTAGTCCACTCTCTCTTCAGCCATACTAATCTGTTGCTCTTGTAGCTGTTTCCTCTTCTGCCATCCTTTGAATTGGCTCAAATGAGCTCTTACCAGCACCAAGTGTTGATGGAATTCTTATCAGTACCACTATCAATTTAAAATTTTCTTTATTCAGTTGTATCATAATGATAACTTTGAAACGTCTTATAGTTAGGTGAGTCTAGGTGCCAGTTACACGTGACCAAGCTTAGAAGAACTGGCAACAAACTACCCCTTGGTTCCTACCGTTTTTTGGTATGATCCTTAGCCACTCAAACTTGGTCTCAAACTGAGGTCTCAAAATTTTGACCACCATCAGAGCTTGACGATTCACGTGACCAATTCAAAAACATTGTGCCATAACATTTGTACATGTGTTATGTAAGCAGGTGTTTCGTTCAGGTGAGTAGTTTACGAAGGCTTAATGTTAACATTGATTTAGAGATAAGAATATTCAAAGTATAAAAAAAACTACTACTATAGGCATACAACGCAGTTGAAACCCACCACGAGAATACACATAAGTTTTTTATATCTAAAGTAATTTCATCACACCCAATTAAAGTATCTTTTAATTGTTGAGATATAAATAAAGCGATAAAAACGAGACGTACAACATAATTAATGACCACAATAATAATAGGTTAAGAATGCCTTCTATTGTTATCGAACCACATAACAACCTACATAAAGCTGTTATGTTCTGAATGGTTTGACTTAGACAAACGATACAGACCTAAACAGAAGCCCCACCATAAGCAAATTTGAATTTAAAAGTGGTCAAGGGATGCATGCAGTGCAGTACTAACTTACTAAGATAAAACCTCGGCTCAGGGATTCATAAGGCAATTCACTGATACCGACGAATTCACTCCTGTTTTACCAAATACCATCTGGCAGAAATTCTTCTAAAATATTTGTATGTTAATATTTAAAATTATATTGAAATCAAGGTACTTATGCTAAATACCAGCATGTTTAATTTCAATATTTTTAAATGTACTGGTTTATCTGATCTTTGCAAATACCTCTCATTCATGACCTTGAAGAATGTTACCATCAAAAATAATAAAAAGAGATTATGTTTTACAAAACCTCTAAGCTTATACCTTCTATTTATATTTTAAAACCTCACCCTGTTTTTTGTTTTTATCCTACTTATATCCTACTATTATGGTACTCGTTATATGAACTAAATCGTGAAGAAATTAGTGTTGGACTCTTCATACATTTTAATTTTACTATTCACAGCGTCCTCAAGCTCCGAGTCTTTCAGGTTCATTCCCCCAGTCTCACATGCTTATCATGCTTTGATATGACAGTTTTATTGTATGCAGTTAGACGTATCAGCTTGTTCTGACCTTTGATGATTCATTATTAGTAACCTACTTTAAATCAAGTTTATCAGTCCTAAATATGAATTACATTTCCTGATTATATGGTTGGTCTGTTTGTGGTTTGAAGTACCTATAGGTTTTTTATTTAGATGTTTTTCTGAAGCAATTGCGTTTGAATTTCCTAGTTTTCTTGCAGTGAGGTTTGTTTTTCTGCGTAAGTGATGTGTTATTTACGTTTTAATGGCAGGCGCCTCTGCCTACGCTAGCGTTATTCTATAATTTCATTTTAGTTGTTAGATTTAAATAGTATTGGCGACGTTTGAATGAAAAATGGATACTACTTCTTTGTCACTGTTCAAATCAGCTTGATCAAGTGTTGTGACGTTGGGGACACATAAAGCAATTTCTTTTGTCATATTATAGGACTTAATACGAAGGAGTGCAGGCATCTTCAGGTTCAAATTGTGGTAATCTGGTCAAAACGTGCTGAAATTCTATTTCAGCCTGCTGAAAACCGTTACATAAAATGTCGAATGACGTTGCTAGGTGTGCGGCGCAACAGTATTATATGTATTCGTCTTCTTTGCAAGGCTTTATTTTGATCGTATCTCGTATGTATATCACCGCCATTATTTTTTTTTTCCTTGAGCCAATTGAACTTGTTTAAGTGCATACATTATACTTTACATCATAACTATGGTTATCAAATGAAGGATTTTTAGCGCTATTGTCCTATACCACCTTATGTAATCAGTAATCACTCGTGTAACTATACGCAGCCTGAATACGTAAATATCTAAGATTATGGAGTCAACATGCTCGGAATTTAAAGAATTCTCGTGTCTGTTCGGGTATTAAAGGTATTTGCTAACTATTTTGTAACTCTGTATGTAGAAAGACCATAGTTCTTAACCTAGATGCCATTGTTTGCTTGTATAACTATCAAAAGACAATATGCAAATTCTAGTATTTGCAAAGTCGTTACAGTAGCAAACTTAAACAGATCATGTGTTTTCAACACATAAGGTTCACAAACAACAAACTTGACCTAGCTGTATCTACGGGTTTTACAATTTAGCATAGCCATAAAATGCCGTGCAGTACCGTTAAGTCTTATGCACATCTAGACGATCTGCGATGGCGATGGCAATGTTGATCAGTTTCAGCATAGAGTTTTGCATACAACTTTGCTGTTTATGGCTTTACTGTTTCGACATGAACCGTACTATGGGCAAGTTTTTAAATCTACAGATACAATCATACACGTCGTTTTTAAACTGGTCAAAATCAAGGACTGACATTTTCATGGGACGAATACCGTTGATTCGATAACTTGTGAGAATATACTTTCATAACAACTTGACACAACTCAGGTTTTTGAAAGGAATCTACAAGGTTTCAGGTAAACAAAGACACTCGAACGAAATAAAGGCCGTCAAAACAAAAGAACACGAAGTTTGTGGTTGGTTAATTAAACCCCCGATGTTTGGTTATGGAGCAATGTCCCTGATTCTATTAAAACGTTTTATGATGATGAAGAAAATTCTCCACAAGTAATTATGTAAGTAGATTATATAATCAGCTGTGTTTTGCTATCACATGCAAAGACCAAAGACGTAATTTTTTTACTACCTAAGACGTAACATACAAGCACATTTGAAGTAAAAACAAAGACATTATCTAAAATAACACAGGAAAGATGGATATTAATTTATTTTGCTTCGCACTAATCATGAACTTACGCACTCAAGTTTAGAATTATTTAGAACATAACCGCTGGATTGCTAAAGATGCTTCTGTATAACCTCGAGCCTTCTTTTCTGTATTAACACAAGCCTTATCAGTCAGTAAACAAAGTTAAAAATCTTTTCCAGCAACTTGATGTGCAATCCCAAATCGCTTCCCAGAACGTTGTGCAAGATTTGCCGTGGGATGTCCTTTATTATGTTCACGATCGCAAAAGCCGTTATTTGCAACGATGTATATATTTAGTAGATAATAAAACTTTCCTTTACAGCCAAATTCGTCGTGTTCAAATCATTGGAAGATTCTAGAGGTCTGGTTTTATTTAGATCTTGTTTTATAGTTAATTATCTAATTCGTCGTGTTTAACTCATTGGAAGATTCTAGAGGTCTGGTTTTATTTAGATCTTGTTCTATAGTTAATTATCTATCTATCTATATCTACGTACTTGTTTCTTTATGTTATATATTTTTTGCGTTGTACTTAATCTAAAATTGACACTGAATCTTAATCTTAATACCTATTAATAAACTTGCTTTAGTTGGTCACTATTTTTTGTTGAAATAGGTATCTCGTACCACATAAAATGACCTTCTTGCTCGCATAATTTATTTGAAAGTCTTGCTAATTCAAAAAAACATCCAAAAACGCCATGTAATCTTGCTTGTCTAAGGTGCAAATTACGTTGCCAGTGAAAGGAGAAATGTACGTGCATCTATGCACGTGCGCCGTTACAAACATGGCTACATGACTGGGCTATTTTTGGGATCGCGAACCTGATTGACTGGTTGCCTTCGAAGCTTGAGCATGTCCAGTTTTAGATAGTACATGAGGTCTGGACCTTGTACAGCTTGAAGATTGTGTTGGATATGAATCACACTATGTAAGTACTACTAGATACATTGCTGCTGCTACAGGGTACATTACCACCTTAAAGCTAAATAAGACCTAAGCTAGTATAAATGCGCAATGCGTTTAGGTAAGCGTAGTGTGGAACGCCCTCCGGCAGGGTGAGGCGACGATCTGCGAAATGTAGCTGGCAAGCACAGAAGACCGGGCTCAGTGGCACGTCTTAGGAGAGACTTACGTCCAGCAGTGGAATGGTATAGGTTGATGATGATAATTTAAACTATAAGGGTGTTATTAATAATCCTGGCGCAACGCTGGAGTAGTTAAATCATGTTTTGTCACATTTGTTCGAATTGACAATTGCATGTCAATGCAAGAGACAAAACACGGATCAACTAGTCCAACGCTACGCTAGGATTATTAATAAGACCCTAAATGTAAGATGTATGCAATAAATAAATGAATGAATATGAGTAAAAAGAACGCTGGAAAAGAATGTAGAAGGGAAGCTCCGTAACGGCTGAATGATTATGATGATGATGATGATGATGATGATGTCCTCCACGACGTATCCGTCGATGGCGAACCTTACTGTGAACCTGAATTACCTATTTGACATATTATGTGAGCGAATATGACTCGCAAAACCGAACTTGGTCTTAAACGTTCTATCACAGGATAGACAATAATATACAATGAACAATGATATTACAATGAAACTGGAAACATAGTCCGTGAAAGAGAATCAGATACTAATCTTTTTTGTGAACGAAAGCCACGAACAGATGCTAGCAATAAATAAATACATATCACATAGATACACTACACAATAATCACGCTAATTAGTGGTCTAGTAACACTGGAAATGATTACTGACAACAAGCTTTGCGCACATCTAGGTGATCTGCGATGAAAAGGGCGATAGCGCTCAGTTTCTGAACTGGCACCTAGACTCACCTAGCTTTAAGACGATTCAAAGTGATTCTTGTAATTGAACTGAATAAAGACTATTTTGATTTGATTGATTGATTTCAGCATAGGGTTTAGGATATATCCGCACACGCTGCTGCGAACTTTGACAATGGGATATTTGACAGCAGCACACTGATTTCCATCGCAGGTTATTAAGATGTGCACAAGGCTTTATGTCACAGCACTCACAGCAGATTTAATGTAAAGAACTAGCTGTTGTTAAATTAAAAGTATACAATCTATACAAATATTGTAAAGCTGAAGATTTATCGATTGTTTTTGTCGGTTTGGTTGAAAACGCTAATCACGGGAACTGCTGGTCTAAGATAATACGAAAACTATATTTCAGGTAGATATGAAAAAAAAATTGTACGGAATACTAATGCCCAAGCCAAGGTCTAAAAACAACGAAGAATTTACATTTGCAAAGAGGCCGGTTTATCTTAAACTATTTTAGGATAAAGTGCTTATATGAATTTTAAACAGTAGGACGAGCTCTGTCTGGCTCTGGTTTGAGTCTGTGTGAGTGTTGACTAAATAAATCCTACGTCACACGCACAGTATAATACACTAGTGAGCACTCACACAGACTCTAAGCCAGAGCCAGAGACAGAGCCAGGCTGTGGAGCTGTGGAGCTTATGGTAGACCTAGAGGCTAGAAGGGTCATTCATATCATAGTGTCATTTTAAAATTCCGTAGCTACTTGCTACTTAGACGAAACAAAGCAGGAAAGTTGGTTATGTCATAGAGCCTTACTGATGGAAAACCCAGCCTTCCGATAAGAGTATGCGTCTGTTATTCAAGTATTTTGCATGAATAATTCAAAAAAGTGATTGTTTTATGTAACCGAGTCTACACTCATAATATCTATGCCACTGCTTCTACATAATATATTATCTACCAGTAGGCCTACTACAAGCTCTGTCTGGCTCTGTCTCTGGCTCTGGGCGTCGATTCCAGCAACACAAATCACTCAAGCAATCGTGAAAATCGATGTGAGTTGTCAATTTTTGTTTGAAAAATTTGAAAACGGAACGCGAATTCAGCGATCACTCAATCGAGCTGTGTGGCTGGAATCGACGCCCGGTTTTGAGTCTGTGTGAGTGCTCACCACTGTGTGTGTGACGTTTCGACTTATGATTTATTTTGACAGCACTCACACAGACTCAAACCAGAGCCAGAGACAGAGCCAGACAGAGCTAGTGGTAGACCTACAGGTATTAATACTTTGATTTCTACGCTTCTATTGCCACAACTACCTTTTCATTTTTTTTGGATGACGCTGTCACTATCAACTACTTTCTCGTCTCAACTCAACGGTAGGTACGATGTCTCTAGATGCTACAACCGACTTTAAATAATACAATTAGGAGGTTCTCAATTAGGCTGTATTTTTTAATGCTTTTTATGATTTTTTTCGCATAACTTAATCATTTGACTGGCCTCTCAGCTCGTTTGGTAGTAGTACCTCTGCCTTCTGCGCCGTAGGTCGTGGGTTCGATCCCCACCGAGAACAAATATTTGTGTGATGAACACAGATGTTTGTTCTCTGTCTGGGTGTTATAGGTATTGTATACTAATTATGTAGTTAAAAAAAATGGATGGAAGCATTATATCAGCTATCTGGTTCCCATATCACAAGCTCTGCTTAATTTGGGGCTAAATAGTGTAGTGTGAAGTGTCCAAAAATATTTATTTGTTTATTTATTAATTAATGAACCGATTAGAAAAAAAAAATTGAAATGTTTTAGCAGTTTGATCATGAAGCCGGTTCCTCAAGTTTTTTAAACATCGCTTGTAATACTTTCAAGTCTATTACGTAAATGGCAATAAAAACATATCCTTCAATGTCAATAAAAATAGACTTCTGGCTTCTCTTGTCCAAGACTCGTGTTATTCCACGTGATTGAGAAGCCAACAGGCAACCTTTCAACGTCTTACCTAGAGGATAAAACTCAATTTTGTATGTGAAAGCTTGCATTTAACAGCTGGTAACCTAGTTCTTATCACGTTGGAATAAGGTCTATTTGTTTTGAAGCGATCATTCTTAATTGCTGCAATCATTATGAGTGAATCATAATCGGTATTAATTAAACGTCTTCACATTATTAGACATTGTTACCTCGTATAATAAAACTTTAGAAAAAAAACTCGATATATATTAACATACTCACTAGAGTAAAATGCGTATTTTTTTTTTATACACCTAATGGTAGAGCAAGGAAGGGCCCACCTGATGTTAAATGGTAACCATCGCCTATAGAAAAGGATTGACTCGTACGTCACGCATGTCAGGAACGTGCCCAACAAAGCACTGCCCTGCATCCATCAACTTGAGGCATACCATACAGATGTTTAGCCTCACGTGCCAGTAACTTCACTAACTAATTTAAATTAACGTATCCTTAATTTTTACACGTATTTTTATCATGCAACACTAAAGATGGCAGATTTTTCTAATTTTAAGCAACACCCAACATCCCTATAAAATTAGCTGGATGCCCATTGTCCAGAAAACCTTTTATTACGAACTTATAAATAAAAAAATAAATAAATAAATATAAATATTGTGGACAATTCACACAACACTACCCAGCCCCAAACTAAGCAGAGCTTGTAATATGGGAACCAGATAGCTGATATAATACTTGAATACATTTTTTTTTTTTTTGTAAATACATACTTAGAATACAATATAACACCCAGACAGAGAACAAACATTTATGTTCACCACACAAATTTATTTACACTTATGCAAAGCTATTAAACCCACTAAGGTCAGTCATGGCTAATTAAAAACGATATTGCTCATGTTTATGCGTAAAGAGACGGGATAAGTTAATTTGTTTTCGCTATTCGTGCGTGTAGTCTATATCTATACTAATATTATAAAGAGGAAAGATTTGTACCTATTTTTGTATGTTTGTATGTTTGTAATGAATAGGCTCAAAAAGTACTGGGCCGATTTAAAAAATTCTTTCACCAATAGAATGCTACATTCTTCCAATTTGACATAGGCTACATTTCATTTTGAAAAAAATTAGGGATCCTTGGTAAAATTTGAACAATGTAACCGAAGGTGTAGAAAAATGAGTCTTAAAATGTCTTTCGTCGAATGCGCTGCCGAAACTATTAGCGATAGAACAAAATAATGTACAACAATATTGTCTACCCCGTGCGAAGCCGGGACGGGCTGCTAGTTAACCAATATAGCTATAAGTATAGCTACTCACATGTAGCTATACTTAGTTATTTTGGGACTATTAAGGCCTGCGCACACCTAGGCGATGGCGATGGCGATCAGCTGAAACGCTGTCAAATATGACAACGATATTTGACAGCGTTTCAGGTGATTGCCATCGCCTGGGTGTGCGCAGGCCTTTAGACGTAAGGAACAAGGCTCGTCAAGCCTACCAGCTAAGAGGTAGGTAAGTTAAACTTATATAAAAGAAAATCGTGTTAGTTACACTATAAATTATAACTCAAGAACGGCTGAACTAATTTGGCTAAAAATTGGCGCGGAGGTAGCTTAGAACCAGGAGAAGGATATAAAAATAAAATAAATAAAAAAGCCTTTATTATTCCCTAGTTAACATACTTATTTTAACTAACTTATATCTGTATTTATTTATAAAAAAAACTAACTAAGGACCCCTCGACGGGTATAGGCCTCCTCCAGAAGTCTCCATTCTTTCGTCTATTTATTATAAGGTATATTCCTCTTACTTGTTGGTATAATGTTTTTTTTTTGTTTCTCAATGAAGGTATTAATGTGGTACTGAATATTTATTTATTTTTTGATGAAGCCAGCTCCGTATCTTCCCGGTGTTTCCCCGATATGACAGAATATGTAGCCTTCGTCTTCTATGATGGAATTTCCTTCGGATGTCTGTGGAGAAGGATAATAGGATACTTTTATCCCGCAACAGTAACGGGAACGGGAAAGGGGCGAGCAAAGCCGCGGGCGGTCGCTAGTTTTGTTCTAAAAGCCAGCACTGTAAACCCCTCATCAACAAATCCAATTCAATATCTAGGTCCATTTTTTTTAACTTTGAGCCTTATACTACCTTCAGGGTTTTTGACGTGATAACGTCTTATAAATCGATGGAGCCGGCTGCACGCACGAAAAAACATGACTCATGCGTCGTTACGTCGTTTCGTCGTTCCATTTACCTGAGCCCGAGCCCGGGTCGGGTAATGGGTAAGGGTAAATGAGGGTAAGGGTAAATGAGGGTAAGGGTATGGGTTCGGTCGGGTTCCGGGTCCGAGAGTTCGAGTCCGAGTCCGAGTCCGCGAGGCGTTCCATTTAAGGCTTGAAGTGCAAGCGAGAGCGCGGAATGAGCGACAAAAAGGCACAATCGGCCTCCGCGTCCGGCAGCGTTCGACATCTCTCTCTCCTACTTGAGTGAGCGATGCGTCCGCGTGGACAGCTGTATGACGTTGTCACGTTCAACTATCGTCAGTAAACCGACTTTACAGACAACCGATTTTTTTTTAATACAATAAGTGATAGAACAAGCATGTGGCTATTTAGGCATATATTATGACGTGTGTGGTGGCACTTATCACCTTTTGTATAATGGTGATGAGAAAGTCAGGTGATTCATGTGGCTCTCGTGATGCAAACTGCAGAGGTGTCCCTATAGGCTATTCAGACTTTACCTATAGACGGGTGAACGAACTGTGCGGGGCGATTGAACCCCGTCTGGCCCTTTGTTACCTACGAACAACTGTAAAGAGAAAATCCTTTTCTAAGGATATGGCTATAAACAGACGTTTTATACCTAGTTGATACAAGCGTGATATTTATTCAAAAGATATTAAATAGATAAAACAAATCTAGAACTTCACTAGTCTAAACCTAGTGAATTCAGAAAAATACAGACTATTTTGCACTTTCCGTAGTTCTTGTAGGTATTCTATACTCACACTAGCGGCCGCTCGCGTTCAGCCTTTCTTGAGTTAAGGCTGGTTTACACTTTGATTAGTGTGAGTGCAGGTGATTAGTGCGATTACAAGTGTGTAGTGCGAGTAGTGTCCGATTCACTGCGAGTGTCTTCGGTCCACTTTACCAATTTTTACAACAACAAGCGTCCGACGCTACACACTAAACGCTATAAACACCCCTGTCCAGACGTGTTTAGTGGCAGGCACGCTGCGAGGAGGGGGAAGGGAGGGCGCGCGGGATGGCTACTCGCAGTCCACTCGCAAAAAAATAGAACACGCTTCTATTCACTTTACTACACAGCCCACTAATCACTTGCACTAATCAGTCGCTGTCCACACCTAGTCACTAAGCACCTGCACTAAACACCTGCACTCGCACTAATCAAAGTGTAAACCAGCCTTTATAAATAGTGTAACTAACACGACTTTTTTATACATATTCAAATAGGTTATATGGAGGTAAAGTTTGTGAGAGTCAAGGGTTTACTGATTTTGATAACGTAGTGGTAGTCGCCACCCAACGAAGTAGGCACAGACATAAAATAACCCTGCAGACTATGATAACTAACACTACTAAATCAAAGCCTGCAAAGTAACTAGAGTCTGTTCAGAAAGAGAACCGTCGTGGCCAAATTGAGAACTAACGTTTCGATTTTTATATGGCAGCTCATCCCTTTCTTTCTGTCAGCATTTTGCATCATAAAAATTAAATGAAGGAATAGTACACTAGTTGTGATAAGATCAAAACGCAACAGACGCGCTATTGTATTGCCCACTTAACAAAAGAGGTGATTGAGCACAGCAGCGCCCTCCGATCCCACGACGGTTCTCTTTCTGAACAGACTTTACATAAAATGAATTACTTAGGCTAAAATCGAGAGCCTGAAGACAACTTACACTCTTGAGCGTATTTGTTTATGTTTTACCTCAACCTATAACTTTTGGAACTATCATGGTTTTTAACACTATTTTAACCACCAAAAAGTGTGGCATCCACTACGCGTCCTGATACAGTCAGTGTTGTGTGTCGAAATCGACAAAAAAGTGAGCATGGAACCAATAGTAGTCTCGAAACCAATAAAAGAGTGCGAAAGAGGGTAGATCGATTTATCTGCCAATAACATTTCTTTTACTCGTGGACTTCAGTTCAACCGTGATCATGGTGGTGCATGCAACTGTGCCGAAATATCGGAAGTCAACTCATAAAAATTTAATCATGGTAAATATCCCGTTGTCTCATAAAATAGTGTTACCTCAACCTACTGGCCAAGAATCAGCTACAGTGTAATTTGCGCTTGTTTTGACACTAGAACCTTACGTACATCCTAAGCGTTCTGCGGTGGTGATCAGTGAAACGCTGCCAAATATAACAGCGATACTTGACAGTGTTTCACTGATCGCTACCGCAGAATGCTTAGAAGTTCGCAAGGCTAAGGAAAACTGCTTGTTTGCCATGCCTCATTTGTTTATTTTATGGGATTTTAATGGCATTTCCTAGTTGCACACATCGTTAGTTCATACTTAACACTAGATTTGTTGTCGGCTTCAAGCCTTATGCAAACCAAACTAAGTGCTCCCGCACACGGGCCACAGCCACAAAACGCCGCCACTGGCATATTTTCTGTAGTTTTAATACATCATTTAAACTTGTGAAGTACATTATGAAATATATATATATATATATATATATATATAAATGTTAAATACCTAATTGTTTATGAGAAACAACATTCAGGTCTATGAGGTGGGCGTTGATCGCTGCGTCACAGTGTTTATAACTATTGTGGCTATCATCGTACCCTTCGGTTTATACTCCCCTGTGTTACTTGTTTCCCCAATAAATATGTTGATTTGATTTTTTTTTTATATGTACCGTCCAGTCTACTACTATGGTATCTGCATTTATCACCGCATTTAATGATGCCGCAGTAAGGCATGCAGTTCGATCACACACAATGTGTACTGTTCAGTAGGCCTACCACAAGCTCTGTCTGGCTATAGAGTCTCTGGCTTTGGTTTTGAGTCTGTGTGAGTGCTGACTAAATAAATCCTACTTTGAAATGTCACACACACAGTATAATGTATGAAAACTACAGACAGTATGCCGGTGGCGGCGTTTTGTGGTTGTGGCCGGAGACCCGTGTGCGGCGACACTTACATGCGTCATGAAACTACCCGTTTTTATAAAATGATGTACGAACGTGTGAGCGAGAGTTATTCTTATTAATTGTGTGCGAGAGTGAGGTATAATAAAACAGGCAGGCCTTAGTTAGACCATGTTTAATCTATGCCTTACACGTGCAAAAACGAGGAATCGTGGTTTGACCCGTCATTGTTTTATCATCATCGCTTCGTTATCAAATATACAGAACAAATCGGTAAAAAATTGATTTGGCGTGCTTTAAAGAACCATACACGCTTAGTTTAAAAACATAGTAGATTTATTAGGTATCTGTCTACTGACACGATTAAGTTATACACACCGACTCAAAACCAGAGACAGAGGCAGACAGAGCTTGTGGTAGACCTATTGATCAAATCAATCAGGTCTGAAGAAGAGAGAAGAAGTCTACAGACTTGTCGAATGTGCTTAGTAAACGGCTTTTGTGAAAATTTCTTTCTATAGGCGGGCTTGAGCATTTTTTAAGATGTCAAAAAACCCTCCACCCTCTTCGGCAAACATCGACAAACTTCGCCGGTGGTCCCGGTGGGGGTGGGGGCTAATTGTTCTAATTTTTATGCTGTCGGTATTCGCGGAGAGCCACGATTTTCTGACTGTTCTTGGGCGCACAAAAACTGATTGAACATCAATGCCTTCGATATCTTGTTTATAGGATTTATACTTGCAACAGGAATATCTGTATAAGTATCTCGTGTAGGTATATTTATTTAACCTAGTACTTGTGAATAGGGTCCCTTGTGCTTGTGATAGGTATTATAGTTTATGATTTTATGAGTCACCACGTGGAACGAAACTGGAAGTAATCAATTACTAACATTTGTGATAGTACAACAGTTCACATTGTGTGTGATTGATCGAACTGCATGCCTTACTGCTGCATCATTGAATGCGGTGAATGCGGTGATCAATGCAGATACCGCAGTAGTAGACTGGACACTCTGAACAAATATTGGTGTGGTGAACACAGATGCTTGTTCTCTGTCTGGGTGTTATATTGTATTCTAAAAATGTCTATATAAAAAATAAGCATTACATCAGCTATCTGGTTCCCATAGTACAAGCTCTGCTTAGTTTGGGGCTAGATAGTGTTGTGTGGATTGACTACAATATTTATTTATTTACTTACCTATACGTACATCACATTTTGAGCTTTTAAAGTAATCAAATTTACCAATACCGTAAGCTGTGACACGAATTTCCCACGATTTATAAACAAGAGGAAAACCGCAGTGTAAACGGTAATTTTGAGGAAGTGGTAACTATTTTATCACCTTGCGAAGTAAGTAATGGACAGATGACCTAGTTTAGAGACCTTAACAAGAAGCTTATAAATCAATGATTATATTGAAGATATTTTTATAAACAACAGGATAAAATAAATAAATAATGCGGATAATTCACACAACACTATCTAGTCTCAAACTAAGCAGATCTTGTACTATGGGAACCAGATAACTGATATAATACTTAAATACTTTTTTTGGAAATACATAGGTACTTAGAGCTGGTTCAGACATGGCGGATTGGCTACGGCTTGGACAGCTAACTGAGCTGAGAGGCCAGACAAAATGTTAAAACTGGATAAATTCATAAAAAGTACAATTCTTCTTCTTCTTATCGTGTCACTGATTCTTTCGAACCAAGTGTGGTGAAAGGATTTTAAGTGCGCCTCAAAGAGGCTCCTTTCGTGCACTAAAAGTACAATTAACGAAGCGAACTGTAACCCGGCCAAACGTATACCTCAATGGTAGTAATTAAAAATATTACGAAGTCAAAAAATACTGTGTAAGAATAAGTAGTGATATTACGAAGTTAAAAAAGACTGTAACTCTCAAGTATGAATAGTTAATTCAAGGAAGGCTTAATTGATTTCTTGTTAAGCCAATAATAAGGTATTGGATTCGAAGACTGACATCATAGTAGACTTTGCACAGACGTCAGCCGAAACGATGGATGAGCTGTTTTTTTTGCAAGAAAGATAATTAGGCGACAAAACTGTGCAACAAGGTGGCCCCAACCGGTGTTGTAGTATAGATTGACGTAAGGAATCTAAATAATAAAGTAAGAATATGTTACCCATCGAGTATTGACTTCTAAAATAGAATCCTTATAATACTACTACAATTAAGGTAATGCCAATTGGTTTTATTCAATTACAAGTCAAATATTTATTACACAAAGAAACTTACAATTAAACAAAATATTTACAAAATGTACAAAATACACAAGAAACAGTTGAGCTATCTGCAGATCGTTACAAACGATCTAGAGATAGCTCAACTGATCCAAATCAGTGCCAGACGGAAGTGTCCCCAAGACGCTGGCGGCATTGCCACGCTGAATAGCAATGCTTATACGCTGCGCCAGATACCCACCAGCTCTTGGGTCACGCGTCGCTTCGATCAGTCGCCTAGACAAAATTTTGAAGACCCGCGAGGCCTCGGTTCCCCACGGACCCAGAGTCTCAACCCCAAGAGGAGCAAATAAGTAGGCTCTGTCGAGACCTGCATATTTGCGCCTCTTGAGATCCTCGGCCAGATCTACAATTAAGTAAATAAAAAATAATTAAGTAAATAAAGTTATAAGGAGTGGAACTCTTTACCGTCGTCAATATTTTCGGAGCATTACAACCTTGGAATTTTCAAGTTAAGAGTAAACAAGTGGATTAACTAAGCGTGCTCCACCTTACGCTGAGTTTTTATTTTCCAACAGCTGGCCTACCATGAGCTTCATATGGTTATGGTTAGGGCTGTCAAAATTGTGTCAACACATTCAAACCCAAGAAGAAAATGAATGTGTGGGTCAGCCTATCCATACACAATTTGACAGCCATAGCCATAACCATATGGAGCTCGTGGTAGCCCTGCAGGTGTGATGGCAGTCAAACGTTTAGCTATACATAACAATAAAATAAAAAAATACTGACTATTCATGAACACTAATGACCGTGTTATGTAATGACTAATAGTAACAAAGCTTCAGATGACAATAAACTGAAAACTACACTGAAAACAGGAGTCACTTAATACCAGACTATTGTAGATTAACTGCGGAAACACCGCTGTTATAGCTAACCTTGTAAAGACCCAGTAATCGGAAACATGGTAGTGGAATATTTTCGTCGGCTTTGATTCCGTATAGAATGTACAGAAACACTTACATTCTCCTAATTCTGTAGTAAAATTAACGCGATTTGCGAACACGCCATCCACCTCCGCAAGAAACAAGAATATATATTTTGGCGCTAGCTAATAAATTTGTGTCATCATCACAAATTAGATGAATACGTATATGTAAATAATTATAGTAACTAGAAGACATCTCGGAATATCAGTGATTGTTATATTCAACCTTGCCCGAACCACAAAGTCATTGAAATTCTAACTAAATTGCTTACGCTACGTCAGGTATTTTATCAATATCAATTGCTCGCTATAACTATATTATCTCTCTCTCTGAGCCACACATGACACACTAGGTAAGTAAAATACCGCTTTTAGCTTAAAAATAAACAGTCACAGTAATACAATGGGCGGCCTCATCGCTAATAGCGATCTCTACCAAGCGAATTACCATCACAGGCGGTCTAGATTCGCTGAGATGTCTAGGTGTATGTGTGGGTGAGGCTTTATTTGTATCTGCGGTTGTAAAAAGTGATCACTTCTTTTAATATAGTTTCCCATGTCTTGTTATGGTCCTCAACGGTATTCTTGTCTAGGACTGTGGGCAGTCTCAAAATAGAATGGTAACTAGACAGACTCTAATAATTGTCCTAGTAATAGCCCATTGTGATATTATTGTATTGAACAAATAATGCATTATCTTTTTAGGAGCCACTAAATACATAGTCTAAGTACATAGTTAGATACATACATTAGCAACCCACCAGCCACCTCTAAGGTCTTGAACGCATAACACTTTCAAATCAGTCCACGTTGCCGCCTGGACCGAAATGTTAATTGTTCCTCTGCACCAAAGGACTTTGGACTTGAATTCAGTGACTCTTCGTAGGTCAGAGTTTCTTTATCAGCGAATCGATAATCAGTAGTAGTAAAATATATTTTGAGGAAATCAAGTTTATCTTATACCTTTAAACGAGAAAATCTTGTATAATATTATATATATATATATTTAGGATCTCGGAAACTGAGCCAACGATTTCCATGAAATTAAGTATACGGGGGTTTTCGGGGACGATAAAACGATTTAGCTAGGATTCATTTTTAGAAAATGTCCCCTTAATTGTAAAGTAAATAATCAACTTTATCATAAAATCATAACTCTTAGCGCTATCTTTTGATTAAGTCATGAGTTAGTGGGACAGAGAACGCCATCTATTGACGAGTAGTGGAGTTTATTATTATGTCTATTTATTTTTAAGTTTATTATTTAATCAGTATGTAAGTAATTCGTATTTAAATAGAATTCACAACAACAGTTTACCAAAACAAAAATACCGAGCGAAGCTCGGGCACCAACTGCTAGTATTTTTTTAAACTCGAACGTCGTGGAATGTTTTGCTGCATGCTGTTCTTTTTTATTATCTCAGGTCATTTTACTAACCTTCACGTCAATAAGTCTGACGGCCAGCGCGGCAGCATCAGGTGCATTGACCCGTAGGTTGCAGGCTCGGCCAGCGCCGGCCGGTCTTACTAGCGTCAGCGCTAGAGCGGCGCCTGCGCCGGTATTGCTGCCAAGCTCCGTGGTGTTGGTCTTCCCGCATAGCAGGCTGGAGCTGTGCCCTGGAAGAAACTGCTATTTAATACTCCCGTATTTACAAAATCGGATGAGCTCAGGTAAGACGAGCTGTCTGGCTAAGAACAGCAAACGCTGTGCCTTCTCCCGTTCCAGAACTGCATAATTTGCAAATATCAATGTAGTATCTGGAGTGGCAGACCTTGTCTGATCCATGCATAACTAGTAACTACAGACATAAACTAGACACACGGCATAGCAGTCTAGTCCAGGCAGTTCAGTGGATATCATCGGTAGACTATTTGGTAATTTTAAACTAAATTGGAAATATGATGATGAATATGATGATGTTAAAAACCTAAAACTAGTTATAGATCGAACACCTACACAAGGAAAGACCTTAATAAAGCCACAGCAAGTGCTATTAAGGTAGCCACCTACTTTGTAAAAGTTATTTGATGAATAATCGACACGATAAGAAAAAGAAGATGGCAACAAGCTGAGGTTCATTCGTTTACCTAAGGTGTTGTTTACCGAGAAATCTACTATTCAAACAAATTGTGTTGTAAATAATATTTTTGCACATAACATCCTTATCCCAGCTAAGTATTTCATGCTATTTTACATTCGTATGTGAATTGTCCATAATATCGCGGATGTCGTCACTAGTTTTAGGCAAATTATCACATTGCTTTATTTGTATTCAGTATTTATATTACCTTACCATCACATAATAATATCTTCTCAGTGTTATGTCCCTAGCCTACCGCGGCCTCAGAAGTTTTAGAGTCAATATTACGATGAAGCTCAATTGCTTCATCATTATAGAATTTATTCATAAAGATCACGACATCGCTGCTAATATTATGAATTATGATAATCACTTTTACGCGTCTCACGCATAACATACTTTACCTACCAAATAGCATATTCAGTCTTCAGCAACCGAGCCTATTACAAATTGGATCTCAGCTCAATCGGTAGTAGCTGCCTTCTGCGCTGATGTAAGACGTAGATTCGTCCACAATGTTTGTTATTTTATTGTCACGCAACAACTAATTTGGGTTTTTTTAATTTGCAACCTACTTACGCTAAATACGGGCATAGCGATAATGTGAACTAAAAGTACTTACTTAGATTAGAGAGAATTCACATTGATTTATAACTTGCCTTTTGTACACACTTATTTAGCTATTACTCCTCCATCTATAGTGATAACCGAATGATGTTTAGAAGTCATGAAACGACGTGGATAGAAGATATTATTATGTAGGTACCGCCATTGTCTTTTGACACGCATGCTAGTTATTATGACTTAGCTATCCTATGTCTGCAAGCCCTATTTTATTTTCTTTCTATTTCCTGTGCTGACATGAATTTATATCCTAACACTTGTATGTTACAAAATTGAAAAATAACTCCACAATTTTCCAATGTGTTAGATAAGGCTCTAAACCGCTTTGGGCACATGTTTTTCTTGAAACAGTACTATTTTTAGCTATACCACTTCGTCTTGCGCAAGTGCCGACGCATTTGCTGACTGCAAACAAGCTGCCACGACACTGTTTGCATGTACGATGGTGGCTCGTACTTGTTTATGCTTTGATACCAAAAATCTCTTTGAACGTTCAGCTGCTACTTTGCAAGCAAGTGTTATTGTTATTGCAGTGTCTTGCTTATTTTGCGTACATTTACTTTATCTTTGTTGCGTACACTTTATTTTGACGTCAGATAACTTTTTGATCGTAAAAGTAAGCAGACTTTTTAAACGTTACATCCATCGTGTTGCTTTGTTTAGCCTCACTCATCATCTTTATCTGACTTTATCCACGTCATATTAGGTGGCCCAATCCAATCAATCTCTGTCCCTTGTGAATTGACCTTGCCTTTGTCTTTATGGTCTTTATTTCTAAATTCTTAGATAATTATGAAAGCTTTAATAAGAACTCAGTAGAAGTAGGCAAGTTTTGTATTTACTTATATCTTCTTATAGTGACATTATTTCTTTCGAAACCAGTGTGTTGAAAAGTTTTTAAGTGTGCCTCATACAGGCTCCTTTCGTACACTTGACACCATATTATTCGAACATTTTATGTTTTCTAGGACATGTCTGTTTCCTCACGATGTTTTCCTTCACTGTTTGAGAGTAAGTACTGGCATAGTGCACACACATTTTTAGATAGATAAACTCATTGGTACATTACTCGATTTGAGCCTTCAACCCTAAAGTGGATGCCACAAGTTTGGTGGCTCTGTATTGTATCTACATGTATTGTGTTAATGTATGTACCCAAGGATCAGCTTTCTTCATTATTATGTTATACAGGCATTTAATACCCAGGTGTGGCAAATACAAAGCATTACGTACAATGAACGCACCAACATGCTTTTTGACGTATAGGTTTACTAGTTCTATTGACTTCTCTATTGTACCTAATAACATCAGCACCAAGTAACTTCACCAGAGTTCATTCAACCAATGGCCGACGTCGTTGTCTGTGGTTCGAGATAACACCATATTCATGGGAGTTAAAAAAGTCTAGAGTAGGAATGGAGTTTTAGTTGCGTATTGAAAGCGAAAAGGCATTTTGTAAAATTTAAATCATTATCATCATCATTTCAGACCGGTATCACCCGCTGCTGGGTAATGACGTCATATGTCAATCTAAACTGACGTGTTACGAAAATATGATTCTAAACTAATGTAAAATTTTATGCAAATTAACCTACTTCCAATCAAAAAGGAGGAGGTTCTCAATTCGGTTGTATTTTTTTTTTTTTAATGTTTGTTACCACATAACTTCTTAATTTGTGAGCCGATTTGAAAAAATATTTTTTTATCTGAAAGGTACTGCTTCCAGATTGGTCCCATTTTAATTTTTATTAAAATCGGTGTTGCCATTTTTTTTTAAATAATTTTTTTAATGTTTGTAACTGCATGCCGCTGTCATTTATGAACCGATTTAGAAAATTATTTTTTTATTTGGAAGGTTATTCTTATGTCCAGATTGTCCCAAACAAATTTCATTAAAATTGGTTTAGCCGTTTGGCAATGAAGTCGGTTTCTCAAGTTTTTTAAACTTATAATTATTTCAATTTAATTTGCATAAAATTTTACATTAGTTTATAATCATATTTTCGTAACACGGCAGTTATAGGCCTTCTTCATTTTCTGCCAGCCTCTTCTGTCATGCGTCTCTTGTCAAAAAAATTTATATCGTTGTGGGAAAAGCTGTTTTAGCACGCCCGTTTGCCCATAGCATAGTCTTACACGCCTCTGATGTTATTAATTAATTTATACGTGGGTATATGTATAACTATTCCATCAGTAGGCTTTAATAGGGTGAGGTAGGATATGACGATTGTGAAATCTTGCATTATTACATCGATTTGAATGTAAATTGTGCTCGTTTTGGCTCGAACTTAAACAACCTTCTTCCTTTGGAATAATATTTGAGTTGAAATCTTTGGTATTTCGGCAATCGTGTAGGCTGCTTAAAATTTAAGAGCGGGTCGTGCGAAAATTTGAGATTTGTTGTTAAAAAAATATACTATTTAACATGACATTCTATTTAACGCTGACATACGATTTTCATTAGCGTTAAATAGAATGTCATGTTAAATAGTATATTTTTTTAACACACTTAAATTCGAATTAATCTCAAATGTATAGTCTACAATTAGTCCTTTTGCGATTTTTAAAATGTCACTTAGTTATTTAGTTATGAATTTTTAAAAACAAATCTCAAATTTTCGCACGACCCCCTCTTAAAAACGAGTATTTCGCTAAACGCAGAAAATCACTATGACTTATGTAAGTATGTTAGGCACGTATTTTAAAATTGTATGTTTATCTTTGTTACGTACCTACTGCATGAACGTTTGAGGTTTCAATAAAATGAAACGTGTTAATCATGAAATGAGCATTATTAACATTATATTGTTAATACTACACTATAAAAAAATATTCATAAGACATTTAGACGTAATTGTTTGTTTACACAATACATCTGTTTTTTTTGTCCCAGGCGGGTATCTGTCCAAATACCTATTATGGTAAATCAACTCATCAGTAGGTACATTATATTATTACAATCGAGATGAGTAACTGAACAAAACAGCGATAATTCAGGTCCATTTGAAGCAAATACCAAAAGTAAAATGTTAATAATTTAAATATAAAATATTCTCAGATTTTAGGAGAATTGTAATTTTGACATTGACATTGGAGGTGGAGTGAACGTGTTTGGTACCTTATTTAGCTGACAAGGTCATTTTGATACTTGCACTTTCCTGTCTGTATCTAGTCTAGCAAGTTGGAAAGGATAGAGCCCAATCTAAGATCAAATCAATTAAATATCTAAGGCCTGTATTCAGAAACAGTGCAAGTAAGCAATAAGTCTGAGTCGAGCCTCAATCATAGATTTTTGACATTTTTTATTGGAGAAGTGACAAAAAATCGATGCGTGAGTTTCTTAATACAGACCTAAGAATCTTTGCTCGAAAAGTTGCAGCCGAATTAAAGAAAAAATGTAAAATCCAAAATCTAACCCGTCCACTTTGGTTGGTCGTATTGGTTGTTCGTTGCGTACGAACAACCAATTAAATAAATAAATATTGTAGACAATTCACACAACACAACACTATCTAGCCCCAAACTAAGCAGAGCTTGTATTATGAACAAGATAATATAATAATAATAATAATAAAAGCCTTTTATTCAGATACTTATAAACTAGTTATACAAAAGTTTTACTTAATTCTATTTTAATCGACAACAGTATCTGTTTGCCCAAGTTTGACAAAGGCCTCTTCCAACAACTTCCACTCTTCTCTTGCTCTTGCAGTTCTAGACCAAGTGTTTCCTGCGACCGCTTTTATGTCATCTACCCATCTTTTAAATTGTCTTCCACGTTTTCTTTTCCTGTTTAGTGGGTACCAGCTTGTGATATTTTTGCTCCATTTGTCTGATCCACGTTGTGTGTGTCCTGCCCATCTCCATTTGTTTTTTCGAATGGTCCACGTGACATTTTTTATTTTTGTCAGTTCTCTAATTTTAGTATTGTTTATTCGTTCGGATAATCTTATGCTCAACATGCTCCTTTCCATTGATCTCTGACAAACTTCTAGTTTCCTATTTTGTGCTTTTGTGAGAGCCCATGTTTGGCATCCATACGTTAGCACGGGTAGCACACACGTGTTATAGAGTTTTCTCTTAATGTATAAACTTGTTTCTTTGTTTTTCATAATTTCTCTGAATGTCCAGTATCTCTTCCACGCATTACCTATTCTTGTTTCGATTTCTTTTGTGGTTAGGTCTTTCGGCGATATTACTTGACCGAGGTACGTGTACTCTTGAACATATTCGATTAATTTGTTATTTATTTTGATCGGTTCTTCTGTACTATTTGTCATGGCTTTTGTTTTAGATGCGTTCATTATTAGACCAACTTTGCGACTTTCTGTATCTAACTGGGTTAGCATATTTGTTAAATCTATTTCATTTGAGGAAATTATAATTAGATCGTCGGCAAACCTTAAATGAGTTAACTTTTCTCCGTTGATATTTAATCCATACTGATTCCATTCCATTTTGCGAAAAATTTCTTCAAGCACTGCCGAGAACAGTTTGGGCGATAAAGGATCTCCTTGACGCCCTCCTCTTTCGATTCGTATTTCGTTGCCTTCTTTTTCCAATTTGATTTTGGCGGAACTTTTCAAGTAGATGTTTTTTATGATTCTTATGTATTTAAGTTCGATTCCTTGGTTTTTGAGAGCTTGCCAAATTGACTCGTGTTCGAGGGAGTCGAAACCTTTACTGTAGTCCACGAAACAGCAGTAGAGTGGCATGTTATATTCTTTACTTTTCTCTATAATTTGTTTAACAACGTGTATATGATCGAGTGTTGAATAGCCGCTTCTAAAGCCGGCCTGTTCTTTCGGTTGGTTCTCATCAAGACTTATTGTTATCCTGTTTAAAATTACTTTTGCAAATATTTTGTAAATGTTAGACATAAGGCTGATCGGTCTGTAGTTACTTACATCACTTTTATCACCTTTCTTATGTAGTAGCGTTATGGTCGATGTTAGCCACTGGCTAGGGATGTATTCGCTTGTTATGACGTCGTTGAATATTTGTGTAATAACTGGGAATATCAGTTCTTTGCACGCCATTAAGTATTCATTACTGATATTGTCTGGGCCGGGTGATTTGTCTCTTTTTTGAGTTTCTATGGCTTTCTCTACTTCTCTTAGTAATATTACGGGTACTTTTCCTTCTCCTTTTAAATCTACTGGTGCTATAAAGCTTCTTTTTGAAAATAAGTCACGGTAAAAATTCGTTGCTGTTGTTAGAATATTTGTTCTGTTGGCAGTACATATTCCAGACCTGGTTTTTAATTTCGGTATCCACTCTTTCGTTTGTTTCAATTCTCGCAAGGCTTTTTTGATACCACCGGTCTTGCGTATATGGGTTTCAAATGTTTTTAGTCTGCGAGTTTGTCTATCTTTCCTCATATTTTCTTTGATTTGTTTACTTAGTTTTGATATTTCTGTTCTAATTGTTTTAGTTTTTCCTTTAGTTCCTAATAGGTTCGCTCTTCTTTCCAAAAGTTTTAATGTTACCTCGGTCATTTTATCTTTGCTTTCTATGGTGTTTTCCTGTGTAGTTGTAGTTAGTATTTCACATAATTTATCGTATTTTCCTTGTATATCATATTCCTTGACCGCCTCCTTTAAGTTAACAAGCTGCGTTTTTAACTCATCTGATGGTAGTACTTCTCTTTTAATAAAGGGTCTTGCCTTGAACGGTCTTTGCTTATTATCGTTGTTTGCAATTAAGTTTGCCCTGACCATTCTATGGTTGCTGTTAAAGTTAAGGTTTTTGATCACTCTACAGTCCTCGAATAGTTTACTTTTGTTTGTTAAAATATAGTCAATCTCATTTCTATAAAGCCCACCTGGAGATAACCATGTCCATCTATTACGTTTGCGACCTTCATATTGGGTATTCAGTATCTTTAGGTTGTTTTCGTACGCTAATGCGATAAGCTTTTCTCCATTTCGTGTTCGTTTTCCATAGCAGAAAGGTCCCATGATTAATTCTTCCCCTTTCCTTTTCTCTCCCACTTGCGCATTGTAGTCTCCCATTACTATTAGATTTTTATGAGTATGTTCTTTTATAGCAGTGTTAAGCTGGGAGTAGAACGTTTCGATTTCTGTGGTACTGGATTGTTCTGTAGGAGAATAAACTTGTACGATTGACCAATTTTCGTTGCCAAATTTCAGATTAAGTATTGCAATACGTTCAGTTATTCCAATTATTTCTTGTATGTGTTCTTTTAAATCTTTTTTGATTAGGAATCCGACACCGTGCTTTCCTGGTGTTTCACCTTTGTAATAGAAGATGAAATTATCGTGTTCTTCTATCATATCTCCCATTCGTCGTACTTCGCTAAGACCGATGATAGACCATTTTACATGCTCTAGTGAAAAAATCAGTTCTTTTAAACTATCTTCAGTTCTCAACGAAAGTGTATTATAAGTAGCGATGTGGTATAGAGATTTTACTTTCTTCTCTCGTTGGTTTGTACATTTTTGCGCTTTTTGAGTAGTTGGAAGGTAGTAGTCTTCTTCCCCCACGGTGACTAGCCGGCTTGGGGTGCTTTCCTTAGTTCTAGTGTTTTGTTTTGTTATTATTCTTTTGTTTGTTTTTCCGTTGCCGATGTTTATTAGTTTTTTGATTCTGAAAGTGATGCTGATCTTCCTCTTGTTATGTAGTTAAACATGTTTGTTTTGTTTATTTTATTTGGAGGTGGGGTAGTAGCTTGGTTTGGCGAACTTACAGGAGAAACTTGATATCTTTTTCTCTTCACTGTGTTGTCTTCATTAGACTCTCTTATTATAAGCTTGTCTTTTTTAATGTACGCAATCTTACCCTTCTCACGTTCTTGTAGCATTTGTGGTAACAGTTCCTTTCTCTTCTCTAACACTTCTTTTGAGAAGTCTTCCTTGATGTTTATGTCCCCACTTATATTATTTTTGCTTTTAAGAACCATGTTCCTTTTCCACAGAGTAGTGAAGCTTACAAGTAAAGGACGTGATCCCTTTCCTTTTACACCCAGTCTATAAGCTATGTTAATTTCATGCGGCTGAATGGTTACTTTAGTCTCTTTTTCTATAACTTTCTTTATGTGTTCTATAGTAGCATCTCCTTGTTCTGTTTCGTTCACTCCAAAAAATATAAGGTTATTTTTTCTCTTCTCATCGTTCAGAAAGTTAATTTTATTTTGCATTATTTCGACTTTATTTTTTAATTCTTTGTTTTCTTCTAAGACAGCTGCCAGTTTCTCGTCCAGAATCTCCACGACGCATTTCGTTACATGTTCTGTTATTTCTTTAGTTTGTAGTGTCATCTGTTTTTTGATTTTTGTAAGGAGTAATTCCATTTGATTCTCCATATTTATGGGTAAAATTCCCGAGGTGGTAACCCTTTGTGGAGTTTTTGTCTGTGGCAACTCAGTTGTTATGACAAGTGACGGACGTCAAAACAAGATCCAACTTGACAATGACAGCTCTGTAGTTTGATGAGTTTGATCGTTGCTTTTGTTATGATGGTACTCACGACTCACACTTTCTTCTTCTGTAACTAACTTCACAACCTTGAAATAACCTAAAATGTTGAGGTTTTTTATTTCAATTTATGTTTAGAACTCAGTTAAACTTGGTGGTAATGAACTGTACACTTTTATCTAGCACAATTTTCGTCTTTAGTGAATGTTTTGCCACTTCTTGAAAGTTAAAACTATACTTTGGAATTTATTTAGTTTGGACCAAAACAATCGATGTTGTCTTGTTGACACCGGAAACCGGAAAAAATGAACAAGATAGCTGATATTATAATTATAGATTTTTTTTTGCAAATGTGCATGCTACAATTAAAACACCCAGACAGAGAACAAACATCTGTGTTCACCACACAAATATTTGTTCTCGGTGGGGATCGAACCCACGACCTACGGCGCAGAAGGCAACTGAGCTGAGAGGCCAGTCAACCACTGTCTCATAGGTTGATTGATAATGACTAAGGTAAATATCGATAAAGGCTGTATTTAAACCAATTGTTTAATAACTGCCAAGATCCGCGTGCATTGGTCCAAGTGTGCCATCAAACGGTTGCATCGGCCTCAGGACCGCTAACTGTCGCAGTGTTGCACCGCGTGAACCATCACATGGGAACAGCACCGGCCTCAATACCGGCTTGCTCAAGAACTAGGTTGTTTCGGTTATAAGTAGACTTTGCAAAAGTGTTTTAAGCTAAAGACAATGAAGAACGTACTGTAAGCCTACTTGTCTGTCTGGCTCTGTCTCTGGCCACCAGTGTATTAAACTGTGTGTGTCATTGATTAATTTAGTCAACACTCACACATCCTCAAAACCAGAGCCAGAGATAGAGCCAGACAGAGCTTGTGGTTGGACTAACTTGCATAGAACTAGGTTGTTTCTGTTCTGAGTAGACTTTGCAAAAGTATTTTAAGTAATATGCATGGTGGTAGGTAGTACTTCCCGGGACGGGCCCGTCACAAAAAGCTCTACAGTTTTTTTATGTTCCACACAATTTAGGATTGATTGTGTGTGCCCAGAACAATTAGCTGTGCGTAAGGCTTTATTCAATCACCCATGCTAGATACAGCTAATACCGTTCCAACCTCAATAAATAAATAATAGGTTCTGAGGCTGATTGCTTGGTCCTTCAGGATGACATTAATGCTGTTCACGAATGGAGTGTTGCTAACAGGTTAAGCTTTAACCTTTCTAAATGCTGTGTCATGAGTTTTGGCCGAATGCGACACCCAATATCATATACTTACAAAATTAACAACACCTTAATAGCAAGAACAGTAGCAATGAAAGATCTGGGTGTCATATTTGACCAAAAACTTACTTTTCACGATCACATAACCACGGTTGCTAAGGAAGCGTTCCGGCGACTAGGCTTTGTGCTTCGAAACTCTCGAGACTTTAAAAACGAGCACGTCATACGTTTGCTGTTCAGCGCACTAGTTCGCAGCAAATTGGAGGCAAGCGCCTGTGTCTGGAGCCCCCATGAGAGTACCTATAAACTCCTGCTGGAGAAGGTGCAAAAGGCTTTTCTCAGATACTTATACAAGTTTAATTTCGGATACTACCCATTTATGTACCCCACCAAGTTCCTCCAGGGGTGCTTAGGTTTCAACTCACTCGAGACCCGAAGAGCGAATGATCAGCTTATCACCGCGTGTAAAGTTTTTCGGGGACGGATTGACGCGCCCGATCTCCATAATGAGTTGGCTCGGTTTTACACTCCTGACCGCTACAGCCGGGGTAGGAAACACAAGCTGTTTGCTGTCCCTTGGTGTCGTACAGTTGCACGCGCCCACTCGCCGCTTCCTCGAATTCTCACAGCGCTTAACAATCTTCTCGAGACCAACACGGACTGCGATTTGTTCGTAGATGTATGGAGCTCAATACTAGCGGCTTGTCTAAAGTATTGTGAATGTGACATATGATTTGATTTTATTATTCTTATTTTGATTTGTTTATTTATTATTTTTGACTTTATTATTTAATTTGTGTTTGTAATTTTGTTTTTATTTTTATTAATTAATTGTAAGTAATAATTTGTTAATTAGTGTAATTGGATAACATATCCGTTCTAATTAATTAATTCAATAAATATAAATATAATATAAATATATAATAATAAATATAAAATATATAACCTCTTCCAACTTTCCAACCTCTTTGCCAACTTCTCAAAAAATGTTTGTATCGACGGAATTTTTAGAATACACGCGAATGACCTTCCAGCATCATCAGGGATCGTTAGAATTTATCATTGCTCAATTGACCCCAGAAATTAAATGTCAATTGGCACAGTGTCAAAAACAACAATTTTACTATTGGGGTCGAGATCCTGGTCAAGTAGATTGATTTTTTGTAAATTGTTCTTTAGAATATCATGGTTATAATACTCGTAATAAAAAGTAACGCAAGGCTTTGCATCTATTGTAGATGACTAATATAGCATCACGAGCAACTGATGATTACTCAACCCCTACTTGCGGGACGTTATAGTGCCTGGGACAGGATTTTAGATGGAATCTTCACGACATGGTCTATATGTAGACTGAATAAGCCATGGGTTTCCTCACGATGTTTTCCTTCACCGTTTAAGAGTACTAGCATTGTGCACATCAATTCTCCAAACAGAAAAATCCATAGCTAGGTACCTAGGTACCACCACCATTGTGTACATCAAATTTCCGAACACTAAATCCTTAAGAGGGAATCACACAGGCGACTCTCCATACAAGTGTAGTCCCCTATTTCCTCCCTGGATAATGCCTCTAGAGGTACACGACTGGATTCCAACCCGCGACCTAAGGTTCGGAAGGTCGTATCACTAGGCCAGCAGTGAACTCTAGGTAATAAAAATAACTTGGTAATAAAAGGTTTTATTGTGCTCAATGATCACACGAGAACCTCTATAGCGAAGGTTTTCTCAAATCAAAGCCGTTTGAATAAGTAGGTGACCAGGCACTATGTTTTTTATGAAGGTTAATGTCATGGTTCCTATCGGTCAAGTACCTACCTAATTCTGCTTAATTCAATTCAAATTTTTTTTTTCAGTAGTATCACAAGGATCACTTTGAAACGTCTTATAGCTAGGTGAGTCTAGGTGCCAGTTCCACGCGACCAAATCAAGAAGAACAGGCAACAAACTATGGCTTGGTTCCTTCCGTTTTTCCGTAGATTACTTAGAGGTGTGTATGTAGGTATGGTACATGGTTCTACATCTGATATGAGTGGACTAATTGCAGACTTTGTAGGCAAAACAGAGTTTTTTAATCAACTGTCGTAATGGCCCACCTGATGTTAAGTGGTAACCATCGCCTTTAAAACGTCATTTCCTCGCAGGCCACGCGCGTTGGGAACGAACCTGAACTTGTACAAAACAAATAACAAGAATGACTGAAAAAGCAATGATAGCTTCCACTTGGCAGCAAAATTCGACGAGTAGACGCCGTCATACTGTCTGACTGGTAAATTAGGAACTCGAAATAATAATTTAGTCATTGCTTTGGCAGTTATAAACAGTGCACACACACCGCATTTAAAATAGATTAAACGGTCGGTAATATCTACGTCTACCAACCAGAGCTAAATTCGCTTCAACGAGAGTTGACCAAACAGAGGCTTCTTAAAAAGCGATATATTTGGTTGGTACTTTGATTTTAGTAGTGCACAGTTTAGGTACGTGCGTAACGAAATGCGTAAGGTAAATGATAAAAGTGTACTTTAGTTAGGTAGGTAGGTAGGTATCTAATGATGATGATATTTATTACTTAACTAGGATGGTAGGTAAAAATTTCAAAAGCAATTATTCATAATTCCTAAGCTACCCAGAAAACATAATTATTTTATTAAAACTATAAACTGAATATGTAACTTACCCAATGTAAATAGATGCAGAAGTATAACTGAACACAAAAATAATCCTGTCAACATGTTTTTACGTGTACGAAACTTTGCTCAAACTCATGTCTTTTAACACCAAAATCGTTCGCATTGTGCAAACGAGTAAAACAGTAATAACAAAGCCTTCTGAAACACCACACTGTTTTTTATAATGTAGCAGTTCACTTACAATCACTTCAAGACCCGTTTTCATAAACAAAACAGTTAAAAAGTCTAACACTAAACAGCTAAATATTATTATTTATTTCGTGATTTCAAAAATTCAAACCGATTTTTGGAGGGAACATTTTCGCGCGAGGGAACCGCACGTTCGCATGCGGCAATGAAGTCTTTTGTTTTGTACGCAAGCTATGTGTTGCCAATAGTTGCCATCGATTAACCGGCACTTTGGCACTAGTAAATTTGTGTCTCAGTAAAAATCTTTGCAAGACATATTTGTACACTAATTCATACTTACTATTAATAGAAAGCTGAAGAGTTTGATTGTTTGTTTGGTTAAACGCGCTAAGCTCGGGAACTGCTGGTCCGAATTGAAAAATTATTCTTGTGTTGGATCATCCATTTATCGAGGAAGGCTATAGGATAAATTATATCACGCTACGACTAATAGGAATAGCATTAATGCAAAATGTTGCAAAAGTCGATGTCTATCCTTTTCTAACACATAGCGAATAGTCAAAATTATTCCCAGGTTTGAGATAATTTCAAACTTGTCGTCTGGCAGCACTCCCCCACATTATGACACTGACAGAGATTTCTGTCGAAATTACAGTGACAGGACAGGGGCTCAATTCTAGACCAGTGACTTTTTTGTTACGGTAGATATATATCACAAGAACTGTCAAATTCACTAAAGAAACTGACAGTTCTTGTGATATATATCTACCGTGACAAAAAAGTCACTGGTCTAGAATTGAGCCCCTGGTGCCATGTTCACAAAACGTTCACAAACGTCACTATGCGACTTTGCTGCTGCTGCTCCTTACTGACTGAATCCTATACTCAATTCCATTCCATGGAGCTAATTGCTTGGAAGCTAGATAGTATCTATCTTCCAAGCTCAATTCCATCAATTCTCAAGGAAATTCACATCCTAGACTCGATTAGATAAACATTACATTTATGACCTATGATATGTTATGTACAAATAATCAAGCATCAAGCTGCCTGTGCTGCTTCTAGAGTATTTAACTAAAATTTATCATCCACTAGCAGCCGCCCGCGGCTTCGCTCGCCGTTACCGTTCCCGTTAAAAAAAATCCATAAAAAACTTCTCTGGAAGTCTGGACCGTCGCGCGCGCGTTATTTTTTTTTTTTCAAACTTTCAATGTCTTCTGAAGAACCTGATTCGGCACTAACTTACTTGCTAAAGGAAAATGTGGAACGCACTTAAAAAATCAGGTTATGACTTCCGGACTAATTAGTTGATTTACAACCATTTCTAAAAACAATATTAGTATGGTAATATACATTACTTGCCTACCTACCTGGTAAGTGAGTAGTCATAGATGAGTTTAGTTCGAAAGCACGTTTGACGTTACAAATGCGACAGAGTTACGTGTTAGAAAGAGAAGCGCGATGTAGGCTATCACAGGTAGGTATCGCTGTGCGAGCGGAATTGTGCTTTATTTTGTTGTAGCAATGGTCGCTTTTAATTTCAACACTTCCGCGGAATTTGGTAGGTATTCGTCAACGGTTTTCTAGAGTGTAATGGAAAAGTTGTAGGTATATAAGCAGAACCTCGGTGAATTAAATCAAAGAGTCTATTTATAATTAAAGTCAGTTATTGTCCGGTAGCGCTGTAAGAATCGTCAGACGATCACCATCATTTTGTCCATTCGAAAAAAAACAAAAAAAAATAAAGTCAGTTTCATTTTGCTATTCATATAACAAATAGTAGGATTCGTTTTCTGTCATTTCGGGAGTTCACATAGCTTTTTGATTTTAATTGTTTTTCTGGTGTTATTTTGAGTTCTGTTGTGTAATTTCGGTGGTATTTTAACCAACATTACTTGAGGTCTTAACTCAAAGTGTTAGCAGTTGGAATTAAAATGTTTTATGTGATATTCTGATTTGATCGAAAATGTTTCAGATGGATTTGGAAGAAACGGCCATCTTTCTTCCAAAGCCAAATATGACAGAAGACTGACGATTTGACGGAAAAGTATTTTATCTATGTAATATATTATCATCATTCTCATTAATCTACTTGACACTGGCAAAATTGATTCGAAAAGGACAGATGCCATTCATTAAGAAGAAGAAGAACAACAAATAGTATCTGATTCAGGATCTGATTCTGATTTCAAAAATTCTTTCACCATTGGAAAGTTATATTCACCGGTTCACCCTGAGTAACCTAAGCTATTTATGTGTTTAAAAATAAATGTCCACACGTGCGAAGCCGGGACAGGCAGCTAGTTTTTATATAGTAGATTGACCAGCAACTGCAATAATGCGTTCCATTAAGAGCATTTTGAAGGTGTTTACAGGGTGTTGTGCTAGTTCGTTTCTCATGGAAGTCCTGATGGCAAGGACTCCTCAATCTGCAAATCTTGTAACATTTTTGCAGTTTATTTTTATAGCGCTTTACGGATTCGTTTTTATTTCGAAATTTGGTACGGTAAGTCATTAGTCATTATTTAGAGATATCTTCCATGAAATCTTGCATTTAAAATGAGTTCTGTAGTACCTAGAAAGAAGCTTTAAACTTAAGGAAGTGACTATTTGTACGGGTGCTGGTTGAATAAATTATATTTATTCGTACGGATATTATTCAAACTCGGGGCACCCCGACTTAAGCCACAAAAGTAACAGTAGGTTGTTAGGTTTTTTTTTTTTTTTTATATACCTACTTAATTTCAAGAATGGTGCATGTCAGTGCAGAGAGGACCCCTCCCCCGTCCCTCCTTCTCCCTAACAATACTAAAGCCAACCCAAATTTTAACTTTACTACGCCTTTTAAGTGACTGTAAAGTGTTTTAAAAATCCAGATTCAAACTCGGGCCACTCCGACTTAAGTCACAAAAGTAACAGTAGGTTGTTAGGTTTATTTTTTTATACCTACTTAATTTCAAGAATGGTGCCCCCCCCCCTCCCCCTGCAGTACCCGTATTAATAATTATAAATTGTTCGTACGGTAACCGTATTAATAATTATAAATTGTTCGTACAGTACCTGTATTAATAGACTCAGCCTAAACTTAATGTGCCATGTACTTTTTACCCTGCTGAGTTTTGCAAAATAATCATCAGCCAACATTTTATTTTTGTTTTACTTTGTACTGTGTTTTCAGGTAAGTTCAAAGATACCATTACAGCAATACACAAAACTAGTTGCTTTGTTTTTTGTTTCGAGTGTGGCAAATAACTATGTTTACGCTTTGCATGTGCCTTCTACACTGCATATGATAATACGGTAACTTTTTAGTACCTGATTACATGAAACCTGATTACTAATTATATGAAAGCAGTGGTACCAGAATAGTCCGGGCTAGCAGTCTGACCACCAAGTTTAGTGAAGTTCATTGAACATAGACATCCCTACAAATATTTGTGACCAATCATTGTTCTTTTTATAATGTTAACACTTGTTTACACTATTTTTATGTGACTGATTTGATTTGAGCAACACATCAGCAGTTGCTCTTAGTCATTTTGAGATTATTAGTAGTAGTAGAGCTCTTTGTGAAGGGCTCGTCCGGGAAGCCACCGCCATGCTTATTTCTGCAGTGAAGCAGCACCGCTGTGTTTGGTTTGAAAGGTGTGGTAGCCAGTGAAATTACTGGCATGTGAGGCTGAACATCTGTATGCCTCAAGTTAATGGACACAGGGCAGTGCATCATAGGGTATGTTCCTGACATGTGTGACCTACCTACGAGTGCTTTGTTATAGGCAAAGGTTACTACTTAACATTAGGTGGGCCATATGTTCTATCAGCTAGTTGATATCAGTATGGTGTATAAAAACCTCTTGTAAAGAAAGATCAAGCTACACAATTGTTATAATGATTTTATGCTTCCAGGTCAGCATCATCACCTGCCAGCATGCTGGTCTACTGTATTGCAAAGAAGCAGTACCCTAAACCCAATAATGCTATTGGTTCGGTGTTAATAACCATTGGGGTGGCTGTAGCTATGTATGGCGGAGCCCCAACAGAACAAAGCAAAGGTATCCCACCAGTTTACTGTTATTTGCAAGGTTTTTGCTAGTAGGTCTGAACAAGTAAAAAAAAACTTTTTGTTCTTGGATTATGATAAGAATATTTATTTTCCAGGACAGTTTGTGTGGTGGTGTGCAGGAGTATCAGTGCTTCTTGCCACGCTGTTCACAGGCGCTCTTACTGGCTTGCAACAGGAACTGTTGTATGCCAAGTATGGAAAGCATTCAGATGAGGTCAGTTCAATAATAATGAACCTGTTTGAAAACATTCACATTTTGATAGCGTTTATCACAGCGCCATCTATCAGTGAATTACGAAAACATCAATGCTTAACACAAACTGTCAATAGATGGCGGTGTATGTGAGGGGGTGATGGTACACTACTGCCATCTTGTAGCCTATTTTATTTTATTTCCAGTTTGGTTTTGCTGTTTTGCCATGCAATCAATGTCTTGGTTTTTTCAGATGCTGTTTTACACCTACGCGCTGCCTCTACCGTTGTTCCTCGCAATAACCCCTCAACTGAAAGACAGGGCTTCAGACCTAGACGTGGATATCTGGCTACTGATAGCCTTATCCATCGTGTCTCAGTTCTACTGCACACATTCTGTCCACGAGTTGGCAACGAAGGAAAACTCTGTCACAGTATCTTTTATTCTTACTTTACGGAAATTCATCTCTTTATTGATATCAAGTGTAGTTTTTAAGAATAACTTGACTGTTTTACATGTGGTTGGTACTGTTTTTGTGGCTGTAGGTACGTATGTGTATTTTGACTTCTTTCAGAGCCGAAAACAACAGCCTGTACGTTTAAAGAAAGAATAATTTTATAAAGTAGGAAATAAGTGATTTTATGTGATAGTAAACTACAGTTCTTTTGAACCACTGATTATATTTTTATACCACTACATAGCTGTAAGTGCTGAAAATTGTATCTATAGTGCATTTGATTAAAAAAATATGTATTATATTTTTACTCGATCAGTATTTGAACTATTCGTTTCGCCTACGTGTCTCTTGTGTGGAGAAATGATGAGACAACTAAACGTTATGTAGAAACGATCAAAACGAGTTGTTGTGCGACTTACCCTTCTGTTCTGTCTTCTAATTTTGATTTAAACGAAATTGTTCATACATTTTTTTTCTTAACTTTATCGTCCCACTTCTGGGCAAAGTCTCCCCCAAATCCTTCTAACTGTCTCTATCCATCGCTTTATCCCACCATCCTTCTCGAAAGCGTCGCGAGATCGTCCCTCCCAACGCTGTCAAGATAACAACCCTCGAACCAGATAACACCGTGGCAACCAGAACCCGAAGTCGGAGTTTTGCTACCACATTTCGTTACCAAATGTGGTTTTCGTTTCGTCTTTTTGTCTCTCTCTATTGCATGGAGAAAATATGAGACAGCAAAAATACGTTACGTAGTTAGAGTTGTTGTCTCATCTTTTCTCCATACAATAGACAGAGACTAATAGGCGAAACGAAAACAACATTTGGTAACGAAATGTTGTAAATGCACTGGGACTTCGGGTACAGAGGGAAGGCGAGGTCGGGGTCGGCCAAGAAAGCATATTTATGTAAAAAAACTAATTTTCGTGTTCTCTTACCAATTACAGGGTCCAATAAAATATGTGTATAATACTATATTTTAGAGTTCCTTGTATGCTGGAACTTCAGACTACTTAGGAATCCCAGCTTAATATGTTAAGTATTGATGTAAGAAGTATTTACCTATTTAGTAGCGGTTTAATAAAAATAAAAAATCTATTTGTCTTAATACTAAGTTTAATTTATCACTTTAATTTAAAGTATGTTACATAAATAAGTTTAAAAGTGTATCAATAAAAAATAACTATACAACTTTCTATGTAGGGTATCTTCTACACAAGTCTATTAGAATACTCTACAGTCTAGCGAGTTGTAAACATGGTGATAAGCTTCGAATTAGAAAAGATTAAAACGAAATAACCTAAATTTACTTATCTTTGCACTTATACATTCCTACATTTCACTTTATAACTTAAAACGAGTCTTCTTTTTTGTCCGATTGTACATCACTCCATAGTTTTGTTCATTCAGTATCTGCAACAAACACCAAGAATTAATAAAATTGCTGAAAACCTAGTCTCCTAGATTAACCTTTATTCTAGAAAGGGATATAATTGCTGGAAGGGCATGTTCAGACTTTAGAATCAATTTTAGAAACTCCACAAAGACTGCTCTTTTAAGTCTAGTATTACATACTAGCTGCCGCCCACGGCATCATCCGCGTGGTAGTTTCTTCCTGTTTCTGTATTTTTTTTGGATAAAAAGCAGCCTGAATGATAATACAGCTTACAATGTATATTTACTCAAAATTTCATTCAAATCACTCCAGTGTTTAAGGCGTGATTGAGCTGTAAATGGCATCCAAAACTTTCCCCAATAGTAAAGATTTCATCCATTTATTGGGCTATTGGTCTCAAAACCTCTTCATCCTCTAGGCTTCCACTTTTCCGTCTGTACCCGAAGTCGGAGTTTTGCTACCACATTTCGTTACCAAAACATTTGGTAACGAAATGTTGTAAATACACTGGGACTTCGGGCTCTAGTCTTTGGAAAATCTGTCATGGTCTTACCTGGTCTTGCTGCCAGATCGGGAGCGCCTATCACGCGACCTGGACCTACGCACGGAGGGCGAGCGTCGCCGCACAGACGGCGACCGACGAGGTGACGGCGAGCCTCGGCCGCGGGAGTACGACCGGCGGCGGGGACTGCGGCTGCGTGATCTGAACAAACATCACCGTTAGTCATGGGGAGAGAACAGGCTTTGCATGATTTTCTGCAGGAATTAGAAAGTTCCTCATGTGCTGTCCATAGCAATGAGAAATTATACTTGAAAGTATCACAAAGGAGTTACTCCTTTGTCCATAAAAATTACTCTTAGAAATCATGCCGTAAGCCCATTGGGTGTCAGAGACAGATGTGCAGGTAAGTTATGAAATTGTATGCATTTCACTTCAGTAAGTAATACCTAAAAGTTGTTGATCTGAACCTTAGCTGCACATACTATCAGTTTCTGAAAAACGATTGCAATAAGACTTTGTTTTGACTATTATGACTAGAAGTATTTCCAATTTACGTTAAATTTGAATGTTATCACGCGCGTCGCTTCAAAAAGAAATTGTTTGATTGTGTTAGCTACAATTACGTCTACATTACTCTCCATTACGCCTCGACTGCAACGTTACAATTACTAATACAGGTAAGGCAAGGTTCTAAGTAGGTATAGGATTCAAATAGTACCCAAATATGGTGAGCTGACGGTTGACCGTTGTGTTGCTGTGAGGCCGAGGGGATTACCGAGCCCATGTCTATCCCCGTTGAATAGGAAGCGAGAGATATTGCAGTGGGGAGTTGCCGTTAGATTTGCTCGGTGCGGCCAGCGTGTGTGCAGTTGAAGCGTCTCGGGGGGTTTCAGTTTCAATGTTGGGATGCCCTGTGGCACTCTAAGTAGCTCAAATCCGCGAGGGATTCGACGGGATTAGGTGACAGCAGCTAGGACAGTTATGGGGGCGCAGTTGGAGACTGCCGTTGCGCGTAGAAGGTTGGAGAGTCGACGGCAGAAGTTGAGGATGTGGCGAGCGGCGTTCGCGGATGTCATATTGGCAAACGAGCCGTAGTTGTGGTGAAGACATGTGGTGAGGTCGTTGGTGTGTTGGTGGTTGGTTGATAAAATGGACCTGCAAACGTTCCAACACCCACCACATTTAGTATCTGGCTGTGCCTTGAGAGTAGAATATAATTTATAAATAGCTCAAACTGTTTACATAATTGGTATTTTATACATGCAAATAGAAAGTAGGTAATGAAAGTTGACAAACATGATAGCGCAAACCAGTTTGAATTAAAACAGATGCAAATTTTATGTTGGAAATTGAAGATAGCTTTCATTTACCGATGTTTAGCATCAGAACATATTGATAATGAACTTTAGAACAACTTTATGACCAAGAAACATACCTGCGGTCACGTCTGGTACGGCCGTTGGACATCTCTACCCGAATACGGGTTCCGCAGCAGCGGCTGAAAATTGATGACTGTTGTAGACAATGCTCTCTCATTGATAAATTAATGAACGTAGGTAAAGAAATGTTCCCCATCTCAAGACAATTACTATCCACAATAGAACAGCACATGTCAGTCTTGAATTGGAGGTACCATGCTATTGCATACTTATGACTCAAGCGTTTCACATTAAAAATGAAACGGATCTAAGGAGTGTGCGATACCTATGAATTATCACAAGACAATGTGATGTTATTTGGCTGAGGGAATTGATTGAGTTTCTAATCTAGGGTATCCCGTCCTGATAATAATGATTTTTAGGACAGGCGGCACTCTGGCATTCACCAAATCCTATTGCTAAAGCCTCGTACTATGAATACCATAGAGGTATTTATCCATTTAGTTGCCAATTTTGATAGTCGGGCGTGAAATCAAAATGGCGGTTGCCTGTAGCGTTGGAGAGCGTTTCGGTTCCGATCAATATCACTGGCATGAAAGCTTAGAAAACTGGTACTCACGTTCCGTCAAGAGCTCGCGTAGCATCTTCAGCATCACGGGTGTCTTCAAACTCAACGAATGCAAACCCAGGCGGATTCCGCGCCACCCACACGTTTCTGATGTTTCCATATTTTGCGAAAACTTTCTCCAACTCATATTTAGAAGCATTGGTGCCTAAATTACCAACGTACACCTTGCAAGATAAATCCCACTCACGGTACCTTGAAGACATCTAGAAATGAGAAAATAACGTGGTAAATTCAGTGGGCCATTAACGACGCCATTTTGATAGAAACTGCGATTCGGTGGTCTGAAAAATTCATATTGCATTGTAATTTTACTTACATTCATAAGTGCAGTATTTAACTGGATCTGTGATCCACCCTAGTAAAATAATTGATCACGAAACAAGAGACGCTTGCAGATCACGACTGCAACGAACGATCACGCACACGCAAGCACGCAACACGCAGCACGACAACTACCACAACCATCACCTTTCAGCACAACGTCAAAAACTGAAATGGAGGGGTCTCTACTAGGCTTGTTGAAAAAA